>VZRR01013232.1:43325-195234 GCA_013398015.1 Oreocharis arfaki | reverse complement strand
GGGGGGTGGGTGAGGTCTCAGCATAAGAAGAATGTGGACCTGTTGGGACAAGTCCAGAGGAGCACAAAGATGATCAGAGGCTGGAGTACCTCTCCTATGAAGATCAGCCGAGACAGTTGCATTGTTCAGCCTGGAGAAGAGAAGGCTCCAAGTAGACCATTTAATCTGCCAGTACCTAAAGGAGACCAACAAGGATTATGGAGAGGGGCTTTTTACAAGGGCCTGAAGTGATAGGCCAAGGGATAATGGCTTTAAACCGGCAGAGGATAGATTTAGATCAGAATTTGTAAAGAAATTATTCACTGTGGGGGTGGTGAGGCACTGGAACAGGATGCCCAGAGAAGTTGTGGATGCCCAATTCCTGGAAGAGTTCAAGACCAAGTTGGAGAGGGTATTGAGTAATCTGGTCTAGCAGAGGGTGTCCCTGCCCATGGCCAAGGGGTCAGAACTAGATGATTTAAGATCTCTTCCACCCAAAATCATTCTATGATTCTTCTCTACCTTCCTTCTGACAGAAAGACCACATCACCCCTCCATACTCCCTTGGTCTAAATAGCTGAACTGCTGGTTGTGGCACCAGTCCTGTAATCATTTGTTGATTTGCCAGATTTGGCTGGCCCTTTCAACACTTATCTTCGACTAGGAAGATTGATGAAAACACTTCCTACGTTCCAGAGCCCCTTCCTGTCCCACCCAGGGCTCTGTAATCCTTCTTTCTATACCTCAGATTCTTCCTGGCTGTATCACTGGCGTCTATGTGAAACAACAGAGATAATAATCAGCAAACTGTGTGAGGCTTCACAGTCTCTCAGTGACATCTCTGAAACAGACCCCTGGTGAACAGCACACCTCTCTGGAGAGTGTGGCATGTCAACAAATGGGGATTTTCATACCTCTCAGAAAAGAGCTGTCTACAGCTATTCCTCATCACCTTTTCTTAGTTGTTCTACCTGTTATGCAGGGAGCAGATGGGGCTGCTCCAGCATCTCTCCTGAAGTGCTAAGTTTTTCCTCTTCATTCTGCAGAGCAGTGAAGTGAGTCCGTAAGGGCATTTCAGGCTTTGGGAGGAAGTCTCTTCCTCCTGAAAGTCCTTGCCATTGAAAGTTTCCATTCTGCAGATTATTGTCTTGTCTCCCTTCTGTATGTGCTGGTGGGCAAATTTTTGGATGTTTGGTCATGGAACTGCTATCTCATTCCTTCTCAGCCTCCCTGTTGCTACAGTCTTCGCACTGCCTCCTGCAGCTCAGCCACCTGCAGGTCCTCCATGTGTCCCTGACCCAAGAGAAAGGTTTTGGCACAGGTCATCCTACTTGTCCATCATAGCAGGATGGTGGGCACTTGTGTCAGATCAAAGGCTGCTGTTCCCTCAGGGGACTTTGCAGGGGCTGATGTCTCCACCCAGATAGACCTGCTGAAGGAAGAAGCTGAAGGTCAAACCTCAGACTGCAGAAGTGCTCTTGACCTATGCAGAAGGTCACAGACTGGTGTCCAGTTACTGGGCTGTAGGTACTTCAAGTCTCTCCCATCGCACTTGGACTGTGGAATGTCCCTCCTTCAAAGAGGCTCCCTATTCCTCAAACTGCTATGTGAACCTCCATGGCTGATGTATCACACCATTTGCTCACTCTTGTCATGGTGCTCCTGGTTGCTTGTTCTCCCCAGGGCTGCCTCTTTAGGAGTGAGGGGCAGCCACCAGTCACTCTTGGCCCCACAGCTTGACAGCTTTTCTTGTGTAAGCTGCCAACTCCTGGGAGGTCTTGGTGCTCCCCTGGCATTTCTCTGGTTCAGGAAACCCACCTTGGATTCCTAGCTCTGGTGCAAAACATGCCTGCACTGAAGTTAAATGACTTAAAATTCATCTTGAAGTCATATTGAAAAATTCCTTCTTCTTATTCACGCTTTTCCGTTTAAATGTTCCTCTGCATCAGTTATATTCCTAATTTTCATCAGATGTGAGAATCTGCCTTCTTTGGAACATGGCCTGTTTCTGTTATTTCTGATGATTTTCTTTTATTTGCTTACATTGAATAGAATTTTTGACCACTATTCAACCATCAATTTCTAGCTGAGTGATTATTACATCTTCAGTATCTCTTCTGATGAAATTCAATGCAGCATGATCCATGCAAATACCTTACAATACCTTTTGTGTTAAAAAATTATCCTGTATGATTACTTAAATACTTTAATGCTGTTTTACAACTGCCTGCCTGAAACCTTCAACATTTCTCTGAATGTGAGTTCTCCATTATACATTTTTTCTTTCTGCACCGTCTGGACAGACAATGAATATATCATGGTTTCCATATGAGTATATGGTCTGTCACAAACTCCTACAGATCTTCCTTTCCAGGCAATGTTCGTGAGTGTGCTTATCTGAAATTGTTCTAGGATCCAACCATCCAAACTATTCACAGTTTTACAATAGGGAGTGCCTGTCATAAGTAATGCCATCTGTTATGCCCTCTGCATGCTCCATTTTTTCTATAAAACTTACATGATTTAAGGATAACAACTGAATGTGCCCCCCCAATTGATTTCACTGGCTCCATTCACGTAACATTTTTCTTGCCAACAAAAATTATAGTTTGTCTTGTTTATTACCCATTTTCCTACTCTCTGGAGGCTAAAATCTGCGCTTTTCTTTATGTCCATCATTGTTCATGATGATCCACATCTCATTTTGCATGTTGCCTGCCTTGCTCTCAATTTCATAGTATTTAGCTAAGTCTTTGTGGAGTTTACAGCATAATGCTGCTGGAATGTAACAACAGCAAAAGCTGTGAGATTAATAAGGATGTACTGAAAACATTCTTTCTCTATTCTCTGGTAGCAATGCCTACCTTTTGGGTATGAGACTACCAGATGGCCCCTGCTAGACAGGAGAATGAGGCAGTTTACTTAAGTCAGAAATCTTGCAAAACATCTCAAACAAGTAAAGCCATTTGACAGCTCAGGGCACTAAGGAGAAACAAATTGCCTCTGACACACACAGAAAAAGAACTTTTAAAATTCTGCTGCTGTGGAAGCGGAAAACTAGCACTCTGGAGACCAGTCTTAGACAAACATGAGCCAGCAGTGTGCCCAGGTAGCAAGAAGGCCAAGGGCATTCTGGCCTGTATCAAAAATAGTGTGGCCAGCATGAGGAGGGAAGTGATTTTCCTTCTGTACTTGGCACTGGTGAGACCACACCTTAAGTGCTGTGTCCAGTGCTGGGTACCTCACTTCAAGAAAGACACTGAAGTGCTGAAGTAAGTCCAGAAACAGAGCTGATGAAGGATCTGCAGCACAAGTCTTATGAGGAGAGGCTGAAGGAGCTGGGGGTGTTTAGCTTGGAGGAGACTCAAGGGGGCTGTTGTCACTCTCTATAAATACCTGAAAAGAGGTCATAACCAGGTGGGTATAAGCCTCTTCTCCCAGGCAACTGTGGCAGGATAAGAGGAGAGAGCCACGTGCTGTGCCAGGGGAGGCTTAGGTTGGACATTAAGAAAAATGTTTTCACCCAAAGTGTGTTAACATTGGAAAGGGCTGGCCAAGGGAGTGGTGAAGTCACTGACCCTGGAAGTGCTCAGGAAATGACTGGATGTGGCACTTAGTGCTATGGTCTACCTGATATGGTGGTGTTTGGTCAAAGGTCGGACTCGATGATCACAGAGGTCTTTTCCAGCTTTAATGATTATACGTTTCTATGATTTTATATACCATTTTCTACCTTCATCTCTTTAAAGCAGAACAAAGGCTGATAAGTGAGGTTCAGTGCCTGAGGACCTCTACCAGTGTGTTCCTATGTAAAGATTCTTGCATTCTTCATTAGATTTCTTATCTTGCTACATACTTTGTGTGTTTTTGTCTATTGCTTATAGGGGTCAGGGGCATGGGGANCTGTGTTTGTTCCCTCCCGTGGTATAAAATCCTTGGACCCTCCATTTTCTTGATCTTTGGTCTCTGGTCCCTTCACCCTTGAGTAAAGCTTGGAATCCACACCAAAGACCTCTCCCTCTCCTTTTTGTCTCGGTGTTGCGGCAAAGCCCTGCTGTCCAGGCGAGCAGCTTGCCCTGGAGTAGGCAGTGTGGGCTGGGTCTGGGCTCAGAGGCACTGATCCTCTGGAAGCACCAGCCAGCCACAGGCTCCGCTCCCTTTTGCCACCTGGACAGCGCGTCAGGGAGGGTGAGAAGATAGAAGTGATAAGAGCGATGGGATGTTTGCTAATGAGCTGCTTAACAGAGTACTTGTCTTTCAGTAGCCACTGTCAGAACTCGGTAAAAACATGCTTTTGATTTCTCTTTTCTAACATGAAACATGAAATGCTGCCAGCGTATATTTTTCTCTGCGAAATATCCGACATATTTTGTCTCATGTGGAATGACTGAAACTGAAATAATCTCCTCATATGACTAGGATGATGTCCTCTGCATTTTTCAAGTCATATTTGGAATCTTTCCATAAAGATGTTTTCTGATCAAGGATTGTCTAGATGCAGTCCTGTGCGATGTGCTTTAGGGTGATCCTGCCTGAGCAGGGAGATTGGACCAGATGACACATTGTGGGGCCTGCTAACTTTACCCATTCTGTGATTCATGGCAGAACCTGCTCTGATGCAGTTAGGCACTGGCTTCCCACCTGACCATTGCCAACATCTGCAGAGAAGTAACAAAACTGGGAATATAATTCCAGTGAGTGGGAGGTCAATGCAAAATCTTTCTTATCTTCTGATCATTTGAGCGCGACTGCACTTTTTTTCTTTTGCATTGGTCAAACAGTCTCTCAAGCATTTAAGTAATGCTTGCTTCACTGCATGTTTTGCTAGATTGTCAGATTTCTGCAACTCATTTAGAAATTGTTTTATTTTAAACAAAGTTGATAAAGTGAATGCTGAATTTTCAGGTTATGTATTTCTTCTATATCTTCTAGAGTTTTGACTATGAGTATCAAACTGGTAGGAAGCAGGTTTATACAATTCATGCATATCAAAATATAAGTAAATGTAGTTGCTACTTCTACATAGTTGAAAGCATGTCTAATATAACAATAACAACACAAAGAGAAGAGTATGTAAGTGTTAGGCTTCATTAATGCTTGCCTGGTATATCTTTTTACCTAAAGCCTTATATTCTGTCATTACTATGAACTAATAAATTAGCATTTGAAAAATAACACTATATGAGAGGAATCTGGGTATTATTGCTCACAACTCACCATTAAATATAAAGGGTAGTCTAATTACCCAGTTTTAGAACACAAAACTGCTTCTGAAGCTGATTTCTGAATCCTTTATGTTCATTAAAATATGGATTGAAATTACTGAATTTCAAATATTAACAAGTTTAATTACCAGTGTTGGTGCTTTAAGCTGTGAAACAATCTGCCGTTCTCTGCCTCTGTGTTGCCCACACAAAGCACAGTTGCAAGGATATGGTACGTGCCAGATGTACATCTCTGTGAAGCATTCAATGTCACTGCTCCTCAGTGGCTTCTCAGAGCAGGCTGAGATGTGGGTACTTGGGGCCATCATATTCACAAGACAGCTCATGAGGCAGAAAAATGAGAAGAAACGGGATGAGGTACATGCTGAGGACTTGCTTCTTCGCAGGTAGACGCACTCATTGCATTGCAAAAGGACATGGCAATACTGATCATTCAATGAATCAATGTGACCCCTTGATCTTAAACTCATACATTTGTGGGCAACAAAGAGTTGTGAGATAAAGCTGTAAAGAAAACGTGGAATAATATTTTTTTTTTAACTGTCAGCCTCATGTATATGACACTTTGCATTACATTATCAAATCAGCAACAATTAAAATTAAACAAACTATTATACTTTTAAATAGTTATTAAAACACACCTAATTTGTTACAACCAAAACATTTCGCACATGCCAAAATTTCTTTAGTGTGCTTCAATTTACAGGCATTGTATAATACCAGAAGGAGGGGAATACTACAGGTGAAACTAATTGGAATTGGAATGGCGAAAGATGGTAGAAAATAAAGACTTCTTGGAAAAAAAAAAACGAAGTCTGTGAACAGAATAATGAAAGAGTAAGGAATGAATGGAATTTCCCCAAAACAAGAGAGTATTTGAAATTATTTTGACTAAAAAGTAAAAAGAAAGAGAGTTACTCTACTGAGGTTGCTTAAAGAAACCAAACCAGCTTTCAAATAAAAGTCAGAACAGATAGGAATTTCTCTACTAAACATTAACCAGCTGTTTCTGCAGCTAGCTTTGCAAAACAGGTCCATATTGGCAGGCAAGGCAATTCGGCACAGTACAAGACATGTTAGAAATACAGTTGTGGTTGACTTGCAGAACCTACGTTTCCAATGAGAAAAAAGAAGAGAAAAGCAGGAAACCGAAATTTATTCACAGTGCCAGGGAACTATGCAAGCATGAGGTATTTCTTTAGTTGTAGAAAACAGTCCACCTGAGAAAGGAATTCAAAATTCAACTGAAAATAAAAACAGAGAAATTTTGACCAAGCATAGGTGAATACAAATAAATACCTGTAAGTAAGAAAGAAAAGTGAAAAGTAGTAAGATATCTAGAGATCTGTGGAGAAAGTGTAGGTCCATGTATGGGAACCTGTAGCCTAAAAAAGTCAAGTAGAAAGACAAAGAGCATAGCATGAAGTAAGATAGGCATGTACTTAAGTATTTTTATCAATTTGCCTGTAATAGCACAGTAGTTGTTAAAACTAGCAAAAGTATAGTGTTGGTGAAATATTTGCCAAAATACATGGTCTAGTAAGGCTGGCTAAAGGATAAAATAGCAGAAATATTTTGGAGAGAATGAAACAAAAGGTGATACTCAAGATGACAACTAAGTTTGGCTCAAACTAATCAACTAACTTGAAAAACTAAGATTGATCTGGCTGAAATAATCAAGAAGTTTATGCTTAATTCTAATGAGTTTTGGATATGTTTTAAGCAGGATTTTTTTGATCTGTTAATATGCACGTAAAAATTTACATGACATAAAATCAGAAAATACGTCCAACACAAAGTAGGGGAGAGACTAATTCCAAATTAGCTTGGGGTGTGTAGGAACAGAAAATCGTCTTGCACAACAGTCTGCATGAAAGAGGAGATGAAGGAAGAAACAATTCTTTCAATGGTCACCCAAGATGTAGAGCAGAGACCAGGCACAATTCTATCGTTGCACTTTCTTCAGGGCTGCAGATTTCCAAGGTAGTGTGTAGGACTGATTGAAGTGAATGATGTGAATTTCTCTGCAATTTGCTTCACAGAAACATCAATGTTAAACTTTGTTTAAACTACATCCAATAAAGACTTGTGGAAACTAATCGACTGTGAGGAGAAGGTTGTAAGATTTTACTGAGGTGCCAGGATACAGCTTTGATTAATTGGATATTAAATGACACTCAGTAATTTGACTGGTCATGAATTAATGTCTTTTCTTCCTGTTGATAGGTCTCATACCTCACTTATCACTGTGTTAGACGTTTGATATAAGGTATTAAATCATTTTGAACATTTTTTAGATTACTCAATTATAAGCCTTGTGACTATTTAATCTCATATCATTTGTTTGATGACAGCCCGTTACATTAATAAGTCTAGAGGAATCTAATGACTCAGTTATGAAAATTTTGCACTTAGCAGCAATTAACAAGATCACCTGGTTGCAAGTAAAAGACTGAAAAGCAGTTTCTTAGAGATGGCCCCATTGCAGAATAGAAGAAACATCAGGGTTTACAGTGAGCAAAAAAAAAAAGGTGCAAATCTAGAGAGAACAATGAAAAAAGTGGAAAGACACATTGGAGGACGTATCATATTTTATCCTGCAGTGCTTTGTTATGAAAAACCATGAAATAATAAAATGACAAAATTATATGACCATGGAAATGTCTAGAATTTGTCAGAGCGGATACATTCCCATTCTAAAACAAGTCCAAAGTAAAGGTATTGAATGGAGGAGTAAAACCATCAGTGAACATTCGTATTGAACAGGTTATGTGAACACACTGGTTTTTCAAGTGGGTAGAAAAATTTCAGCTATATTAACATCCACAGAATTTTGCTTCAGTTCAGGAATATTTTTCTTAAATACAGATTAGAAATGCAACCTCTAATCTTGCATTTTAATTAACTTAAATTGACTAGCTGTGTCCTTATAGACCATCACTGTTATCAGTTAGGCTTGCAAATATTTATGTAGAATGAATTGGAGTACCATGGCTTTTCTGCCCCAAGATGAAAGGCGGGAGAGGATAAAGAGAGGAGAAGTGTGATAAGTTCTCCTTATTTATATTGCATTGCATTGCTTCTGCAAGGGGATCCACAAGAGATCTAGAGTTGCTCCCAGAGAGACAAGTGAGACAAGGAGACCCACACTCATCTGTTGCCCCTCTAGGCCCAGGATCGAGATCTCATGGTATTGATTGACAGTAAAGAGAATGAAAACATGTAAGAACATAATTAAATAGGAAAAGTAAAATACTACTTCAAAATCCTTAATAATAATGACTAATGCAATTGACATCTGGCACCACTTTACATCTCTGTAGAGTAAGTGAGCTGACTAATTGAACTTTTGTTTCTTAAATTTTATGACAAGGCTCAGTAAGTAAAATGCAAGCAAAGGAGCTTTGGGTTTTTAAAATATAAATATATCCATTATTTATATTATAATTTTCAGGAACTGCTGGAATGATTCATGACCTTTTGAGCTTAATAGTCTCAAAATATATAATTTGACTACAAGGACAGTAAAATTGCAGACCAAAATTGTCTTTGATTTTATCCCATTTCACTCAGAAACTTTGTTTCCTTTTTACTTCTCCTTTTTTGCTGCCATGGCGATGATATTGCTTTGTGCAAATAAAGCCAAAGAGACGATCTATGTCTGAGAAAATATTATGCTAGAGCATAGTGTCCAAATTTAATTTCCTTATTTTGTGTCAACACAGAACTGTGTTGTACTATTTTAGAGGCAGACTCTGATTTTGAGCTTTTGATTTCCTGCTGTTCTACACTTCCTCAAGAGAAAAGGTGGTAATCCACATTGGTGTGTGTCATTTTGAAACAGTTTGAGTCACAGACCACTATAATGATAATCAGAACCTGGAATTAACTGTTTAATATCTTAGGCTAGAAGATGTGAATGTAGTTTAATAGTGCATTACATACATGATCTTCATCCAAGCTGAAGAGGCAATCTACTGCAAATACCATTTACAATTCCAGCAAATCATGGCTGACCTTGTTCAGAGAAACCCATAACAACTAATAGCTTCAGATAGCTTCCTGAAGTATCTTGCGTGTATATAGCTTTGTCTCTGTTAAGATAACTAGGCCAGCCTAGTAATTTTTACAATAAAACATTTACCTCCATATAAATGCTAAAAAACCAGCTACACAAGACTTGAGGATTTTTTGCGTGCAGCCAGTGGTGAAAAAACACTCAGTAGCACTTAAACTGCAATTCAAAGAGATGCTTCATTCAGCAAACACCTGCAAACTGAGTGTCCATTGCTTCCCTCAGACCTTTTAAGGGACATACTCTCATTCATTTCCAAACTTCCAGACAACACACATTTTGCACTATCTCAGAAGAATCCTTTAGAGCTATGTAGGAACAAAAAGGCTCCAAATGTGGGAACTAATATTCAGGGAGAACTGATAAATCTTTGTTGTTTGGGCTCTGTACCACTACAGTAGTATGGCAACAGGAGAAAGTCTACTCCTTAGTCAGGTCATGTACTTTATACATCATATTAAAAACAGCTGTTGATGAAAGGATACCCACTTTGGACACCAAAACATTTTGTTGCATGGTCACATAGCAATGCTTACCTCAAGCTCTAGATGGTGCATTGTGGAAGAGCATAAAGCTGGGAATATTTTGAAAACTATAACCCCATGTTGATTTTTTTATAGTCTGGCAATAAGGAAGTCAAAGATAATTTGGCAAAGTTATGTGACAGACTGTAATTTCCAGTTCCAAGCTCCAAAAGCTGTGAAGGTGTATTGTACCTATAGCTTCATTGAAAGCAGCAAAGCCAAAGAGCTGTCCTGAGTTCAAATTCTTTATAAAGGTCAAGGTAAAACCATTTTTCTCCTGCTTCTTGAACCACTGATGAGAGCCTAATATTGATCTTTGTCCCAGCAATCCCTGATACAAAGAGATGACAAGGTAAGCCAGTATAGCCTCATGCAATGATAAACAAAGGGTCCCAAGCCTTCTGTCTGGTGTGTACTTAGAAGGCATAATATTGCAAATAGGGCCAAATTTGGTATGCATTATACCGTATGGCAGCATTTAACAGATAGAAAGTAGCTTGAAAAAACAGGATATAATGGACTGGCAGGCCATATCCCAAATAGTGCAAGATCTTAACCCTGTTACGTGGAAGAGTGTTTGATGTAAAGCTGTGACATATACATGTGGCTTTGTAGCAATACAATTTAGTAAGGCTCGTGACAAATTCCCAGCTGAAGTTTGTATAGCCTGTTTCAAATTAATTATTGTAGATACTTTAATGCAACTCCACATTTAAAAGATGATTCACATTGTAGTGTCATTACATTAAGAAGAAAAGCAATTAATTTAAAAATAGTCATGCAGAGCACATAATTGCCACTCCAGCTCAATCAGCACTATGTTAGTATAGTCCTCAAATCCCTTTTAAACCCTTGGGGCCATAGTATCCACTGTGAAAGCATTTATGGATTGACTGTCCCTGCCCAGCCTGACCTGCGCCCCCTGCGTCACCCTGCCATGGCCCTGTTTCAGCCCAGATGAGGCCATCAGTGCCTGCCCTAGTGATGCTGGTGGAATGTTTGTGTTTGATTCTTGTCTTCTGCTTCTCCTGGATACACGCTGAGCCTGGTTTCTCCCCTTGCTGTTTCTGCTGTGGGACCTTGTGCCTGGCACTCTTCTCTACCCATCACACTCAGATGCTTCTTGGAGTGGGCATCACTTTGGTGGATCACCCTTGGCTTCTGGCCAGTCCTCCCTCACTGAGCAGCCTGGAACTCATTCTCCCGGGCACACTAGTCCAAGTCCTTTGAAGCTACCAGGAGCATAAATGCTCATCCACTTCAAATCAAGCTGCCTCTGTGGGAACTTAGAAAAATATTTTGAGTTCAGGACTGGGTATGCATCTATCAAAGCTCAGTTTTTAGTCCTGTAGAATTTTTAATTTACTTTTGGTCTTCCGGGGTCATTTAACTACCAATTCTTTTATTAGGAAGGGAAGTAGGACCATTTGGTATTTTTAACACTTTTCTTACATTTCATTGATGAATTTATGCTTTAGGAAATTATGTTGTTTACAATGTGCTTACTCCTCCACCCAAGATGCATGTTCTCTGCACAACAGTTCACAATAAAAACATTATAAACTGAAAAAATGCAGATCTGATGAGGTAGCTTATTGCCATTGGTATGCGATTGCTGAAGTGAAGGAAATATTTGTCACAAGTGTTTCTGCTATACTTGTGAGAAGCTTTGTGGGATATTTTCTTAAATGGGGTTAAACTACAGCATGATTAAGATGAACTGGTACTTCATAAATATTCTTAGATGTGAAAAGTGTTGCTTGATTAAAAGGTCCAAATGTATGCCAGAGAAATAATGAGAGAAAAAGGAATGTCCTTACTTCAAACAGCTTCCAGCAGCTGCTGAACAATGAGCACCCTGAAGCTTTGTCCTTCAGCAGACCCTCAAATGCTGATCTTGTAGAGTTAGAAATAGGAAAGACCTCAAAAAGAAGAGTGAATGACTTCCCTTCAGCCAAGAATAACACAGGCAACGTACAGCAGCATCAGTGGATTCTGGATAATTAAACACCAAGAGACTTCTTTCCACTGTGCTGAATGAATTGGAAAAAGATAAGAAACTTCTGCTCACCTTGCAGAGCAAGGATAAGAGCTCCTAAAAAAAGCCAGACCATCTCCTGGCCTGGCCTCTATGCCATTACACTCACTGAGATGAACAGAGGTCATTCCTACTTTGACAAGGGAATATTTCTCCACGGCTGGGTCACCTTTGGATCAGCAGTAGTGCCACTGTTCAAGCACTGCCAGTGAGGATGCTGTGCTTCAGGAGGGATGCAGCTTTCTACAAGTGCCATAGACCTTCCTACTCTTTCTCCCTATACCTTCTCTTTTTAATGGCTAGAATACAAGACAAGCAGATAAAAGCACACAAATTTTTGAAAAAAAAAATTACTTCAGCAATCACATTTTTGTTTTGTGTTTATCTAGCTGACTCCTTTTACTCCAAACTCTCTCCTTTAGATCTTGAAAAACCGAGTTACCTGCAAATGTATTATCAAATGGTGTATCAAATGTAGCAACAGAATTATGTGTTTGGCAGGGTTAGAATGGTGAAGGGGAGATCATTTAAATGTCCTGTACAAGTTTCCCTTCCTCTCTTATTGCTGAGATTCACAAACCAAAACGTTGGCTTGATGATACAGAAACAAGAACAAGTAAACAAGATAAAAGGGAAAAAGGAAAGAGAAGAACTGTGAAAAAGCTTGTTGGCATTTCAATGAATGATACTATAGTTTTGTGACCCAGTCATGTTTGTTATTTATAAAGCATAGTTTTAAAACAGTGTTTTAGAAATAAGCACAACTGTTGCATTAAAAACATATACCCTTTTTGACTTCTAGTTTGCTCCATAAGATTTCTTAAACTTGAGGGAAAATATATTATGCCTACTCTTTACTAGATGAGGGAGAAATTTTAAAAGAACAAATTAATGCCATCTGTTTACAGTGTATCACACTTTGTGTTACTATCTGTTGCTTTATATTCATAACAGAATGTTAAATACTCATAGAACGGTGGACTTAACAGCTGTGCTTATTAGTGGTTACACCTTTGAATATACTTGACTTTGCTGTAGAATTTTGGGAAACATTTTGTTGCCTGTAAGGCATGGAATATGAAATATTTACTGTTTGAATCTTTGTGAACTATTAATATAATATAACATAACATAACATAACATAACATAACATAACATAACATAATATAATATAATGTAATGTAATATAATATAATATAAATGTGGCTACCAGTGATTCTTTTAAAGGAACCAGGTTTGTTATTCCTATGTTCTCTTCCTTTCTTGTGTTCCCCTATTTGCTGTTTTGGTACACTTACAGATAGGACAGGTTTACTGAAGTGTAATGTCAAAAAACCAGAATCACTTATTTGTTGATGCATCTCAGAGAGGAAAACACTACATTTCCTCTTTGGGGCATTGTAGATTAAAAATTAATTCCACTCATGAAGTAATAAGATAATTTTGGGGAATCGTTACTGTATGATATGGTTGATATTAGTCTTTCTGTTTTCATAGTGGGAACAGACAGGGATATTTTGAAAGTTCCTCTGATGGAAATCAGCTATAAATTTATTGTTAAGACCTAAATCAATTGCATGCTTTACCAGAGACAAAATATCCATACAGAGAAAATAACTCCTTCCTTCTGCACAACAGTTACAACAGCACCCCAAGATCATTTGTACTACTAAATTCACAGAGGGACACACTGATAGTCTTAATTCAGAGAGGGATTTTCATCATTAGAAAATGCAGTAGCACAAATGGCTGCCTTGCCCTACTCACACTGAACCCAATGGCTTTAAGATGATTTGGACTGGATTTATAATTTAAGATCATTCTACCGGTTATATCTTTGACATTAGTATCTTTCAATCTTTTACCAGTTTGGTTTTGTTCATTTGTTTGTTTGGGTTTTTTCCTGAACTGGTGTATATGTGAAAGTAGTATTGCTAGTAATATTGATACTTTAGTTTTGTAAAGAGGCTTCTTTCAGCACTGTGCTTCTGAAAGTGCCAAAACTTAAGAAATGTTTGCTTATTAGTTGTTCAATTTATGTAGGAACACAAGATTCTTTATATACACCCTGGAATTCAACTTTAAGGTTCTGGGTCCTCTTTATGTCACAATTTCACAACGTCTCCCAGGAACACAGAGTCTTTTGAGCCTGATGGCTTAAAAAAAGAGACAAGCTCTTTCTACAGAGGAAAGAAAATATGCCTACTCAAAACAACAAAGACATTTTTAAGGACTTTTTTCTTTTACTAATATCCTTGCATATATTTGAAGGACTGTGTGTATAATAAATAGGAATAGAGATAATTCTAGACGTCTCAAGAACATGCCCTGCCCTGGTAAAAAATACTAGGTTAGGTCCTGTCACAAATATTATTTATTGTTAAAATATTTATTATTTTATTAATATTTTAATTCACATGGATATGAAACATTAAAATATGCATCTATCAATTTATCAGACTATTTTCAAAGTCATTGGAGATACATTTTTTAAATGCTATAGCATTTTTCCTTCTTTGGTTACAATTTTGCGTGTTTGTTTCAGAAGTTAATGGTGTAACATATGCTTCTGTCAGTGATGTATCAACAAACTGTATTTATACTGAATTGTATGTTCTCCTAGCCCACCACTGCTGAAGTCTGATTGAGACTATAGCCTCAAGTGACTATAAACCAAACAATTATTTTTGAGACTAATGTGTGTGCTTCCTAATGATTCACAACATTAAACTCAGAAAGACAGCCAAAACTCCCTTTTTGTTGCTCAAGGCACAAAGATTCTGTGGAACATTTTTTAAAATGGTCGTGGGTGACCAAAATGCAATTTAAAACTTCAATGGTCTTTGCTCAGGGTTGCTTGCTTACTTGTAATTGTTTCCAGAATGTTTGTTTGGAAATTTGTTAGATTATGTATCACACGCAATAACTCTATATGCCAAATTCACTGCTGTAATACTTGGCAAGGCAGTTGGTTATGCTTATTTCAACACCACTTAAAATAGCTAGTTCTTTATGTAAGCAAGAATGAAGGTGATTTCAGCCTATGGTTCTCTTTTCCACATGTAATAGCATTAAATGAGTTGTAGCAGGAGATATTTCTAACAATCTGTTTTGCAATTTATTGTGGTCACTTTTCTTCCTTGCTAACAAAAGTGAACATCTTTCTTTTCGTTTTGCCTTCCTTTCTTTATTTATTTTTAAAGTATTTTTTTTCATACTTGCAATTGACCTCAGATAGTTTAAACAGAGAGATCATTTACACATAGAATATATGTCAAATCTAAGACAAGTTTTCAAACACCTTAAGCTAATATAGCTCAGGCACTATTGTAACGTATTTGATTTTAGAGAAAAACAACAAAAACAGCAACATAAGCATTGAATTTTAATATTAATTTATGAAATAAAAATAATATGTTCTCTATTACTGTTCTGAGCAGCAATTGCATGTCTATGGTAATTCCTTCTGATATCTGAATTTATAGAATCAGACAGTCATTTAGATTTGTAGGTACCTCTTGAGCTCATGCTGTCCAAAGTTTCTGCTCAAACAAGGACAACTAAAGCAGGCTGTCCAGGACTGTGTCCAGATGGATTATGAATATCTTCATGGATGAAAACTCCACAACACCTCTGGGCAACTTGTTGCCAGTTGTAACAGTCAATTAAAAAAAAAAAAAATCCTAATTCACAGATGGAATTTCATCTCTTTTAATCTGTGTTTCTTGCTGCTTGTCCCATCGGTGGACACTACTGAGAGTAGTCCAGGCTGAAGTCTCAGTACTCTCAACCAGTCCCAGTATCAGTCCCCGTATTCTCAACCTCTCTTTGTCTGACAGCTGCTTCAGTCCTTAACCACATTAGCAGCCCTGCACTGGACTGCAGTCAAGTCAAGTCCTTCTTGTACTGGGGACCTCAGAAATGGGCACAGCACTACAGATATTTTTTCAGCAATGCTGAGCAGATCACCTCCCTCAACCTGCGGACAACTTTCTTCCTCAAGCAGCCCAAGACACTGTTGGCCTTTTTTGCCATGAGAGTGCAATGCTGGCTAATGATTAGCTTGTTGTCAAACTGGCCTATGAAAAGTAGACATCTATGGATGACATAGTTTTCTTTGGGAATGTTTTTTCTCTCAGCCTGAGAAGAGATCTAAAGAAGTATAGGTGCAGCGTGTTTACAGGGGTTTATTTTCTCTATGTAGAAAGTGACTAGACAGATAAGCCAGGTTGAAAGGAGGGCATGTAAGCAAGGTTTGGCTCAGTAGTTATTATTTTTTCATGGGAGCACGTAGGGTGCTGTGTTTTGGGTATGTGTCTAAAAGAGTCTTAGTGAGCCATTGGTATTTTGGTTATTGTTGAGCAGTACTTGTACAGCAACAAGGTTTTCCCTTTTTCCCACACAGTCATCCCAGCAAGTAGGCCAAGAGTTGACAAGAAGTTCAGAGGTAACACAACCTGGAGAACTGACCTAAATTGGCCAAAATATTCCATGCCATATAATGTCATGCTCAGCAATAAACACTGAGGGGGGGTGGTTTCGGGGTAGGTAAAAATTGCTTGGAGGCTGTCTGGCTGTCAGTCTGCTTATTGAGGTGACTACCTTTTCACAACATTTTTCCTTCCTCTTTCCTTCATGTATTGAACTATCTTTATCTTGACTTACGCTATTTTGCTCTTCCTGTCCCACTTGGGCTGGGGATGTGAGCGAATAGCTATGTTGGGCTTAGCTCATTGGCCCGACTTCTGAATGCACTGCAGATGTCCACGCTGTAAGTCTGCATTTCCCATCCCTGCTACTGTTCTGATTTCCAGGTAGCAGAAGGTTTAGGTAGTTTGGCTCAGTGGTTTTCTCATACTCTGATAACATACTGCTAAGCGCATGGAGTTTCCAACTGTATAAACATTCTTTGTGAAAATACCTTTCAATAAGGAAGATCCAGATCTTTTAATTAAAAATAATCGTAAAGATTTAGTGTGAGCAAGCTGCATATCAATTTTGTGCAGTATCAGCTATGACAACTTACCTTCTCTGTCAAAACAACTGAAACTGTAGGCAATTTACTAATGTGATTTGCATAACTTTTCAGACTATGCAAAATAAGTTAACTATGTATTATTCATAATAATCTACTGCAGAAACATTATTGTCAAGAAGACACTTTGTTGATCTAGCACTGTCATATTCACTTCCAATCTAATGTTTCTAATACAAACCTCAGAAATTCGTGGTTCAGAGAGAAGTTACAAAAGGAGCCAGAATGGGGAACTTGCCTTTAGAAATCTAGAACTTCAGTAACCTGGAGACACAAATTTAGTTAAATAGTATTACTATTCCCAAAGCTGTGCAAAAAAAGTTATGAAGAAAATTTTTAAAAGTATTTTTTTTAATGCAAGAGAAATCTGCAATGCTTTTTATCACTTTATTGCTGCTATACATTTGAAGGCGTTTTTAGCTGAAAGAAAGTAAAGCCTATAAGATACAGAATTCTGTACGTGTGGCCTATCAGGTCAGGAAATTTTACAAGCAAAGAAAGACAAGTCCAAAATGGCTCTTCTAGAATGTTGTACTCAGGGCAGCTGACTTGAGAGTGGCCATTTTTGAACAACACGTAAACAAGATGTTCAAGCACTTTTTTAAAATTTTAGATAATTTTAGAGCTATCTACACCTTAAACTTCGTGAATTCAACATAAAAATTAACACTTTTTTACAAAAACACAGATGAAACATTAAAGAAGTAGAAGCCAAGTGAGAGCTAAAAATAAGAAGCGCAAAATCCTATTTGTGAAGATTCAGCAGTAGTCGAGTGCAGAGTAGAAAAGATTTGATAAATATTCCTCTGAATAACAAAGGTGAAAGTAATAGTTCTTTCAATGTATTTTATTTCATGAGATAGTCACTATAAACAAGTTCTCATTCTTTATTACAAGTTACATTCGTGCAAAAGACTTGGTTTTCAAAAATCATCTATAAAAGACGATCATTTATTCATACACGGTATTTACTCCTTAGTTGGTATAGAGAAGGAAATAGGTGAGAGTTTTTGTAATTTTGGACCATACTAGTTAAGAGTTTCTGCTAATACAGGAGATGACAGGATCATTGCGCAGGACGAATTAAATGACAGTGTTGACCACTGCAAAATAGAATGCAATTTAACAGTACAGAGTGAAGAGATGTGTATTTTTTCTGTTTTGTGGAGAGAGGTTTACAGGCTTCCATGGGTTTGCATCTCATACGAAGAGAATATGATGTCATTTCAAACAATTTTGGAGGATAAGTACCAAGATACAGATGAACTACTTAGGTTACAAAATAACAGCAGCATGAGATCAAAACTGTTATAAATTAGTTGTGAATATATTTTGATGGCAAATTGGAAGACAGTTTCTAACCATGTGAAGAGTGATATTCTATAGGTGTTTCAGTTATATAAGAGAGATCTTAATGAGTTCAAGACAGAGTTTGATATGCTTATGAAAAGGATGAAAAGAGGTAATAAATAAAGTGTACAGGGAGATAGCAAATCTTCAAGTCTGCTATCTTCAGATAGCAAATCTAAGTCAAGGGGTTTGATTTAAAGTATGGGACATTGATATCACAGTCAAGAAATATTAAAAGATGGTATAAATCTGAGTGTAGAATAGTCTACTTGCTCAGTTATTCTGGAAGATATGTTAGCAAATTCTTCACCTTTGTTGGGATATAGAACATAAATGAAAACTGTCATCTACTTCATCTTCCTATGATACATTAGAGTTGTGACTTTGGTCTTTTATTGCAGGTTTAAATTTGTTATAGGATATTCAAACATGCTTCATGACCACTCTTGTTTGATGCTAAGCGAAGTGGATTTCTGTAGTTATTTCTAAGTTAGATGTATTTTACTGTTGTTGTCCATGCCTTATAAGTTCATTGATGCAGGGCATTCTTTACCACCAAAGTTCATCAACTCCATAACGTTCATCATCTATGATGAACTATGAAAAATAGTGTCACATGAAGGAATTGTTACCCAGATAAAAGCAAATTATGTATGAAATGAAAATATCATCTGTTTATCCAAGGTGAGATTTTATTAAATGCCCAGCAATAGACTAGACATTATTATTATTTTTACTCTGGTACTAAGGAGGTGAGAGGAAGTATCAGGAATTTACTTTACTACATATGGACTAAGAGCCTAACCTAGTACTTTTTCGAATTTCTAAGAAAAATAAAAAATGTGAGCACAAGCAGTTGAAGAAGTGGTTCTGTGAGATATTGCCTAGTTCAACTTTGTTTTATTTTTAAGTTTCCCATAGTAGATGTCTCTTTGGAAATCCTTACCCGATTGTTACCTAAGGGACGAGTAGATTTTGGAGTTTAAGTATAACAGATGATTTTATTCATAGTCTAAACAATTTTAAAAATGCTGTAATCATTCAGAATGGCTACATATTTAAATACATGAAAGGTAAATCCTCTCTGAGAGATAGAACCTATTAATTTCATTGAACACTTCTTGTCAACATTTACATACAGATAAGGAAATATGTTTGTCTTAGTTGAACTTAACATTCCAGTCAGAATATTTGCTGAATAGAGAAGCCAAAAGGGAAAAAGTACATCCTTATGACTAGAGAGGCATTCACAAAAGTAAATATCTGTCTGTAATGCTATGCAGAAATGGAAAAGAAAGCTTTACTTACCCTTTCTGGATTTCCTTTTTGTTCCTAAAATATTCCATTTTGTACTAGTAAAGCATAAATAAAATGTATACACCTTTAAATGTTACCAGTCATAAAAAAACCCACAAATACTTGTACTGGGTCTGACTGAGATAGGGTTCATCTTCCCTTAGCAGCGCTCACAGTATTGTCCAAACCCAATATCCCCACAAAAACAAAGCAATCACTCATAAAACAGGTTTGGGTTGAATATAATTTTTTCTGAAATAGCACCCTCAATGACTCACAAGTGGTAGTGTACCTGCATTCATTTGAGCTTTTGTTTCCATGTCTTAATCTTGTTCTTTCCTAGAATGATATTAATAACTTGGAAGGGAAGCAAAAGTTACACCCTTGGTTTTAACAAAGTGAAGTAATTGGAGTATTAAAAGCACAACACTGGAATAACAAGATGTCGTGGTTTGACGCTGGTTTAAATGTGAAAGCAAACAAAATCTAATTACTTAATTGCTTCTGCTGTAATTAGGCAGAGAAAGGGAGAAATTGAAACTTAAATTTAGGATTATTGAGGAAAACTGGAAAACTGCAAGGCAAAACAGGTTCAGACTTAAACAGTTACTGCATGAAGAACAGTTTCTTCCTAACAGAATCAAAAGTAGAAAGAAAATAATAAGAAATTAAAGCAGGCTCCGCACTCTTCCAGCACCCCCTCACTCCCACTGAAACTGCACAATGGAAAAACAAAACACGGGATTAGGTCAGTGTTGCAGTTCCTAAAAGTCTTTCCTAATTTAAGGAAAAAGTTTCTTCTGCTTTAATGTGGTTTCCAAACTTTAACCAGCAAGAGTCCCGCCCGAAATCGGCTGCAGTGAAAAACATCTCTCCCATGAAAGTATGTTCATACTGCAGTCATGGGCCCATAGACATAGGGTTTTAATCTTTTTAAGGATGGGTTATTGTGACCTGAAAACAAAGGCTCTCTCCTTCAAAATCTCTAAAAGCCTTTCACCACTTTCATATAGCCTAGCATAGGCATTTCTCATATGCACATGAACTTCCCATCTCCCCATGTACTTTAAATGGGTTAAAGAGACATACAGTTTGTGATATTACAGTTTTCACCACAGCCTGCAGAAAGCATTTTAAAGCCACACATGAAAAAAGCACCTCCACCTCTTTTTCCCCACTGCCATTTTTAGCTTTGTCCCATGTGACCTACTTTCTCTTTCTTCCCAACCTTGGAGCTGCCATGTTCTTCTCCCTCATGTGACTTGCTTTATTTTCCTTTCTTGCTGACCTGGGAGAGAAGGTGTCCTCATTGGCTACGCACGATGTTCCCTTCGATTCGGCGCGAGCTGTGCTGGCCTGGGGAGGGGGCTCCACTGGCTCCCGCCAGCTCCATTGGCTCCGCGTGGAGGGGAGGGAGCCCCGCCAGTCCCCAGAAGCCACGCTGGGAGGTCCTGGCTGTTTCAGCTGCCTGCAGCTCCATGATGGTTCTCCCCATCTGCCGGGGTCCGTGCTGCTGTGCCGGGGGAGGAGAGGAGGGAAAGAGAGAGGGGAAAGGCCCGGCCAGGCTGGAGGCCTCCCGCACCTCCTGGCAGGAGAGGCAGAACAAAAGGAATTTGTCACGCTTTCACGTCCATTTAATTATGCAAATCACAAAAGCGCCATTGGCTTAGGAACTCGTCCATCAACTCAGTTTCAACCTATTACACAAGATAACCTGTGTTAATTTTTCTAGTCCAGTTAAAGCTTGGTAGCAAAACTAAGGTGTTGCAGCATACCACACCAATCTTTCCTTGATCAGAAGATGTTTCTAAGCTTTCTATGTAATCATTTTTTTGTGGCTTTTAGTCTTAAAAGAATATTGACATGAATCCTGGGAACTCTCCATTATCCTGGGTTCAGGGAGATCTCCACTTCCGTTAATTTCTTTGCTGCCTTTCTCTTCTCGATCTTTTAAGCACCAAAGAAAATTCCATGGGCTTCTGGTAAGAAAGTTTAGAATTCACTATATTCACCTGTATGGCACTGAAAAGTCTATTTGGGTAATGTTACCCTGCATTGTAAAGCTACCCTGAAGGACAGCAAAGGAGCAGGCTAGAAAAGAAAACCATTAACAGAAGAAAGGAAGACAGGAAGAAAAAGAGAAAATAGTAATTTGAACAACAGACAAAATGTAGTTTTTCTTTTTGTTTTTATTGTATGTTCTAATCCACACAGCAGTGATTGTCTTGAGCGCTCAGCGCTGGGGAAAATTTAGATACAAACTCACCCTTGGAGTTTGGCACCAAGTCCATCTCTATTCCAAATGGAGACTTCAGTGACCTCCTGTGCCATCCTGGATTCCCCCACTATTCTTACAGATGCAGAGTACAGAAATAAATTTTAGTTTTCAGTCCTGAAAAGCCTGCTAGAACTAATACAACGAATTACGGGGTAAACAGCTGTTGTTCTCCTAACCACGGCATGCAGGAGTGACGTGACTGCTGACTTCCCCAAGGCGTGCTGCCACTCTCTGAATGATAACTAACAGCGCTGGGGGGAGGAGGGTTACCCAGGCTGCCAGCAGGCTTTGACCACTCAGTCCAAACCCAATGCAATCATTTAAGTGAATCATCACTGATCTAAGAAACTCATCTGTATCTTTAATTTAATTAATTTATTTAATTATTAACTAACTTGGAAAAAACAATAGAGAACATATTAGTATGCTAGCTGTGGAGACATAAATGCTTATTATAAAATGTTCAAATGTAATAGAAAAAAAAAGAAAAAATGGCTTGTGGTTAAAAGGCTTCCTCCAGGCTATTGAAATCAAAAATTAATAATTTACCTTGGTGGAATTGATTACTTTCTTCCCTCCTTTTAACCGAAATGTTGCTTATTAATTTATTTATCATTAATTAATTATTTTGGGGTAATGGATGTTTAATATCTTTCCAAAGAGTGCAATTAAACATAAACTAGAGGATTTCAGTTTGTATTTCTGCATCTGTTTTTCTCTTCACCAAGATGGTGAAGCACACTTTTATAATTTTGTTGGTATTATCATCATCCTTTTTGGTTTTTTTTTTAATTGTTTAGGGATGCTGCTCCTCTATGTTTGAGGCGATGAATGTCTATAGCAAAAAAATATGGACTTTGCCTTCAGAAGAAAATTAAATAAAGGTGATGAACCCAAGTGGAAGGCTTTCCTGAGGTACAACTTCTGTGAATTTTTGAGAGGCTAAAAATGAAACCTTTAGAATGAAAGATATATGATCCTAAAAATGCTAGAATTTTGAGGGGAAAAGGCAGCAGGACTGATATTGAGTCAATGCTATTTAATTTTGTTCATAACTCTTGCACCCCTCATTGTCTTTCATGAGTCATGTAGTTCTACTGATTTCTTTCATGTCTTCGTTTTTCCCTGCTACACCCTCATCTGTTCATTTGAAACATCATCCTAAACTAGAATCAGTAAAGAACACAGCCAAAATATAAAAAGCTTTAGCTACCACAAGTCCTCAATAGGACTAGAATACTTTAACTGTCACAGCTATGCAACACAGGGTATGGAATATTCAACTCTCTCCAACTTCAACATATATATGTAGATTTACTTTGACAATATTCATAATATTTTATTTAAAATATTACTTATGTGACTCAGGAGGCCCATAGAATTAGGGTATTTGTGAATAGATAGCTCTATCAGACACATTATAGATCATAAAAGTCCCATATGAATGATATCTTGCTTTCTTGCAGGATAATATCGTTTATATTATCATGTCCACATAATTGCTATACTATATGGTGAGCAAGATAATGTATATGTATGTATTTGTGTCCACACAAGTAAGTATATAGATAGATATGGACACATAGAAGCTTTTCACAGCTCCCCAGAAAATACATGGTCATCACCTCTAGCTTCTAGACATCAATTTTGGATCCTTCTTCACTGTCAAGTCTTAACAATGTCTGTCTAAAATTATTACCAAAAACCAGTATGACACAAATCTTCATTCAAACCGTTTCATTATGCTACATAATTAGAGAGCATTATCTGAATCCTGTCATATTTATTATGAGTAATATTAGACATTCAGTTCTTATGACACCTAGCACCTTTCCCTTCAATGAGTGTGCAACTGTAGCTTTCTTTTCATAAGCACAGTGCACTCAGAGAGTATCCACGAAATGCCTGTCTAATTTTAATCCATCAAAGGAAGAGATCAGTTGAGTGAAATGCTGAATTGATACCAATATAACCTGAAAGTATGATTCAATTAAAAGATTTAGAGGAAAAAGAAATCAAATTGCATTATTTTTTTGAATTACAAATATCTAGGTAATTTATTCAGTTCTGGCTTCATCTTGCTCTGTAAATAAATGAGGAAAGGCTCTAGTTCATTAGGCGATCCAAGAAAGTCATGTTGTTTTGTCTTTTAGCTATACAATTCACTGTTTCACCACAGATCTGTGCTTCATTAAGATCAAGTTGCAGAGCATGTGATTTTTTCCGGTAACGGTGTCATTTGCCAGCTCACAAAGGAGATGTTGTGCACAAAGCAGAACTACAGAGACCAAATCTGAATCCTTAAGGTACTTTTTTTTGTTCTTTACTAAACTAGGAGTAATCCAGTGTAACAAGCCAATCTGCTTCCTCTTCATGGATACTTTAGCAATGAATGATTGATGTTATTTTCCTCAACCTTTTTGGGAATTTCAGGCAACTGAAGGGTATGATCTACCTTGTCATATGTCACAGACAGGTAAAATAGCAATATTGTATTATACCCCATTGGGGATGCTTATCAGAGAGAAAATGAGAAATTAATATGTGGCTGTAATGTATGCCAAGGTAGCGTTTGCAGCAGTTAATAGACAGAAGATTAAAGTATAGAGAGCTGGAAAGATACCAGCTTTCACAGGTCCTGTTAATAATTGCTTCTTGTCACAGCATTATCACTCAGCAAGAATTCCAGGATATGACCGCACTAAGACCTTGTCCTCTCCCTCAAGATACAGATTACAAAATAACACTCTTTGCAGCTCAGCTCGATGGACAAATTTCCACTCTATCTCTTCTTCTTTAACTTGCCCTAACTTGTGCCAGCCTTATAAATATTGAAGGGATTGGTAAGCCTAAAATTAAATCTACCACCTTCATCTTGTTTGCAAGCATGAGAGAGTGCCCCTCTGCTCTGTCTGTCTGCTTTGTTGCTGTGAACAAAACCAAAAAGCAATGTGAATTGCAAGCACACCTCTCTTGAAATTCAGTGGTGTCAGTTTGGGTGCCAATGCAATCTGCATATCTGAGGAACTTCAAAGGATTAAAAAGTGAATAGGGTGTCTTTTAGTCTAAAATCTGTCACATTATCATCAATCTGCTTTAGGTTCCCTCTTTGCCTGCTTTTTCATTGAATTCCAGGTAGGACACATCCTATTCTTTCCCGTTTTTCCTAAAAGCAGCTGCATGAACATTGAAACATGCAAGGAAAACATCCCCTTTCTTGTACCCAGAACAAAAGCAACCTCTAGAAAGCATGAAAAATCACTACAATGAAAGTCTTGACCAAAGCCTACATGTCTGATACAGAGAGCATTAAATTTCCCAGAAGGAAAAAGACTGTTTACATTCTTATTGCTATATAGAAAAACACACAACAGAGAATCTAGGTGTAAATAGTCCTTTGAGGAAAATTTAGTCATCAGATTTGAAGAAAACTCTATTTACTAAGTGTGACCTGAGATTCCTCAGGGCCTGACATTTCAGCAAAATTTTGTTGCATTTTCTTGAAGGTGCTAGCAACACCAAAATTGTTCTCTGGCACCAGAGTAAAACCAGTGTCAAATCCCTGTGCTGTGGCACAAATTGATGCTGGAATGTCTCCATAGAACTGTTGCAGTAACACCCACATAATATAATAAACATGTAATAAATATTTTACAAATAATTCTAGTTTAGAAACTCCTTCCCCCCCAAATCTTCTCATTTAAACCTTTCTCTACAGTATTTATTTTTCTGCTTTATTAAATATCATGTCTTACAGAATGCAGCAAAAATTGGAAAAGTTCCATAATATTTATTAAAATGTCCTGTGTTGGACAGCTTTATACAAGCTGGTTTTAATTCATCTTAGAATAGACGGACTTGTCTATAAAAAATCTTCATGATGCACACTATGGAAAAATCTGACCTTCCTCTTGAATGAATCCATGTTGTCAGTCTTCCCAGTAAACTTCACTCCTTGTATACATATGTGTGGGGGTATGTGTTTAGAGCAATGTACAAAAAGTGGTCCTTAAACAAGGCAATCTCAACTCAAAACAAAAATATAAAAGTAGCCAGCTGACTGTAGATGACAAACTGAAAAAAAAAAAAAACAAACAAACCCAAAAAACCCCTGAATAAACAACAAAACCAAAACCAGGTTGCACTGAAGAAATTCAGCTAGTTAAAATCAAAAAGTAGCTTAATGAAGAGCTGTATGCAATAAATTGAAAGTAAATGAATGCTAGCTTTTTTTATGGGAAAGTCCCAAGATATATTTGTGAACTTAGAAATGTCATTATATTTGATAATCCTGTTTTGTAAACCAGAGAATATTTTAAAATTTATTAATCTTCTTATGAAAGCTCTACATAAAGCTGGAAGCAGGATTTCCTATAGATGTTAAAACTAGGTAGCTGCAAATTCTAACCAGAAGTTTTCTGAGCAGTCTGTTCTGTGTACATTCTCTAGTTTTTAATAATACTTGAGTTATAATGCTCGTTTTGCATCAGTTTGGAAAGTTGTGTTGGAGATAGACAGAGTATGTCTAAACACAGGCATCTAATGCTTTCTGGGATATCCTTATACCTGATGCAGTCAGAGAGGGCCCTTCTGCTATGGTAGCTGGAGGCTAGTCAGTAAACTCTAGGATAGCACAAATATTAGTACAGTCCATGGTCAGGCAAGTAAATCATGCCCAAAAGTCTCCCTCCTCCATCTAACCGAGTTTTTATGAAATTTACAGAAACCTAATACATCTGAAACTTTAGTCTGTCAAATTTTGTTTAAATCTGTCAACACTTTCAAACACACAGGCGTGATGGTGTCCCAAGACTCATTTTCTTACGAAATCGTGTTCAAATGCCACACTGAAATAAAGTGTAAACACTCCAACCCACAAATGCTAGGTTAGGAACAAGCATGAGGAAATAAGCTCCGTTGAACTTCTAGGGGTTCTCCATGAACTGCAGATGCCCCTTTAACGTCTGATTAGTCTTAGAAAACTGCATATGCTTGTGTAGAACTACAGTAACAGCCCGAGAACCAGTTGGAGTCCCGTGGGGCTTTACTTGGTTTTCCTTTTCATTCTCTTTACACAGCAGTGAATAGCTCACGTTCAGTGTCTATCCTCACACCTCTTGTTACTCAGACAAGACTGCCTGAACTATTAGTGTCAAAAAAATACTCTTACCCTTTAAGGGTGCTTGCTCTTGAAAAGCTTATGCCACATATCTTTGGATATGTTGCTTAAGTATGGAAAATAGACCTTCACTTTTGTTAGGTTCCCAGGTCAACAGCACTTCCTGCAAAAGGTGATGGTTGTGTTACCATCAATGACTTTATTTTTGCAAGGCATCCATGCCTTCTGTTCACTAACACCTTGTAACATAAATAACAGCTGACATCACCTGCTCACTCTCCATGATCCCCACCAAAACTCTGTAGCTTTGTTAACTCAGCTATGTTGTTATTTTATTTTGAATAATTTTTTTTAAAAAGAGATGTTGTTAACCTACCTTGATGTGTGACCTACTTGTCACCCTGACCTAGACAGCATGACAGATGTTTGTATGTGCTGGCTCTATCACAGCATTGACACAGAAAGAGGCAATTAATTGATTAGCAAGGTATATTGTAATATGAAAAAACAAAAAACCCCACAAAACTCAAATCAAACAAAAAAACAAACTAAACCAATCAACCCACAACAACAAAAAAAAGCAAAGAAAATACACACACAAAAAGCCCAACAATCAAAACGGTCATTTTGCCATAGTTTCAGTTCTCTTCCTGTGGTTTCAAAGGTGAAACTAAATAACACACAAAAAACCTGACTGTTTCTGAAGCAAGAAGCTGCAGGCTGTTTTATGGGAATCTTTAACCATAAACCACATACCGAGCCCTGTAATTTACTTAAACTACTTACTGGGAAGATGGTGTCCCAGGGATTTTAACCCGACATTCAAAGGGTTCCAAGGACTCTTAATTATTTCCAGAATATTGACAAAAGTATGTATGGAAGCAAATTGAACAGGAAAAACAGAATGCCCAAACACACTTTACCTGAAGGAGAAAGGATGACTTTTTCTGTTTGTCACTGTTTTAAAAGATGTGAATCCAACTCATTTTCATCAGACTTTCTGAAGTTTAGATTGGGCTGACAAAGTGGAAAAGGAAAAGAAAAATCTCTTAAATCTTATTGCTGTATATGAGTCATAGATTTTTCCTCACTGTAACAAGAAAGAAAAAAGAAGACAAAAGGCCACTGATTTCTTCACTTCCTTGTGCCAGTAATAACAACTTCTGTTTTCTACACAGCAGATGATTGTTCATTTCTTCCATTTTTCTTATGTTTTGCTGTTAACAAATCCCCTTTATACTCCTCCCAGACTTAAAGATCCCATATTTTATTCTAAAACTTTCAGTCTTACTAATATTTGTTTTTAAAAAAATCATATCTCATTTCCTTTTAAAACTCTGAAAGTCATCAATATTCATTCTGTTTTTCCCAGGCTGTGGCTTCAGACCAGTTCAAAAGAATGGGGCCATGATACCCAACTTCATAGAGAACAATTTGGATAATTTATGTAAACAGATATAAATATTATGTAATGTTTAAAAACATTATAATAAATGGAACTATATCAGTGGAACTATAGAGGGAGATCCTAAGTCAACTGACCTGCCCTCTGCAGATGCTTATCTCTTTCATGGAACCTTGGGTAACTGGAAACAACTCCAGCTGCTCCAGTTAAGTACTTAAGTGTTAAGTGGGATGAATCCTGTCCCTGTCCTAAGTTTCCTACTGAAACACAAATGTTTTCCAAATAGTCTTTAAAAGTAGACATATATAATAAAATCTTTCTTACTTGCTCTTTTCTGGAAAAAAAAATACATTACCAGGTTGGAAAACAGGTTAGGGCATGTGATTAATGGGGCACGATGAGGACCCAGATCTTCAATGACCAATTCACACAGCTGAAGACTGGGTCTTTTGTCATTAGATGTTTCCTGGATCTATATATCTCAAGAGTAAATGATATTAGCAATTTTTTCCTAATATTATTCAGATAATGATTTAACCCTTTTTTTAATATACGAATGTAAAAACATTTTTGAAAACAGTAAAGTGATAATCTAATCTCTGAAATTCTCTGCAAGTTAAAGCCATATTTTTCTGTGCCTCAGCTGATGCTCAGAAGAACATAGAATACTGATTTAATATATTCTGTCTCTACCATTCCAGGGTTGGGGTTTTTTTGCATCTGATTGACTGTGGCACTTTGGTCAGTAGTATGTAAGAAAATGTTTTCTGGAGAGACTTTTTATGCACAGATTCTAAGCTACCTACTTATTCTGCAGTCAAGACAAGACTGCATGAATTGCCTTTTCTTCCTACTTCTCTTTGTCTCTTCAAAAAGATCTGTTTCTCTCACAGCCCCAGAGCTTGGGAATTAATATTCTTTACAGTAGTTCTGTTTTCATATATATTGACTTTTTGTACTTCTATTGCCTTCACATGAAGGTTTGGTGATATACAACTATTTTTTAGAATATACTGGATGACCAGACATCAGTACTAATGCTACATTCAGAGATTTTGTATCATTTTCACAAGGATGATGGGAACCCATGAATAGGCTAATCTAAACACACATAAGCTATATTCTGATAAACATTTCACAAGTTTCAAATACGAGAGATATCTCTCAGTTGCCCTACTTGTAATGCTAGAGCTAAATTTCAGACTGAGATGACAAGATCATGCAAGACAACTTTAGTTCCCCAAAGCTGTGACTAATCCACTTCAACTCAGGTAGCTGCCTTCCAGACCAGTGATTAATATGATGTTTTGGGGGGTTTTTTTGGGTGGAGTTTTTTCAATTATTACCAGTATTATGAACTGTAGACAAAGGCAAAGTGAAAACTCAAATTTCAAGGGAGACATACATTTCATCATTAGTATTCTCATTTAGATATAGCTACATCATTTTAAGTAGTCACAGTCCACCTAAGTGCTGCCTGAAAACCTATGCAAAACTTAGGTTTTTTTCAAGATATAATTAATTCCCATGCCTGTATTTGACACTGTGGTTGAATCTTAATTAAATCTGAACAAAGCAAACAAACAAACCAAAAAAAGAAAAGGTTTAGATTTTGGTTGAGAGAAACAGTTCAGTGAAGTTACTTTCATCCACTAGAACTATGTTTGAATCAGTAAGGGTTTGCAAGGTGTCCATTAGCAGAGGAGGCTTCAATCACACAGTTTCCTTCTCCTCTCCACACCTTGTGTTGTACAAGCCTTTACTTCTGCACTGGGGAATCTTCCGTACATCCTGCTCACCACAGCAAGGATCTGCTTGGCACAAAGACTGAGGTCTGCCTGGAAAAAGCTCTAGGTGAAATGACTCGAAGAAAAGGATCTTATTAGATATATTAGATGCTTCGTTATTAGAATGCCTATTAAAATGCACTATAATGTCAGGGTCTTAAACCTCATGATACAAGGCTGTATCAATATTCTAATTTCAAAATAAAAGGCTACTCTGCTGTTGTCTTTCTTAGGCTTTGTATATTCTGTCTGTGCATAAGATCTGAAATCGCTCATTTGATACTGTTGGTATTTGCTGGGTAAATACTTTCAGAAATCTACTGAAGGCACAATAACTATAAATATCCTATCAGGCGAGGAAAGAGTTAAATACTGCGTTGGACTCAAAGTATAAATGATTGTATCAGCTGAAGTCTATGTCAAATACGATGTGATTTGCAGAGCTGCACGTGAGAATGTCAACCTTCTTTGTTCCCCTTTGTAGTTTAGTGACAGTGACTTTATACAGTCTAGCAGCAGTGTCATGAATATTCTCAGGAGTAGGTGGATGGCGTATTCATTGAGAGCTGTACAGTGGATTGCATACAAAACCAACAATGTTTTTGAATAATGTTAGTAAAACTGTGATATGTCTGCCACTACTTTCCATATTTTAAACTCATTTGTCTCCATTCAAATCCCAGCTGTTTATCAGAAGCTCTTCTTTTAGCTATGATTGCTTTATTTTCCTAGTGAGAATCCCTGAATTTGTTGAAAGAAATAGATTTTAACCTGAAATAACCCCCTTGCTATATAAACAAGTGAAATAGCCTCAAAAAAGCTTAATTTATCTTACATATATTTTTGTTCAAAATAAGTGTCCTTTGGGTCAATTAGCAACCTTAAATGTAGCATCCACAGGAACTCTGAAAAAAGCAGGTTCCATCTAAAGACGACATGAATTGTCTGTCCAATCTGACAATCTATATGAAAACCATTTAGCAAAACCAAAATGATCCAGTTCTGGTTTACTCTGTAATTTAAGACATTATAACGAGAAATCACTACAGTAGCGGTTTGGCAGATAAATACAAGGAAGGGACTTGTGGTTTTAATGTAAACCTACAACACAGGAAAAGTGTTTTCTATTTTTGGTCTAGGCACTGAATTCTTCAGTACCCAGGGGTGACTTACAATTCCTGAAAGGTGATTGTCCAGGGATCCCAGTGACTTCATCTGAGATGTGGTCGCTCACCATTTCTGAAAAAAATCCCTTGCCTTCTCTACAATTTAGTTTTTCTGTCTATGAAATGATGCTTTAAGATGGTCAGTTTGGGGTTGAGCACCCATTATTTTATCTCTTTTTAACAGTTCACCCAGAGTACACGAATAGAATAAAATGGGCACAACAGTAAATAAAATCTTCACACAAATTTTCACTTATCTATTAATATCACTACAAATAGAAGATGTGCTGTTGATTCCCCCCTGAAGTCTTTGGTGCTCTTTTCAATCGTTGCTCCTAGCAGTGGGTTTATGTCCTTTCATCAAGCTTATACTTCAGGAATGAAGCTCTTTTCCCAGCTCCTCAGAACAGCAATTGAGAAATGATGCATTAGGATTACAATCATTTATAGTGATTAGGTGAAATGGTGCATTAGGGTTACAATCTCTTGTGAACATCTTTCATGTCTGAATTCTCTAGAACAGCTTTTTTTTAGGATAATGCTTCTTATAACAATTCTTTAATAAAATTTTGTTTTCAGTGTTCAGTTCATATATATGCCATACATATGGTATTGCACATTCACAGACATATACTCACGCTGTCACACACGCAGAATGTAGGTGCGTTTGTAGCTGTACACACATATAAAAAGGTTTAATTTTAGCTAGTAATGAAAAATGGGATATCTCTGGAGTACTTGTTCTGGCTTTCTTATCAATTTTACTATAGACACAGGATTAATTAATCTACTAGACATTAATTTACATTGCACTAGTAACGTAACTCCAACACAGCGACCTATGACAACGGATGAATATTTTGTCAGTACCTAGAAATCTTTCTGTTTGATGTTCCTTTCTCAAGATTCTCATCTGCATTTTGAGTTGCCAGTGGTAAAATTACAAATTTAGAACATTTTGTCAGTTTTGAGATTTTAAAACTTCCTCATCACTCTCTCAAAAGACTGTCACAGCTGTAGTTACCCTTATCAGCAAACATCTTAAAATATGGAACAAAATTTTATAAATTGTGAAACACTACCAAAACATAGTCTAAATAACTTCAGTGGTTGATATAAGTCTCCCCAGAGAAAAACGTTATTAATAAATATAATTAATTTGGTGAGGCAATATATACAAAGATATGCAACAGTGAACTCATTAATTTCTGTTGAAATAATTATTTACAAATATTCATCTGTTTTCCCAAGACATATTAACGAGTTGGAAAAAATGTTTACATTGTATGATTGGCTGAAAAATAGCTATGGGCTTTTGCCTTCAAAAATAGTACTCTTTTTCATGCTTTGAAACAGAAATGCTAACTTGATTGCACCTAAGTTAATGCAAAAAACTGCAGCTTTCAGTCAGCCCAAATTACTTACAGATTTACATAAAATTTACTGAATAACTTAGGCTAAAAAAAGAATATCTGTCAGAAAAACACCATTTTGTCAACTCATTTTAAAGTAACATCTTCATTGGTAGGGTTGCCTACAGCTAATTTTTGAAAGGGTTGAAAATTTAATTAAGTTTCAGTTTTTTATGCCTGAAATATCTTTGCATTTGTTTCATCAAGAGAATTTTTGTTGACTCTATATAATTTAAACATTTTTTTCTGTAAATCTTGTATTGTTTTCATGGTTTTGCAGCTTAGACTATTTTCTGAGAATCTTTTATCCCTGTTTTCTACACTTTTCTTAGAGTAAACTGCTCCATCAATAGCGTGTAAGAGATGAGAAAGAATTCCTTTGACTAATGCTTTCTTTCAGAAGGTATCACTTTACTAACTCCATAGAGAATTTTGGCATAGATTGAAAATCTCAACACTCTCAAATGTTGAGACCAACATTTGAAAAGCATATTTTAATTGTATCCTTTCACCATCATTCTCCAAAATATTCCTTACACATAATTCTGTCTTTCCATTCAGTGACTACTGTGAATTGACACTATGAGAGTTTCTTTCTTTTCTTTTTTTCATTTTTTGCTTTCTGCTACATGTTGCCAATTTTCTGGCATTTGCTCAGATAATTTTATTTGGGGAATGTTGACCCAAGATCAATTCATGTTAATGGGCTTCATCAAAGGTGAGATTCAGTTGCCTAAATGCAGGCACCTCATTTTTACCCATTTTTTTACTCTCTAGGGCATCCAGAATATCTGCAAAGAGCTGGCAGATAGGTCATGGGCCCCTCAGGATACCCATGCCTTTCTGGAGAGTCTGATGAAGGTCTGAGACACATCCTTAGAGGAAAACCCTAAACTAAGGAAGAAACAACATCCCCAGTTGTTTTCTCACAACATGTATTTTTGAATCTCTTACTGAAAATCTAAAATGACATAATTTTGTCTGTTTTGCAATGTGTAATTATATTTTTAAGGTTCTTTGCTGATTCTTCAGGTTTTAGTTTTATTTAAGGAAATGCAGTCCCTATGGAAGCACTCAGATCACATTTAATGCTGATGTCAGTGATGACATAGATACTAGAGCAAGTAATAAAATAGAGAATCTCAATAATATGGATTTCACCATGTCTATAAAATAAAACAGAACCTTCACACTCTTTTTACAGTCAATCTTCCTCCCTAAAATTTTTCAGCATTACGAGATCATATAATGAGACAGTGCTGTAGGACTATGTTCACTAAAACAGAAAGCCACAGTTACAGAAAGGTTTATATTAGTAAAAATAAAACAAGACACAGGAGAACTGTTTGCAGATAAAGTATCATTAAGTCACTAATCCATAAAGGCAGTAAGTGACAGCAATAGAAGGTAGAAAACAAGAGATCAGGGTGTAATAAAAGTAAGCCACACTATTTTTGCAGTTTCAACGTATGTACTGTATGTTTTATGAATTTTAAGCATGAATGGAATTCTGTGCTTGCCTAATTGGGGCTTCAGATTGGCTATGGGCCAGTCAGGACTATAGGGACTCAAAGGCTAATAACACTACAAACCAGTCTATGTTCTGCACTGCTCACTATCCATTTCTAGAAAATGAACACAAAATTTGGGACAGCTATGGTGTGTTGAAGTTTTCTCTTGACATTTGAAGCAAGATGCTGTATATGTCTTGGTTTTGTGTCAGTTATTGCAATTGCAAATATTCCTCTGAAAAAGTAATGGATTTAAAATTTTAGGCTGACAAAAGCAAACCTGTATAAAAGATGTCAATAACTATGAAAGTGAGTATAGACTTTGCCAGAAAATTTGGGGTTGGGATTTTTAATGAAGATGATGTATAAATAAAGAGAAAGTAGGTTCTTAGAGATGCATTCTGTTTATCCAAAGTAATGAGACTTGAAGTGGTACTAGAGGAATTAAATACTAAACCTGTTGTAGTTGTAAAGTTTTTTAATGCAACTTTTTCTTAAACTCCATTTCAGATAATTGATTTTGTCTTAAATCTGGCTTTCACTGGAATCAAGAAAACCCAGTTTTCAGAAAATAGAAAATTCATACAACTAGAAACAGCAAGATTATGAATTTTAACAGTTTATAAAAATTGCAAGTATTTTCATGAGCAGCAAACCTCACAAACCAAGTCTCCTACAGCTTTATATCTTATGGACGGCTTATCCATTGTCTCACAAGGTTTGATGTTCACAGCAGTTTTCTCCCACACAGAATCTTTTCCATCTGATAAACTATTTGAATTCATGTAACACAGGATACTTTCACCAACTTAATCATACATACAACACACAAACATGCAAACAGCACAAATCTCGTAACTGTCAAATCCCTAGGAACTTGGTTTTATACATCTAATCACACACATTTGTTCTTAAATGTCTGACCCCGATTTTAATTCATTGTGTTGCATTGTAACTATACACAAGTCATTTATGGGTTTTCCAAATCAGTCTCTTGAATAGTGTTCTTTAGAGAGCTAAAACAATTTTGGCTAATTGCAGTACTTTGTTTATAGTAAAGACCATATAAAGAACAAGAAAGAAAAGAAATACACATTTTTAATTTTTTTTCACCAGGGTATATTCAAATATAAAGTAAAATCTGAAAAAGCTAAAATGCTGGAAAGGGAAAATACTGAAGGTGCAGCCAAGGCAGTCTCCTGTGGCTCTCAGATGAACAGCATTTGTCCTAATGCTGGAGGACTTAAGTGGGAAGATAAACAAATGGTTCTTCCTTTTTTTTACCGTAGCATGCTGTCAAAAATGCTAATTAAGCTGGATTTTTTCAGTGACTGTGGCTGTTTAGAACAACACAGGCTATGTACACTGCAGTGGAGTTCCAACATGAAATCTAGGAGCAAAGAACACTCTTGGAAGGTAGAACAAACATGGAAATGTCAATTTTAATTTAGACATTAATATAATTATACTATGGATATCATCTGTAAACACGTATCAGGGATATGGCTATGCATCAGTAGGAGCAATGACAATGAGTGAACCAGTAGCAGCACAGACTCACTGCTGAGCCATTCCTTTGGTATTCAGATACAGCAGGGGCAGGCCAAAGTATCGTTTGGGAAATAATACCTCAGCCAGCACACAATGACATTTTCAATCTTCTGCCTGCTCCATCCTGCCCTGAACCTCTCATTACACCTCCCATTTAGCTCATTCAGATTGTATTACTGGTAATGCTAATATTTCCATATTTCCTCCAAAGTACATTTTAAAGCAATTATTAGAAACTAGCTTCCTATTTCACTTCTCATATCAAAGTACAAAGTCCATCATTTTAATATAATTAAAAAATCCATTGGCAGTCAAGGCGTGCCACAGATGGAACACTAATCAGTTCATATTTTCCTGATGAGAGCTATGTTTCTGCTCATTTTTGACCTGAAGAAAGTAAGAAAATGGATAAAATAATTAACCCTCCTGTCTTCTGTGAGATTGGAAAGAGATGCTATGACAGAGTACAAATAGGCATAATGACTTGAGAGATGCAGAAACAGCACAATGACTACTCTGTACATGGCAATGACACAGAAGAAGATAACAGGATTGATTACATCCTCTCCACGTGATCTCACAAATCTTCTCTTTCTGGAAGCCTCAAGAATTGTTAATTTGAAATCTGAAAGTTTTGTGAATCTTGTGGGTATTTCTGGTTTAGCTTAGAAAGAAAGATAAATCACAAATTCTTTAGCTATCACTGTTAATTTGAAATCTAAAAGTTTGGTGAATTTTGCTAGTATTTCTGGTTTAGCTTAGAAAGAAAGATAAATCACAAATTCTTCAGCTATCACTGAAAGGTAGCACACAATGTTGTGCAGAGGGTTTTTTTGAAAGTTTCACTATATTTGCCTTTCAAAATCCCTGTTGTTTTCATGTGTGGGAAAATATGCAACCAAGGAATAGGCAGTTAAACACTGAGTAAACTGATACCAGTAATAAATCTTGTGTATACAGAATGAATCTTAAGCCTAGGGTAAAATAGTAATACATTACCTGCTCAGTTACAGAAACAATCAAGTAGGATGAAACAGAGTAAAACAAATCCTGGAAACACTAGATTTAAAAGGTTATAAAATGAGCTGTTTTCTTTTGTGTCTTGAAAGTCACGATATCAGAGTTAGAGTTGAAACAAATCAGGCTAAAACATCTACCCGAATTGAGATTTCTGGAGTCTCTGTAGGCAGATCAGGACACTTGAAAGAAGTGGGCCAAGCATCAAGAAAGGAACAATATAGTCAACATCATTTACAATCATGGCTTTACCACTGGCTTCCCACTTTTAATTATAATGAGATAAGAAAATAGTCAAACTTGAGGAAAAAAACCCTTTTATTCCACTATTTAGACAGCTGTAAACTTTCCAATTCATACTCTTAAAGCAAGTTCCAAATGAAGAACAACTCATGAACTGCTTCCCCATTCACAAATAGAGCTTCCAGGAGAGGGCTCCAAAGCAACACTAGTACTCAAGGGAGACTGCCCAAACATCACTGTCCCACTTTGAGAAACAGTTAATTAGTTTTAGGTTAATGATAGGTCTCATGCCCTTCTGCCTAAAAATTTGAGTGTGACTTACACTAAGATGGAAAAATGAAAGCTATGAGCTAACATAGGCTGTTAATGTTTTGACTTAGAATAATACAGCTAAAATGGAAATATGAAAAAAATAGATAAAAATTATAGTGAACTCTCATTATTATTTTTAAATAGCATAATATGTATATATAAACAATATATATATATGTATATAAAATAACATAAATACGATTATCTAATATAGAAGAAAAAAAACAGTTGTCTCTCATATATTTTCCTAAGACATGCATTTCTGTGTTAACAAAAGCTGCCTCGTTCTTCTAAGGAAATAGCTAATAACTAGACTGTGGTCAACACTTCAACAACTGGAAAGAGGAAAGACCAAGGGATCCAGATATGCATATGAGATATTTGAAAAGTTTTTAACTACTGATGAAACCAAAATAATAGTTAAACCTTCAAATGAAATATAACTTCGAATGCTTCAATGCTTTAAACATTTAAATGAGATCTAGCTTTAATTGAGATGAAATATTTCAAAGTATGCCATTTTTTCCTCAGTAATTCTATTACTATTGAGTTTAAGATTGGTTTCAAGGGTAGGTTTTGAATGGCCAGAATTTGCACTTAGGATATTCAGTCTTCGCCAAAAAAATAACATTTAAATTCAAATTTTGTTAGATGTTGAGTGTTTTGATTCTGTGTTTAATTTAGACCCAGCACAGAATCAGATTCAAGCGGAACAAGGATTTAGGTTTGAAATCAGGATCTAGGGTTTGGCTCTGTCTCCAATTAATTGCGTAAAGCTGGCTCAGGGATTTTTAAAAGTCTCTACTGAACATTGTGAAAGATGGATGAGGTGAAATTCCCAGGCACAAAAAATTGAGAAGTGTAATATGTTACTGTATAATGTACTAAACTCAAAGACACAGCTTATTCCACTCAGACACAGCCAAAAGAGCCACTGATGCCAAAAATCCCAAGGAAATATAAGGTTAGTTTTGAATTTTTTGGTTGACTTCCAAATATTTTCCGTCTTCAGGCACACAACTAGCCAGAGCCTATAAAAAGTGCAGAAACCTAAACACTGAGCCCGCCATGGTGACCTCCCGTTTGTAACACCCTTCATGTGATGGGAAAGGTTTCTCCACGCAGTCCCTCCAGCCTCTGGAGCTGCAGGGGGTGACTGTCTGCTGGACCTCACAGTGAATTTGTCACGAGAATGTACATAGCAGCTTGTAGAAGTAGGCCACGGGGCTTCTCATGAAAGCGAAATGGGACACAAAATGTGCATGCCTGTCATACACTCGTCTGTGAGCAACTGCTCAGATTTCGTGTCAGCTGATGCCTGAAGCAAGAGAAAAGCCGAGTCCCTGACCTGGACTTGTGTCCTTCAGAAACAGTATTTCTGTGCCTCTCTAAGGAGTATTCTTGTCCATGCACTTCTCTAGTCTTGAGGAAAGTGCTATTTACATATTTTTGGGCTTTTCATGACAGACTTACCTAGTTTTCAGGTGATACATTTCAAGCGAGTTAATGTACTTCAGTGTTTTGAAAATTCCTTGTAGCAACAAATATAACAGAGGTCCTCCAAGACCCATTTGTGAAGCATGTGCATTTTATTAATGCTTATCTCATGATTTACAATGCCGTACACAATGTTATGTTACTGAATGGGTGATCTACTAGTCAAAATGCTGAATTTAGAAGAAAAGATACAGATGTTACCATGAAAAAAAAAAACAAACAACATACCAACCCCTCCAAAAAACCCCCCACAACTATGTCTTTTGAAACGTATTTCCTGATTCTCATGAATCCCAAGGTTCACTAGTAGAGTCTAGGAAACCTAAAGCATGTTTCTGGGAAAACAGCTATTTCTCTTCAGATGCTTCCAGGCTTAAAACCTGACTCATTTAAAATGGTTTTGGATTATTTCAGTTCGTCTGGTCAACCATCTATAAGGACTGAGTTAATCCATCTGAACCCATCTGCTCATTCCAAATGCTATTTAACTTTTTGATCTGACAGTTTAATGGTGTCCCATCACAGAATATATGTTCCCACTGAAAACAAACATTTTTCATATTAGCAATAGAGACAACTTCAAGGGATGAGGTTATCATGAGGCAATTACACCCCAGAGGGATTACAGGCACTTATATCACGATAACCTTATCTTTAGTGTGCCTTATTAAATAATTACAAGACTGCCACAGCCAAATATAAGTACCCATAAGATTCCTGGCCATGGGCTTATCATTAAATAAAGGTAAATGTTTATGTGGGCCTGGAAACCTCTACCACTAAAGCATCTAAACAAATCTCAGCTTTCCATTTAAATGATGACAAATGCTTAATGTTGAGCTGGTTTTGCTCTAATAGGATGTTTGCCATTAGAGTGTGACTTGCACAGAAGACTGAGCCCTTTCTCAAAATTTGCAGAATTTTTTAGATTGGAAAAGATCACTACAGGTTCACTCAGTACACTATGAACCCTTGCCCAAGTCCTCTGATGTGTATAGGCCTATGCTGATAGAGTTTGTATTAAGAATGGCTCTGACTCAGGAAATCGTTCTTCACCATTGTGTTTCCAGTGATGTTTTCAATATGCTGTCAGTCGCTCTATAACAAACCAAGCCTCCTCATTCCACCCTGTAGAACTGTGTCAGAGCTGTGCAATAGTTACTTCTGGAAAAGTAGGAAAAAAACATTTTCTATGCATACATATCTGAATTTCAAAACCATTGCATTTGTTCATGTTCACAGACCCTTCCTCGTCACTTGCAATTAAAATGTTAATGACTGAACTTGCTGGCAAAACAAATTTTTAAGCTTCAGCAATCTAATGCTCACCAAAAATAAATTAACAATGGTACGTGATAAATTCACCTGGTACTAGTTGATTTTATGACTGAAATTAAACAAGAAAATAAATTTCTAAATCATCCCAAATATTGCTTTTTAACGTGTTCAACCATGTAGTAATATTTCTTTTGAAAAAAATACTTCTTTCTTGCAATATGCTAACAATGCCAGTAAAAGGTGATTGTAATAAACCACAGTATAAATAAAGTCTCTAGGCTACTCCGGTTCAGTAGTGAAATTCAGATGCAACGTATTTCCAAACTTCTTACAGAAAGAGATAAATGTCGTAAGCCAGTCACAAGAACTGGGAATAGTAAATCAATCTGAGAATGGCTGGCACTGAGAACAGACTAAGTCAAAGCTGTTTGCGGCAAAAGTTCCCATGTTCCATGATGTACATAAACCAGTAGATTTTACAGACTGTGCAATGAGAAGCAGATTAGGAGCAGAATTCCTTTAGCTATCCCACAGGCAGGAATGGGGAGAAGAGAAAACTATTCTCATAAATTAGGAACATGGAAAGGGAAAAATAGTTCATGTTGTCTTACAGCGTATAAAAGCACAAAAGTGTCAGGAAGTAAGTGTTTTGTTAAAGGGAGAAGGGCCTCAAAATGTGTTTTTGTGTCTTCAGTGGTTTATACCATAGATGCTAACACAATTAACCGTGTAACCCTAGAAAAAAAAAAATTAAATGGTGGGAATTTGCCCCAATAAGCTGTGAAAATTTAACCTGGTTGAAATTTAAATCAAGGTAAAATTATTTGACCTGTTTTGGTTTCCTGTCAACAAATCACTGCCTTCTGGGCATGTGACATGCATGAACTTTTCAAGTAATTCAACGTGTTGATACTTTTCCCACATCCAGTAGTGATTTGAGATAAAATGTAACCATTTTATCACCTTCAGGCATAGATCTTACTTGTTAAAATGTACAGAAGTTTGCACTTAAAATCTATTCTGTACCCAAATGTCCGTTTTTTTAAGTACATGTGCTTATTCCATTCTAAGACAGATCTGGTTAGAAGAGGGACATTTTTGCATTGTATTTATTTTTCATGAATCCACTGTGCCTAGAACTGATCAACATATCCTCATTTAATTGCTTACAGACTGACAGCTACTGGTGTATTAATCATTCAGCTTGCTCAGTACAACAACACGATTTACAGGTCTGTGATCCCTTGTGTCCACTTGTTTTCCCTACCAAAAATAACTCATAGTGTAACAGCAATAATTCTGCCAAGATTATTTTTTTGGTTGGTTGGTTGGTTGGTTTTTTTATTTGGCTTTTTTATTTTTCAGTTCCTTGACTAGATTCTACTGCAAGGAAATCACAGAAATAATTGACTCCTTTTCTTATGTGTTCAACATCACATAAGGAGTGTAATAAAGCTTTTCTTGCCTGGAAATCAGAATAATTTCATATTATTTCTTTTAAGGGACAATTCTGTTTGATTTAAACTAAGATTCCTGAACCTGGGTTATAACCTGATGGTCTTCATATCCTCTCCATGCATACAGGAACAACATTGCCATATTTATGCAATTCTGAAAAGCTAACTTTGCTTCAATCCCTTCAGGAAGTGGACAGTAACTTTGCACGCCAATTGTAGTCAAATTTCAATTGAAATTTAGCAGGAGAATTTCCAGTTGACACTGATCTGAAGAAAGTACTGAGGACTAATGTGTGATTTATTAGGCTGTGACTTTTCATGGCTTAACCCTTCTGTGTCTGCAGTAGACCTGTAGCAAGGAATAATAGCTGCAAGTCTACACATCTTAGGTAATACTCGCAGAATTTTGTGTTATGGATTTGACATCCTTGCTGGTCTAGTTTGGCTAGTTCATAGTCTGAATAAGCAACACATGCAGAGGTGTGTCTCTGTAAAAGGAAACTGAACTGAAGGAAAGGAAAGGAAACCGAAAAGGAGTAATTTTCTCATGGCTTTTAGCAGTAATACATGATCACTACTTCTGTTGGCTCAGTTAACTCTGGCTAGTAAAGAATAAAAGTTTCATCTACTTGCCAGCTGCCTATCTGATTGAAGACTAGTACCATTCACTTGCCTGGATAGGCTCTTTGGTGTCTGTAATCTCTTCAGATTGATGATTCAACTGAGACTATATTTGCCCTATGTTTGTAACCATTTTCCTCAGAGCAGCCAGCAGTAGGTTAAGAAGGGGAATTCACCTAGTAGGGGCATTCATGTAGTAATTGTAGTGAAAAAAACCTCTCTAATAAATTGAAAAAATGCACTTGAATCCACAAAAAAAATTTAAAACCAAGCAAGTAAAATACTTCATGGCTACCTAGCTGACAATATCCATTTAGTCACTAAAACTCCTAATGTATATTTTAAGAAACCAGCATTAAAGTAGGACAATTTATTTTGGATGATGCATGATAAACACATTAAACTTTCAGCACGGTGCCTTTCACAATTCAGTCAAATATGGATTTTTTCTGTGTTAGCTGCACATTTAGTTCTTTAAAGAACATCCAGTTTCGATGTGTTTCTGTTTTTACATTCACTAGAGACCTATGCAAGGATCTGGAGTATATACATGAAACATTCAGGACCAAATGGACCAAAAAGATTACAACACTAAAGAGGACACCTAAATTAAACATTTACTCAGCAATGATGTAATCTTGCCAACAAACACACACAAAAGGATGATTTAAAAAGGGAAAAGATGACATCCAGTCTCACAGTTTTTGAAAATGAGGGTTGTGAAACAATTTCAGAATATTTATCAGCTAATGATGTGCGCAGGCATCACAAGATACTTTATGCATTTGGACATCTATTTGGATTTCTAATGCAGCTGTTTATGTAAGTAACTATTCATCAGTGGGAATAAAATGTTTTCTACCTGTCTCTTCAAATTTTGGTCATCACAGTATAACAGCTGACACATTCACTCAAAGGGAGCATTTTGTACAAAATTTATAAAAAATTAGTGGTTTTGCAAACATTACCAGATGCTTGCCTCCAGAGCATATATGTGCTGGTTACCTGAAAGATAAACAATCATTCTTAATTTCAACAACGTGTAGTTTCAAGACAGTTCATTTTTCAGTATCACTGAAGTACAGATTTAAACATGCACAATACACATATTTGAAGCCAGATTTTTAGGAAGACTAACACTTAAAGTTATTAAGCTTTTTTTGACAGCCAAACTTCTTCATTTGAGCTTGAAATGGGTAGTGGGTCATCTGAAGTTTGGGCTTTGAAGGGGCTTGCTAAGATGTTTTGAAAATCTGGAGATGAACCTAAAAAGTGTGGCTAAATTTGTACTTTTACACTAGGGTATATGGAATGGCAATTGCTGCAGGACCTTTGCCTGAGTTTAATCTAGCTTTGATTTTTAATACATTATGGATGTGACTTTTAATTTGTGTATTTAAATTATTAGGGTTGTTTAACTGAAGACAGCAAAAGTCAGCTAAACTTACAACCTCCTTTGCCTGGAATCCGTCCCTATGGACCTGGGATTTTGCACCCCTTGCTTAAAGGCATCATTCGCTTAGACAGAAAATTCTACTCAGCCCAGAGCAACAGCTTCCAGTTCTCGGTACTATGGGTCCAAATGATCTCAAACCCCTTCACAGAATTGGTGATGTGTTTTGTCATCTGACTGATGGATCACAAATTAGGTGGAAGAACTAAACCTAACTACCTATTTTGGTATCAAATGTAGTAGTCTGGAGGTAATACTTTTATGCAAGAGGAAACTCAACTCCATTATTTACAGGAGACTGTCAGAGTCCCTATTGGATTAAAATCAGTGCTTTAGTCATGGGATTTTTACTCTTGAATTTGCCAGAAATTTGGCCTCTCTTCCAAGTGTTTAGGAAATACCTTTATATTTATTAGATTCCAAACATATTATCTCAGATTAAACCAGAGAGAAGTATCAGAGCTTTCATCCATCTCCTGCAGTTGAAACAACCTTTCTCCTCAAGGCCAAAAGAGCCAGAACTTCCTTCTGTCCTACCTGGGAAGTATTGATTCTTGTTGTCAACTCTTCTGTTCTTTATTTGCTACTGAGCCTGGATACTTTAGCATATTTCATCCCCTGTGCCCAAAAACTGTTAAATGTTTTAGCATATCAACATAGCAATCAAGTCACTTTCCCTATACACTCTAAGTGATGATTCCCATTACAGCAATCATTGTTATCACCCATCTCTTTTCAGAAATGAAAAAAAACCCTTTCAAATCTACTGAGATTTGAATTTGATACTGGAGCTGATCCAATTAAAAAGGCATAGACGGACGCTATTGACATGCATTCCTCACCAAAAANAAAAAAAAAAAAAAAAAAAAGAAAAAGAAATATAGAAAAATATATAGAAAATTCTTCTATATATAGTCCATGGTGGTCAGGTTAAAGAATACATTTGTCTTGAGTACTAGATCTGCCAGTGCAACTATCAGATCTGGTAGTACAAACACTAAAACAAAGAATACCTAATTTACCTGTGTAAGGTAAACTAGTACTGTATTTGTACTCTAAAGGAGTGAACAGTTGATTAAAACCAGCCTTCGTATTTTTCTTATGCTTTTGGATCTTTTAAATACACATGTGAAAACAACACTTCATAAACTCTGTTATAATTTAATGACAATTAAATCCCTTTTCCCTTATTAAAAAAAAAACCTTGAATCAATTCCTTCATGTTCTGCTATTGGGCTAGCAACTTCACACTCATGCAACGCTGTTCAAGCCTTTTCATGCCTCACCTAGCAGTAGTAATTTAATTCAATGACTCTGTTGTACTCCACATTGCAGAATGTCAGAATGTGTTTCATGCAATGTCAGTCATGTGCTAATTTGACAAATTATTTCAGATACAAATAGTGAGAATTCCTTTGAGGATATTTAAACCCAAAATACACATTTGCTTCCCAAAACTCACATTTTTTAGCCCCAGAACTAGAATGAGCAATGCCAATTTCATTACAGATGTCAATCAAGTTATGTGGGGATCCTTGACCTCCCTTCCAGGCGGAAAATATACCCACAGCATACAGATTGTATGCTAAAACATCAGAGGACATTACTAGTTTTAGGATACTGAAAACTCCAAGCTTTGAAGAAATATTCTCCCTTCATAATAAAACCCGTTATATCTGAACCCATCTCTACCTCCCTTTAAAAGTTATGTGAACTTCATATTTTTAATTTTTTTTTAATGTGGTCCAAAACTTACTTAAGTCAGATACAACATCTCTAATTCTGAAAGACATACTGATAATTTTGTAAGAGGAAATCAGCTACTTTTCTATTACTAATTGCTAAGTCACAATGCTTGTTTAAGAAGGAAGTGGCAAGAATTTTGCACGCTGCATTGACCTCTAACTTAGCTTTCATCAGTTATTGGTAGCAAAGATCATCATGTGTTTCAGTAAAATCACAAAAAAGCCTCAGACTTACAAAATATGCTAAACATCTTAAGCCACAGACTTTTTGCCAAGGAAGTTAAATCTTACTACAATAATTTCCTTTTCTGAAGAAAAGATGTATCTGAAATAGAGACAAACTGAATAGCAAGTGGAACCTTCCTGCCAATGGACAAAACAAATCTATAAATTGGTGGATTTGTATTTTACGGAAGTTAAACAATTCCTTGAGGAGGCAAGAGCAGAAGGGTGAACCGCAGAAAGGCGATTTTCATAACAATAAATACATTTTAACTTGCTCATAGCACCATGAATCACCTTTCAATTTTTGGCACTATGAGCAACAACCGTACAGCCACAAGCATTACTTCTCTCAGAGCCATTGATTCCATATACAGCACTTATATCATCCAGCAGCATGACCCTGAAACACGTGTCATGGGATTTATATCAGATGTTAACATGTAGGAAGTTTCACTGCATAATCAAAAATTGAGACCTGTAAAACTAACCTTAAACAGCATTGACAGATCTGTTGTCCATTCAGTTCACTCTCACCTCATGAAGCTAAGTACAATCACACATATTTAAAAGATCTTTTAAAGATGATAAACACTGCATAAGTGTTAAAAAGCCCACTAGGGAGCCATCAATTTGAAGAAGGGAATTTAAGAGAAAGCATACATGTATATGTATAAAACAATCTCAGCTAGAGGGAGCATATGATATATATCTAGCATAATCTCTCCAGATTCGTAAAAAACCTCACACATCAGACTGAAGGGAAGTTGGTTTCCTCTAGCAGACAGAGCAGCTGGACATGTATAGTCATAGAAGTTCTACTTTTTCTGGATGGAATATATTACATGATGGGAATATATTACATTGCTTTTTCACTAATCACTTATATCTGATTACCCTGTGGAGGAAATCCTTGCCCCTTCCTAAAATCTTATTTTCTAAATATGGCTCTTTTCAAGGCCAGCTTTAAAAATAGTAATAAAAAAAGTTTACTTTGACAGAAGTTTTTGAAACGTCCTTTTCTGCTCATCACTATCCATCATATTTTTTTAGGGTCAGGTTGTGTCATATATGACATAACTCAATGTGACATTATAGTTCATAACCTAATATATTCCACTGAGTGATACTGTCCAATGAATTTGTGCTAGACCTGTAGAGAGCAGTATACCAAGTAAGCAAACTGGGTAATGAACAAAACCTTCAGAAGTCCTCAGATGGTTGCTGCAAGGTTTCCGCTGAGGACTTGATCTTCATTTTTTGCCTGAAGGAACAGTCAAGGAAAGTAGAAATTCAACATATTTGGAATCACAAAAAGCCAGATTTCCAGTATTTCTTCAGTCAGCAGTAGGGGTGAAACTTTTATAGGTGGATCCACAGCTTTTACTACTTTTTTTTTGGTATGAAAACATCAAAGTGGTTTGTTCTTGAATAAAAAAAAACTTTGTCACTTGAAAAACATTAATCTCCCAAGGCCTACCCCATGACTCTTCTGTCTTCTATGTGGTTGATTAACTGTAAAAATCTGACAAGACCTTACCCAAACCTTTCCACCTCCATGTCTTTCTGCAAAGGAGAGACAGATTTCCATGTGCATTTAGCTTGCATTATGGCTTCTAATTTATAAGTAAGCAAAATGTTACCAAACCTACCCCACAGTTGCCTCGTATGTTCCCAGTCTCTTAACTGGGATTCTGGATTTATTCAGAGTGCAGACAGGCAGCAGTGGGAAGCATGCCATGCTTTTCTATAATTCACCAGCCTAGACACAGAGAGACTCATCCCTGAAATTAAAGTTTACGTTTGGGATATCTCCAAAAGGAGCAGAAGAACAATAAGATGACGGATCATTCTAGACAAACCTCACAGAACAAGAAAGGTTTAAGTAAACATTTCAATAACAAGGACTTCTAGGTTGCTCACCTTTATCCTTGAGAGCAATACCAGAGTTATCAGAGTGATTCTGGCAGGACCGGAGTTAAAGCCATGCAGGGCTCATAGCTAGGTTAGATTTTTCAAGTAATACAGCTGCAGCATCCAACAGCTCCTACTGCATCACCTGAAGATAAATTTCCCATAGGTTATCTCAGTATCTGCTGAGACAGACATTTCTGATCAGGTAACCACTAATCCTGCTGTCTAATAAATAACAAGACATTCCTTACTTTGTCATAAGTCATACTAAACCTGGTCCATTATCGAGGCTTCAGTCATGCATCATCTCCTCCAACATAAAACACAGCGGAAAGCATAGAATTTATTTGTGATCTCCATGTTTTCAGTTCCTCAGAGGTGTTTATGTATGTTTTGTTAAGAAAAAAAAAGCCATTCCTCCAAAAAATGAAACCATAACCATCAGAACATTATTTTCATCGCCTGGATATTCCTTTGATTTTACATTCTTCATTTTACTGAGGCATGTACAATTCCAAGGACTGCAGCTTCTGAGCTTGATGACGGAGGAAAAAGGAAATTTGAGGATTGAATCTGGAGACATTGATCCAATCCAGTCTCTGACAGAATCGTTCTTGGTTTTGCAGAATCACAGGAATCAAAAGATCCCAGTAAGAAAAGCTAGCTTGCTGAGCTTCAGTTGGTTTCCCAGACTAAGATCCCTATAATTAAAGCAATATTTCTAGATGTAGATAATGTGAACCAAAATGCATTTACATCAACTTATGATGAAAAAGTAATTTTTAGGTATGTGCTACAGTGCAAGTTAAAATTCAGTTCTAATAAATATAAATATACTAGGCAAAACCCATAAATTTATTTATCATTGGTTTTGAAAAAAAATGAGTATTCACATGATGTCTTTAAGCACTGGAAGTTATCTGTAAGAAACTTGCCAGAATTGTAGTACAAGGAGTTGCTGATTTTTTAATGTCATTGTACAGCATGGCTAGTGAATTATTTAGTGGATCAAACTGCCCGTGGATAATTCAAAACTAACATCATCTGGGTACCAAATCCCTCATCCAAAAACTTCTACCTGTTTTCATAGGATATTTTCTGAAGTAATTAGAAAAAAAAATCAACATGGTGATTTTCTTACAAGAAAATATCTAAAAGTGGGTTTAAAGACATCCTTTAAAGAAGGGTGTTATAGCACAGACCTTATGGAATTTTAAAGCAGGCCAGAACTGCAATAACTAGGAAGAGAGTGAGACAGTAAAGAAACCAAGAAAGAAACAGTTCTATTGCAGTCAAATAAAACAGCACAGACAGAAAAACTAAATGTTTGCATGGTATTGTGCAGAAAGGCTGTGTCCTACTCTGCATTTTTGGCTGTTTCTGAGCCTGATTTTTATCAGTTTAAGGAAGGAATAATTCCTTTACAATGACTGGAGTAAGAATAGTAGCTTCTCATTCACACTGAAGGTAACTGTGCACGGTTCACAAATAACTCTGAAATCCCATATTACTTGTGGAGAAATAGGGAGCAATTTCCCTGTTTTTTCATTACCTCCTGTGGACTCTAGTTGGTATAACTCCTTATTATGACCAAAAACTCATATAAGCAAAGAAGTATAATAAGGATTCTTACTCTTTCGTATTAGGAAGCAAGTTTTTTGAAGTAGAAGGTGACATACCAGTCTAGATGCTTCAAAGAAATATAAAATCCATGATGCATTCTAACAAGTGGAAAAACAAACCTACAAAGCTTTGCAAGCAACAGGGCCACAAAGAAAGAGCATTCCAAGCAGAGCAGAATTATCAGCATAAATACCACCAGCTAAATAGCAGTGCTTTGGCAACCTAACTCCTGTGGGAATTTTTGGCTTTAAATCCATTATTTTAGATGTAGGAAAAAATATCTATTAAAAATTACAAGTCTGTACTATTTTCCTTCCTGGATGGCTGCAGTTATATAAAAATTCTGACACTGGCCTAATTTGTAAAGTGCTTGCAGTTCCTATTAACTTTAGTCAAAATTGTCATTACTCAAGTTGGTAGTGTTTGTTCATGATGTCCAAGCAGACATCTTTATGCTAATGAAGATGTAACCAAGGACAGTTTCAAATAAAGAAAGAACTATATATTGTATACATGAGCAAGGACAAGCAGGAGGTTCTGCACACTACCATGCCTGTCTAACACTGCAACACCATCTGTTTGAAATGTAAATGTTCAATAGCTCTTTCAAGGACACTAAAAACACCTTTGAAAATCCACTCAGAGAGAAAGCTGTGAATGTCCACCCTGTGATAACATCACCTATGGGAGGAATGAGGACAGTGCTGGCCTTTTGTCTTAAACAATAGACATAATGTAGCAATGAGGTTTTCTACAAGTAAGTATTTCACTGTAATCGTCCACCACAGAAAGATAATTGTGATAACTTTCACCGTAAGGTTTATTTTCTATAGACACTGGAGGCAGCAAGAGCTTTTCTCTAGTCTGGCACAAGTGCACTTGATCAAACTCTTGCCTCATGCCTCTGCTATTGTCAAGGAATAATAAAATGTAAACGCAACCTTTTTATCTGTATATGAAACAATTATTGAAAATTTATTTCAAAACATAAATGGAAATGAAAAAAAATCTCTTTGCTAAAGACCGCAGTTATGAGACGTTAAATATTGCTCACTGAGCTCAGAAATTTATGAATCAGCAAACAGAAATATAATCATGCTTTATCATTTCATCTGTCTGTGAAAAATAATAAAATAGCTTTTCTAAATTAACAGAAAAAAATTTGAATCCTTTTTTTTTTAAAGCCATTTTATTAAAATTTTGATGGTTAGCAGAATATCATTTGGCTTTTTTTTCTTGTTGCAGTTATTAGAAGCCAGGAAACTGGTGTGCAGAAGGTACAGAGCTCAAAATCATAACATAGTAAACTATTACCATAGAACACACTTTCAGAACTCTTCCCATTTCATCTAAGAGTGACATCTATTTCCTTCTTTCATTCAAATTAATTATTTAAGAAGGAGATAAAATAATGCTTCAAATGGACTAAATTTCCCTTGATGGCATCTGCAGAAACTAAAATTTAGATATCTTTCAACTGCACCATCAATTTAATCTTCTAGCATTTATTAAAGAAATACGTTTTGTCGGTGTGAAGCAGAAATAGTGTGAAAAAATGCGTGTTTTCTGAGTCTACTGAAACAGCTCAATGATGGCAATGTCATTCCCTGTCATTCCCATGTCTCTAGAATGCCATTTACTGTTCCAATGTAGTTCCTTTGCTACTGAGAAACAAACACTGGAATACCATGTATGTTGTACACTGAAAAAGTCACCAAAGGTATACACTGGAGCTGAGAGTTACTCTCTGAGCTGTGTACGAACAGCAGCCTTTTACAACCATTCATCATGCCCCCTTCACTGCAGACCTATTGATCAGGCAGATGTAGAAGAGAATAAACAGAAGTGTAAGCTGTTTCCAGTTACAGGTAAATTGATTCTTTAAATCTGTCAAAGAGCAAAATATTCAAAGGCATGAAAAGATTCTGCAGCCACCATTCAGCCCAAACAAGAATGTTATTTATATTGTATGTTGTGGCAATTCAATTTGCTGAACTGTTTATTTGACATTAAAATATAATGCAAGAAAGATTTAAAAGGCCACATTCTGGCATCTTCACTCAAAATGAAAAAGGTTTTTTCTGGAGGCAGTGAGGCAATCCACAGCACAGAATTAATAGTCGTGGGGAAACCAAGCAATATGCTAATGAAGAGCATGACAACAAAATGGAAATATTTTACATCTGTAATCACTGTAGACTGAAAGAAATTATTAACTTTCATTAAACATGGTTATTTTATAACTGAAGAGTGTATAGCTAGAAGTAATGACAATAAATTAGAATATATCACAAAGAAACTGATGACAATTATAGTAATTATGTTACAGGAAATTCTTCAAACTGAGTTCTTGTTACATAGTAATTACAGTCTAGATTGGATAACAAAAATAACAGCAGTAAACCTACAAATATGGTACTGGTAGTGAATTGGAGCCAATAATTTATTATACCAGATGTTTCCTACCACTGTTATGTTTATACCACTGTTTCATTAAAGGACATTTGAGGTATCAAAAAGTTACCATATTGAAAACTTTTTCATTATGTCACTCACTGAATATGTTATCATTTAAATGTATTTACAAAAAAACCCCAAACAACTAAACACCAACTTGAAAACTTTCTTTCCTGCTAAACCAGGCTGAACTCTTTATCTGTCTTTAATGTGGTTTTTTTTCGATATAAAGAGTGTGACAAAAACTTGTGAGTGAGACTGGATGGAAGGATAAGCCATAATGGGGGGAGAATTAGTTTTTGTTACTTCTTGCTCATCGTTATAGGTGCAAACAGTGAAAAAACAGCCTGAGTTACGAATATGGATCATATTTTAACTTCATAGGAGGTACAGGATGCACTACAGTAGAAACCCTTACTCAGCCACAGAACCAGAGTCACACGTTGTGATATCAGACAACCCATATAGGAAATAACTGCTTTTAAAAGGATAGAGGGATAGCATGGTATTCTGGTTTTCCAGACCTAATCTGAAAATTCTGTGTAGTGGAACTCTAAACCAATGATATTTATGTGCAAAAAACTTATTCTCTTAATGTGGCCAATAGAGGTAGAAAATCCAGTGGATGCAGGGAAATTTGTAGTCAAAATAGTCACTGGATCTTTTGCCTTCAAGCTCCCTCCTGCTGCTAGCAGGGTCATTTCAACTTCCCCACAGTGGAGTTGCTTCTTTCAAGTACTTCATAAAATGAAGAAAAACTGCAGGTGGTCATTTTCTTCTCCTTTTTAATACTTTTCTTGCTTTCACGGGAAAATCTGAGAGATATTACAAAAAAGATGAAAAGCTTTGAATTCAAATTAATCTAACTTCATCAGCTCTAAGTGATTTCTGAAAACACAGGCTAAAGTCCCATTGGTTTGGATCCAAAACACAGGTTTATGGCTCCCCAGGCCCAAACAGTGGGTGTAGCCATGCCTACAGTCCAAGAGAAACAGCCAATTTCCTTCTCACAGGACAGAGATGTTCAAGGCAAGCAAACCAGTGAAGTGAAAAGTGGTTCTTTCGGGGTTGAGATAGAAGATCTTAAGAAAAGTAGACACACACACACACACCTGTGCTGCTAACTATGATGCAGGGATACTGCTAAGCCACCTTCAAATTAGCTAGCTGACACACCAGAAGCAGGCGTGTTGAGGCAGCACGGACTTCAAATCACATGTCCAGCCTGTATGAGAACCAGAACAAATCAGCCCACGATGAGTTATTTGCTGCCTTGGCTAAACCATTTCTTGTTGTGCGTAAAATACGTTACAGTCTGCAGAGCAGACACGCCCACAGGAAAATTATGAATGACTTAATATTAAACTTTGAAGGTTAGAGGCAGAAGTACATCTGAGGCCATATGAAGGGTGAAACACTGATAATGTGCAACAATCCATATGCAGGTAGATATCAGGTGATTCTTTTTTCCAGACCTTAGCCTGGAGACCTTGGCCGAATACATTTCTTTTTGCACTTTATTTTAGACTGAGATGAATGCTTAACCATGTGCCATAAATGTCTGAGAAAATTTTTGGAATGTTTTGGTGTGACACCAAACCCAAAGCACATGTGTACTGATGACTGGTAACGGATACATAGGGAGGAGCAAAAGAACTGGACCCAGAGCTTTCTCCCAGTGAATTGCAGACCCAAGGTGGATGCTGAAGAATATTTCTTCCATTAAATATTAGGTCACTTTTTCAACCCATACAAACTGTTAATATTAGTCATGTCCTTCAGTTAAATTAATGCTAAGAAGTACCTTGTTCTTACTTTTGATTTGCTTTGAACTGTGCTTTACTGAAGTCGATGCCTTCCTAACTCTAGTAGTGTAGAGCACAGGGAGCAGTCCTTCCCTTGGCATTTTCTCCATGCTACTATGGTTTTGATAAACATGTTAAATTCTTCTCTGATTATTTATTTTTCATTCTAAAATAGGACATCCAGGAAATCTAAATAGACCCCATGTCCACTCAGGTGTTCCTTCTTATTTTTCTTATTTTCTTTGTCCAAACTTTCTCAATTCTCACACTGACATTTTTGAGATGCGGGATGAAAACTGTACTTAGTATGCAAGATGTGCACATAATGATACATGTATCCAGTGAAATTAAATTGCTTCCTTTTCTATTTTTTTTTTTCCATTTTTGTAATTATTACTGATTTGTCAATATGATCTGTATTTTTTATTGTGCTAATTTTTCATAGAACTATTGCAAATCCAGTATTTAATTCTTGAATTATAGATCAGATCTGAGCCTACTGTGCACATAAATTTGAGATTTTTGTCCACAGCTTTACATATACACTTATTCAAAATGTTTTATTCCATTTTATGACTGAATGAAATTTGTATGTTTCTTCTGCAAACTTCTGATAACACCTCAATTTGTTATCTCGATAACTTGATATTCCTAAAAAACATATTTAACTCATTCTTTTCTTTTTCTTGATTTTGAAGAGCACATACGCAGAACAGATTCCTGTGGGACTTCATCCTCTCTATGAAAACTACTGCTTTATTTCTACTCTTTATTTTCTACGTTTTAAACTGAGCATTTTCAGAACTATTTTTACTTGTGGCTATAAACTCTCATCCCATGACATTTCAAGAGCAAAAGCTCTTAATTATCCTCACCAAAATGAAACAGATATGACTAAAGACAGGGGCTTTTGGTTTAAAATTAAAGTATACTTTTAACCAAAGGTGTATCTAAAAGATGTTATTAATATTAGAATGATAGTGATGTAAGCAATAAGATAATGTGAACATTATCATAAGGCAGTCAGTTGTCCCACTGTGTAACAAGGAGTGAAAGAAACCATCAGTAAGGAAGATAATCAGGATAAGGATGGTACAACACACAAACACCTTTAGCAATCTTAACCATTGAGAGAAGTGTTAGGATACTTAGGTATAAGTGGCTTCTTTCAGGCAATAAAAAAGTCATGAATAGATTTTGACTATGATAATGAAATGAAAGGTGCTTAGAATAAATGAAATAGTTTAAAGTTTAGAACAACACTAAGATGCATGTCAGTACAGTCACATTTTCATTTGTGAGCTCCACGAAACACAGCCATAAGCTCCTGGGGACAATGTACAGACATCCCAAAACCAGAGACAGTGTAAGGTTGTCAGATAGCAGCAGAACCTGGTAAACAGTCAGAGCACAACTTCAAAAGTTTATTTGATATTCATATTTGCAAAACCAATGCTGATCTAACTGCCCATTGTTACAATTTCTTTAGTTATATATTGTTTCATGGTTATAGAAAAATTGACCACAGACTAATCAAGTGGTTCTAGTAAATAAATTAATACACTGACATTGTATGGCACAATCTTTCTATTGGAGTAATATTGCAAGTCTTCCAGTTTTTATTATTCTCGTATAAAAGCTTATAAGAGAAATAAACCATTCAGCTCTGATTCCAGATCATTCTCATCACAGTGTGCTTTTCAGATGTAAGGACTGATTTCTTTTTATGTAGAGTTCAAATATCACTGAGCAACCAGACAGAATATGAAAATCTTCCATTTCATTCTCTTTGATTTAGAAGACACGGATTCCTGCTATATGCCACACATTGGAGGGGAAAATACATCTATATAAATAAATTTGGCATAGATTTCTTGTGTGCACTTGACCAAAATTCCTGCAGGATGAGTATCACTGTACACACTCCAATGAAGGTTTTATAAAACTGAGTTTTTGTACACATATACCTTTAGCACTTATTCAACAGGCAGATACTCTGCTCCTAAACTGAGAAACTTGATTTCCGCTTTGTAAACTCTGTATTAAATTTGTCTGTATCTGAATTCACTCCATGATGAGTGAATTTCAGTCCACCAAAAGTGAGAGCAAAAAGTTTATATTCTTGCCTTGCCTTGCTTCTCTTACAGTTTTGAAAATTTCTGTTTCATTATGAAAATTTGGACATAAATGGATCCTCTGAAAATAACGTTGAGAATGAATCTTACATTATCAAGGGCAGCTGTCTCTTGTTTGTCTGTGAAAGTAATCTTCCTTCATATCCTGATATCTCAGACATAAGGAAATGATTCACCTTTGACACGAGAGAAAAATGTGTTTAAGTTCTAAGACTGCATTTTTTGTAATACTGGGATATATGATTGAATTATATGCACTGGTATCCACATAACCATATGGGTCAAATAATAAAGGTAATTTTGTAGATTAACATAACAAATATTTATATACCTCATTGCTTTTGAAAGTGTAAGTTTCACAAGCACATAATCTGTTTTATTTCAAATTCATGCGGTCCTCTTCCCTGGTCTCCCAGGAGCTAAAATAAAAGAACAACCAAATATTCTAATAATAAAACTTGTCAGAGAAGTGGACTGATATGTCTTTTCTGGAAAATAATACTGTTTAAAGACTAAATCAAAGCAAAGTTTTCTGTCATTTCAAAGACAGTGTGCTGTCTTTGATACTATCCACTCCCATAATCACACTTCTCAGACAGGGAACTGAATTTGATCTCTAGCAAGTCACTAAGCTTTTATGTTTGATATCAGAAAACTAAAAACTGATTAAAGCATATTACTAAATTATTCTCTTCAATAGTTCAGTGTTCCAAATTCTTGCTATCAATTCATTTAGAGAGAGAGATTTAGATATGAATTTAATGCCATTTCAAGGAACATCCCAGATAATTGTGAAAAAAATCCTATAAAAAATGAATTTAATGAACATATTAAAAATTACGTTTATGGATTGACTTGTAGTAAAGACAAAGTAAAACATCCTAAGCACTTGGAGTAAAAATGGCTATAAACTGATTGTGCATTCCAATCCCAGGATGCTTGACAATTTAAAAAGAGCAACAAATATAAATGGTATGGTTGATTCAATGAACATTTTTTCTTTCTCCATTCCATGTGAAGAATGTCTCAGGACTACAATGTCCACTTTAGCAAAATAGTCTTCCATGAGCTGATATAAAATTCATTTCAATGAATGTCAATGATATTTCACTGACATTTCATAAGCCTTAGCCATGAGTCACCAACTAGAGCAGAGAAAAATGTAAATAACAATATGGTCAGAAAAGTATTAACCTCAGGGACCTTTTCATGAGAAGTGTGTACTCAGAGTGTTGTACAGCCAGTCATGCAAAGACCAAAAGCTCCTGGCAGCAGAGGATTTGTAGCCTTATTCTGGCTACCATCAAGATGGTAAACCGGATGAAGAAAGCAAGAATTTATCTGTCTTCTAAATATATGGTGATTGTGTATTTTCCCAGGTGATGTTCCTGAGCCATTCCAGCACCCACTACCCCTTTTTCATCACCATTTCCATTCCAACTCAGAACGTCTATATTCAAAGTGCAATTTTGCTTGTGTTGCTTTGTATATCTAGATCTACAACTTGGGAATTGTAATGTTGCCTTTTCCAAAAGAATTACAATTCAGAACTGGTATTCTTTCCCCTTTTTTCCACTGTGAAAATGATAGATTTACATGAATATAAACTCAGTACCTGTGGACTATACTATAATGATCCTAATTCACCAGACTCCGTCAGTGATTACACTGCTAGCAGTTGTATTCATGTCAGCAGTTGTATTCATGCAGATACAGTTCAGCATTTCACTGCTGATGCCAATCCCAAAGGCAGGTGAAGCCATGAGAGAAAAGGAAAAACAGAGGAGAGGGAAGGTACCTCATTACAGGGTTCTTAGAATAAAAAATATGTTACCTCCCAAAGCAAAATGAATACTACTTCCTAATCTCTGTTATTTTACTGAGCTGATGATTTCCTCACTAATCATGAAATAATTTTGTAGAATTTTTTGTTTTGAAAGCTTCATATAGGCATGTCATCATTCCTGATGATAATCTAATCATATATCTAAATAGATAAAAACATTCCCCCTACTCAGAACACTTCAACATCTTGTATTTATATTCAATAAATAGTTTTGGAATACCACATTCAGCAGAGGGGCAGGGCAGAGGTCCTTTGTTTTCTTTCTTCTAAAATTATCTTTTATTTGTAGGGAGTCATTGATCTGGAGAAATACTTTAAGAAATAGACAAGGACAGTAATATTTATTGAATGCAGTTGCGATAAAGGTTAGAGAATGGGACTGAAAAAGTTTGATTTAGCTTTTCTTGTCACCACAGTGCAAAACACACTGAGAAAACCAATTATTTTCCATGCCATACTAACCAGCTATTTAGTTTTAGGGAGACTTCCCTTCCAGTCACACTATTATTTGAATGACTTCACTCTCTCCATAGACAATTAGAGGGTGGAAAAAATTAAGATCCAGTTTCATATCTTTCCTTGTCAGAATATCCAGCCTCACTGACCATCTTTTAGGCAGAGTGCTCACCTAGTTCAAAACTATGCAATGATACAAACGTGTGTAAGACCCTAGCATGGTGCCAGCTAATGATCACACTGATCACTTTTGGTGCCTGTGAGGACGGTCTCTTGGAGTTGCTTCAAAAGGAGAGACATGCTCAATTTCAACTGCTCGTGCTCTAACTTTTTGCAGAATCAAGGCAATCCATCTCAAAATATCAATTTTCCAAATAATAGCATGGATTTCTTTGTTAGTGAAGAGTTTCCAACTAAGAGCACAAACTGCTTTATTATTCTTTATGCTTCCACTTCATAACCTTCAGGACCTTTAGGAGCACACAGCTCCTTGCCTCCTAGCAATTAAACTGTTTCTCCAAGTATCCCCCACCAACCATTATCAGAGACCAGACATCCCCTAGACAGAAATGATAGATTTTTTTTTTTTTCCCTGTGGTCACTGATACCTCACTAATAGTTTAAACCCATATTTTTCTAGCTATTCCTTACAGGACTACTGAATAGTCTATTGTCAGCTTTTCTTCACAACGCAAAGCAATGTCTAAAAAGTTCCTTAGGAGGCCTAGTGTAGGAGAATATGCTGTAGCTGTATCATCAATTGGTCTGAAGACAGAGGAAAGTAGTTTTCTTCTCTTTGCTTCAAAGGCCAAAAAGTTGGAGAATTATATTGCATTTTGTCATGCCTATATGGAAATGTAGAAGCATGTTTCTGTACTTTACAGATGAAAGGATCCTAAAATATTTTCCAGCTATTAGAACTACTTTTTTAGGATACAAGATATATATTTCTCATCTGCATGGATGAGAAATTGATCCCTTATGCATGACAAAATTGGACACCCTAGAGAAACATTTTCAGAGTTTAGTATTTCATTAAGCACCTTGTTTGCTATATTTTTTTAAGTGCAAACAATATAATATTGAATGCACTGAAATTTATATAGTTATTTTTTCAGAAAAGGAAAACACTAAAAAAAGTATTAATTGGTGCAACTACTAAATTAAGGACATATACTGTCACAGGAGAAAGATATAAGGAATTTACAGTCAATATTACATATTATCATCCAAATAGCTGACTTCATGTTTTGATTCCAGAAAAAAAATTATCTTCATCTTATTCAGTCACTTTCTCACAGAAAAGTGTGACTTTTCAAGAAATCATAAATATTACAGAAGGATTGAAGCTTGTCGAAAAGTTAAATATAGAATGCTTGAGGAATATTGAGCCATGAAAGATTTAAGGATGTATGTGTGTATGCTTCAGCAGCTTAATGATAGAAATGTTCTCTCAATACCTTGAAACTTGTGATATTTATTATATTCACTGCTGTCACAAACTCAGCAGTGGAATATATATATAATAACTACACATGCATACATATGTTCCTTGCATAAATAGATTTGCTGAGATTGCAGAGACCTGCTAAATATTGTCCTAAGGCTAAACTTCTAATTAAAATTATTTTCCTTCTATCTTAAAATATGTTAATGTATGTTTCCACTACATGTTTATGGTTAGGGGAAAAAAAAAGGATTTGATTTTTAAAATTACAATACTACAGTTTTAAATTCTGAATTGACTTCACACTGAGTCAGGAAACTGAGGTCAAAAGATGGTTATCCTAAGGCAATGGATTCTGTGTAGTTAATAGTCCGCATTTTGGAGCTTTTATCAGATTTCTTCTTCCATAGGCATTAACTTGCAGGTTGCACAGGAATCATGTATTCAATGGATCTGTTGACAGTCTGGCTATGGGAGTGAAAGCAAGTAAGTGAGAAGGATGTGTGTATTCCTATGGGTTAAATTGATAAGCTCCAACCTTAGTGACCTGAGCACACAGACAGTCATGACTTCTTGAATTTTGCGGGTGGGATGACTGGAGCAGAGACAACCACACATGCGCTATCTCTTCAGCGTCATGCTGCAGACAGCCATGATTGCTCAGTATTTCTAAGCCCCCCACTTAAGAATGAACAAGTGCTAGCATGAAAACAAGACCTGGCTTACTACCTTAGTACCCACATTTTATCACTGAACCATGCTGTAGCAAATGCTTTTACCCCTTTAAGCAAAACCCCAGAGCATCTGAGTGTGACAGGATACATAAAGATGACATGGATATTAACCAAGTCTAAAAGTCTGCTTAGTAATTTTGCTCTATGAATGCTTTGTTGCCACCATTATACAGAAACAGACAACTATTCAAATTGCTAGAGACTGCCTAGCCCAGCCAGGGCGTATTCCTCAGGAGACCTTTCAGGAACTCACCTTACACAAACTCAGTTTTGCAGCGGTGGTTACAGTCCAAGTGCCAGACAGGCGCAGTAACAGATGAATACAGGGCTTTCCATCTGCTTGGAAAATGCCTCTCATGGATAATCATCAAGGACCATTTAAAATGGCTGTCTGGATGTGGTGTTTCAGTGGAAGGAGGAATATCGGAGTAGAGCCAAGGTTCATGGGAACAGGTCCTCTGTAGTTTAGGAGTAGTAAGGAAGGTAACAGGAAGGTAACAAGGACTAGGTAAGATATAAACACAACTTTTTTCTCTGTCTGCAGGATATACAACTCTTATGCCTGGAGTCAGGAAGGCACAAAGCCTAAAAGCAACAAGAGAGACCCATTTCCCATTATTTTGCATGCTACAGCTACAAACCAGGATGAGAATAAACAAAAATGAGTGGCCATTCTGGACAATAAAAGTATTTTTATAGTACACAGTTTGCTATATATCAATAGCTTTTTATGTTTTGTACAAGAAGGATATGTTGACCAGCAATAAGAAAAGCTGACTGACTGTGAGACATGGGCTGCTGCACTTTGGTTCAGGCCAGCTCTTCTGGGAGGAAGGAAGATTGCTTCTACCTGAGAATCTGAGACATGCTGAATCTGAGAATGGGCCAGACAGGTTTGCCAAACAGGGTGAATGAAAAGACAGTTTAGAGTTCATCGGTAGTATGAACTTGCAATAATACCTTCAGAAAGTCTCCCATATCTCCTGGTAAGCCAAACTAGAAGAAAAGAGATTTTCTTGCAAAAGTACGATGAACAAGATTGATTAGAAAGGAATAATTTGCAGACACAACAAAGGTATAAGCATCTTTTCAATGATTGGTGTTCTCAACTCTAAAGTTTTGTCAATTCTTAGTCTTTATTTAATCTCAACCATTTACTTAATAAAAAAAAAAATTAAACACCTATACTTCAAACTCTCAACATTTGAAGTCATGTGATGTCATAAAAACCAGAGATCCTAACTCAAAAAAACCTCGAACAACTTTATATAACTGTAACTATGATTCAGTTGCAAGCAGCTAATTGGAACTAAGGCATCCAAAATAAACAGAAAACTAAAAGTAACCTTCAAGATATATAGATATATATATAGATATATAATCATAATTTCTCAGCTCTATATACCTCATTCAACAATTGAACATTTTGCTTTAGAACTGTGAGACAGTATAATGACTATCCCCACATAAAAAAGAAGAGCTTTTAACTTTAATTTTAATAAAATTAAAACTTTTGCAAAATATTAAATAAATTTGTTACAAACAATAATTTCTGAAATACTTTTTGAATTTATAAAGAACGTATGTTAAACATCTGTCACCTTGTTTCAAGAATATATATATATATAAATAAATTAGTTGAGGTTAAACATTTACAGGTCTGGGTTTTTAAACAGCTGTCACAATTACAAGAAAAGGGCAATAACATATTTAGTATGGGCCTGAAAGGAGCAGTTTTGGATGCAGGAATACCACAGATAGAAATGCTTTCATCTTCATAAGTGGTATTATGTTGTTTTATACAAACAATATCTGGATCCAGTCCATAAGATTGTCTATATATATAGATATATTGTGACTGAAGAGAAACTAGTGAGAGAAACAATTGGTTTAGCATGTAAGTAGGTCTCAGTAACACAGATGGTGCTTTTTTGTTGTTGAAAGCCTGTTAACTAAACTATTTCCATATGTTGATTTACGTAGTTTTATTGCTGCAGATTGTAACAGAGCCCTTGACAAGAGACAAAGCAGATCTCAAAACTCGGGGGGAAGATGGAAAATCACAGCTACTGGTACAAGGGAAAAAATGGAAACACTGCTTGCATGTCCTGTGAAGGCTGTGTAGGTAGTAGTCATAATTCTGTGCTTAAAACCATTACAATATAAAGTTTTCTTCTTGGTATCAACATATCTTCTAACTGTCCTTGCTTGCAGATTCCCATAAAGACCCTTGAATGACAGTTCTTTCATGCTGCTCTGCAGAGCAGGCTTCTGCATCATTACAAGTTCAGGAATCATCATCTAGAGAATTTTTCTAGTTAATATTTTCTTGAAGTATTTTTAAGTAGAGGGACAATGGACAAGGTTCCCAGACACATTCTTCTGTCCCCTGACCTCTTTCTGGAGGAAGACACTCTTAGAATTGCAAATGACTTTGAGCTGGCAAAGATGTTTTATGGAATAGACAAATTCATACGCATTTAGAAAAATGATATTATGGCACTAAGAGTGGAATGTTCAGTAAAGCTAACAAAGGGACATGGATAAGAAAAAATGTGGAACCTCTGCTGAGTTGTGTGAGATATCCTATACTAGGTTTGCAAAAAAAAAATCTGAAATTGAGGTGATTTTTCTTTTTTAAATTCTTGCTTTCCAAATCGTGTTTGAGAAACAAGAACTAGACATCACTGCCCCCAATTCCACTTTCTACATTCTACAATGGAATAGTTTATTCTGTTCTTGAAGGGGTAGTGTTGGTTAACCAGTATTCAATTGTTTTAATACCTACATGTAATCATCTACCATCACTTATGAGACAGTATTTTGCAATATAAAACAGATACATTTCTTTCTGGGTCCCTCTTAAGTTTCAGGTGACAGTAGATGTTACTGAATCTCATTATGAAGTGAAAAACCAAATACATGTGCAAAATATATGTGCATTTTATTTGTTTAAACTGTAGAAAGAATGATTTCATAGAAATCGTTAGGGTTCACCACCTGCATATTATCTCAATGTAAATCAGCAGTAAATACTTCCATGACTTAAAGTAGCAGACATATGTCTAATTCTGAGCCGGCAGTAGTGAATTTGAGTAAAGGTTTTTTGTCCTAATGGAGAAAAAGAATAAAAAGCAATACAGTCTCGTCTATATATTTATAAAGTCTCTTTTATACACAGTTTCCAGAAGGCTTAAATATTTATTTCAAAATAGCAATTTAATAGCAATTTCATAAGAGAGTCAAACTAAATATTACGGCAGAAGCTCAAAGTTAGAGACAGAACGAAGGGGACGGTTCTGTTATCAAAATCTAATGACAGTTTCACCTATCTCTGTTACACATATCTTTATACTATGTTATTAATTAGGGATATGATTGATCCCTGGGGAACTTTAAAATAGATAGAACTTTTTAATATATACATTAGAGTGGTAGATGTGTCTGAGATTTTTCAAAATTTTGGTTATAAAAGACTTGCTCATCTGATGTGCAACACAAGTTGGTGTCCCATTGTTAGCATACAAAGCCTGCAGCTATTTGTTCTCATGAGCAAATGGAATAGTAACAGTTCTCCTTGGAGTTAAGTAGAATCTTTTTGATAAAATATGTTTTTCATAAAGAGATCAATCAACTGAAAAAAAAAAAAAACAAACCAACAGAACTCTGTTGCTCAAAACTTTAATCACAGAAGGTTTGTGGGATCCATGATGCAGTCTCTCATCAAAGCTAGGTGCAAGCAAGCCAGTGGCTGGTCACTATCAGCTTTTATGCGAAATATCAGTATCCCCTAGTGCCATCACCTCCATCTTTAACCACCCAGTAGTCTGACATCCATGGAATATCCAGCAGATACAAAAGCAGACACTGAAAGAGTAGTTCAGAATATAAAAACGGAGTAGTTAGAACACATTGTTCCTTTTCCCCCTACTTTACACTCCCTCTGACCTCCAGTATAAAACCCTGTTGTAGATTTTGTGAAGATAAGAAGTGACACTAGCACAACTCCAATAAACAAATCACTCAAAAACTCTCGTTCATCCAGCCACAGTAATGATAACACATTTAAGGTGCTCAAAGTTATTCCCATGCTAAACCTTCCCTTGTGTCCCTCTCTTCTTCACTCCTTAACCACAGCTACACTCCTACAATATAAAATTTCCACATACAAACTCAAATTTGTATGCACTCAGTCTGTTCTCCAAATTGCTCAGGCTGTGAGGTTACCCTTTCTCTGAAATATCATAAGTTTCAGTACAGCCTACCAATGGATAACTTGAGGAAAAAAAGAAAGGCATAAGACTTTTTAGCTCTCTCACTTTCATTTTTCCCAGAGGGGAAGTAGCAAAGGTCTTTTCTGTCCAGGCTAAATCCTCTAATAAATCAGTTTCTGGTATAGAGTGAAGCTCTGCATCACTCATGCTGAAGTGTGTGTGTGAGCTGAGGAAAGTATGTCCATTCTAAACCACTGGAAATACTGAAGAGGATATTACCAAGCAGCACGTGCTCAGAAAATCTATAATGCATGGTGGAAAAAAACCCCGTAGGGGTTGGAACATTTTATGGCTATACTACTAAAAACCACTCACTTGCATTGCAACCTAATATATTTCAATTCCTTAGTTTAGTTTTAAATTAGGATTTAAAGGAGTAATAATGTTGTAAAATTTATTCTTGACAGGACTTCTTGATGCCAGTGGAAACTGGTAAGATCACATCACGTGATGATGATATCACTCATACATAAATTCGCTTTTAAAAATTTGCCAAGGACAATACTGTCCCTGATTTTCTTATATATTCTTTTTACTTAATAAACAACTTCTATTTCATGATGGCCAAGACAATCAGAGAAGTGAATTGTTCTGACAAGGAATGTCATAAAACATGATGAGTCCACCAAACTTAGATTTGTTTCAGGTTTTTTGTTGGATTTTTTGTTGTTTGTTTGTTTGTTTGGCTGGTTGTTTTGAGGGGCTTGCAAGGGGGTGGGGAGTGTATGTGTGTAATTTCCTACAAATGGGGGTCATAGGAAGATAACTGACTGGAAGTACACAACACTTTCACCACCAGAGAGGATAAGATCTGACTAAAGTAGAGAAAAAGAAATTTACAAGAAATGTGTGTACTACTAGGCAAGAATGAGCAAGGAATTCATGTCCAAGGTGCAATTCAAGGTGCAAATAGCTAGCCTGGAGCCATTGACACAGATATATATGATACAAGGACCAAAATCTAAGACAATGGGCTATTTTACATATGACTCTTTGTTTAAGGCTGTGATCAATATTTCCTCTCCAAAAAGACCACAACATTAGCAATAATTAAAGTACCTGTTCAACCATGCAAGGTCAGTGGCAAAGTCAGCAGCTTGAGTCATATCAATGAATCATGTGAGTGCAAGGCTAGGCAATATAAGGATTGCAGAGGAGCAGATTAACTCACTGTGAGCAAGTAAAGACTTGGAAATGTGCAGCAGACAGCTTCTAAAAGAGACTACTCACATAAAGTATGAGTCTTCAGTTAAAAGAGAAATGATGTTAGAGCTGCTAGGTTTTGTGCCTAGTGCCTAAGCCAGTTATTAGCAGGGAGGAAGAAATGAAGTACGAGGCACTCAGAGCGCAGAAATCTTCTTTTTGGGCTGCTTCTTCTGTCTCTTAAACAGGCCACTGTCATAACCTTGTTGTTCAAATATGTTGTTCAAATTTACCTGAGGAGACATGTAAAGCAGAGCAAAATGGAGCCTGAGGACCTAGGTTTAATAGAGAGCTGAGTTAACAAGACAGCTGAAATAGTATTATATGAGGGAAGAATTTGTCCTGCAAAGACAAAGAGGGAAAAAGGAAGGGGTAGGGACATGGTAATATGTATTATAACTTAAGAACATTTGGTCTCTTAAGTGCAGCAAAAATCATGGGCAATGGCAAAGGTGAAAGTATGGTGTTGCTGTAATGGAACCACCCGCTATATACCACAAGAGCAAGAAGAAGGGAATGAGGGGTTTTGTGAGCAATGAAAGAAGTCATTCAAACCACCAAGCTTACAAGTAAAAGTGAATTTATATGGCCCGTTGTAGTGCATTGACCCTGTCTGGATGCCAAACACCCACCAAAGCTGCTTTATCACTCCCCTTCACAAGTGGACAGAAGAAAGAAAATATAATGAAAGATTCATGACTTGAGACAGAGACCAGAGGAGATCACTCAGCGAACATCATCAAGGGCAGAACAGACTCAACTTGGGGATATTAACTGAATTTATTACTAATAAAATCGGAGCAGGTAATGTGACGTAAAATAAATATTAAAACCACCCTTCTCCGACCTCAGTGGCACAGGGAGTCAGGGAAGGGGGATTATGGTCAGTTCATCATACGTTGTTTCTCTCGCTGCTCAGGGAGGGGAATACTTCTGCTCCAGCATAAGATCCCTCCCACGGGAGACAGTTCTCCATCAACACCTCTGATTTGATTCCTTCTCATGAGAAACAGACCTCTTCGAGCTGCTGCAGCATGGGTCACTCTTCCATGGGGTGCAGTCCTTCTGGCACAGCCTGATCCAATGTGAGTCCCTCACAGGGTCACAAGTCCTACCAGGAAATCTTCTCCAGTGTAGGCTGCTCTTTCCATGGGCCTACAAGTCCTGCCAGGAGTCTGTTCTAGAGAAGGTTTCCTACGGGTCCAAAGCCTACTTTCAGGCATCCACCTGCTCCAGTGTGGGTCTCCTCCATGGGCTGCAGGTGGATCTCTGCATCCTTGTGAATGTCCATGGGCTGCAGGGGCACAGCTCCTCACCATGGTGTGCACCACGGACTGCGAGGGAATCTCAGCTCTGGCACCTGAAGCACCTCCTGCCCCTCCTTCTCCACTGACCCTGGTGTCTGCAGGGCTGCTCCTCTCACATATTCCCACTCTGGTCTTCTCTGGCTGCAAATAAATCTTCACTTTTCTTTCCTTCTTAAGTATGTTATCACAGAGTCATTACTATCGTTCCTGATTGGCCAGCAGCCAGTCTGTCCTGAAACCAGGTGGCATTTTCTCTTCTGGACGTGGGGGAAGCTTCTGACAGCTTCTCACAGAAGCCACCCCTGTAACGCCCCTCCTACCAAAATCTGGCCATACAAACCCAGTACTAATACAAAGCACAGCACTGTGAGGGCTGCTATGGGAAAATTAACTCAGACAGACTCAATATACATATTCACTCTGTGAAAAGGAAGATGGCAAAGGGGTCAACTCTTGGTTAACTCTTATGCATTGGAAACTATTTCTAAATATAAGAATAGGAGACATCAATGGACAGAAAATGGTTAATAACACCTAAATAGAAAATATCTAGAGAGAGAGTGAAATGATGGAGTTCATGATTTTTAGAAAAAAAAAAAAGAGGAACTATAACAAAACAAAAACAAGGTATTTATAGAAAGTGGGTTTCTATAAATTCATGGAACTGGTAAAAAACAAGTCCTAGGAGAGAAAAAAGAAATTGAAGTGAACTGTCAGCTCCATAAAGAAATAATATTAAGGTCATGGGCACAAAATAAACTATAACAGAAAAAAGATTAAAGGTGCAGCAAGAGACGAGCTTGATGAAATCATGGGCTTTTTGTAAATTTCAAGCATAAAAAGAAAGTGGAATCTAGGTTTGGTTACTGTGGTCAAATACAAAAAGCAGAATAAGTGCATAGGGAGAGAGCAAGAAGAAGATACAACACAAAGCTGAAAACCTCTAACTAGGAAGCTAAATTATATCAAGAAATCCTTCCATAAAAGGAAGGACTGGTTGATTACTTGTTGACTGCTTGTTATAGTGTGGTGTTATTGCAGGCTGATCCACAAAAATTGAGGAGTTTAATAATTTTTTTGCAAGTTATTCCTGAAAATGTCATAGGGCAGTCATAATTAATGCAATTATCAGAGGGTAAGAACTCTTCCTCTAATAAGGAAGGAACAGGTCAAGCAATATCTAAATATTCTCAAAATAGTTGAAGCAGCTGGCCTTCACTGCAGTGCAATTAAAAAGCTGGCTGATGAAATCGCAGTATCATTAGTAGTTATCTCTGAGAAATTAGACAGAATGGAGAGACAAGCAAACATCGTTTGAAGAAAATGAAATGCAAAAAGGAGAAGGCAGAAAATAACAGACTAACCAGCTTAACATCAGCCTCTGGAAAAGTACTGGAAGAGCTATGTAAATTGTTTTTAAAAACCTAGACAAAAATACAAAAATGAATAGCAGCTGGCATATTATCAACCAGAAATAATACCGAATCAATTTAATATCTTTATCCCACAGGCTAGCAAACTATATGGGTAGAGGAAAAACAGCTTATACATAGCTTGACTTTAGCAAATTTTCAGCACTACTGGTATAATCTTAAAGACAAAAGAATGGCCTCAATGAAAATGTAAGAAGAAAGATACAAAGCTAGCTGTATCAAATTCTGAAAGCAGTTATGATGACCCCTCTGTCAAAACAAAGGAATGCAATTGTGAAATTCTGCTGGGATCTGTCCTGAGTTAGAGTTCTCATTAGTTATGGGGTTTAAATTTATTAAATATGTAGATCGTACACGGGTGGGAAGACTGCCAGCATAGCTGAGGATATACCTAGAACTCCCAACAATCAAGACAAACTGCAAGGTGTCATTTGAAAGACAAGTCCAAGGTATTAATGCAAGAGGAAAACACCAACTAGGCAGTAGCAGCAAATAACTGGTTGCAACCATTTTCATGTTTGCTGTAGGGAGCAGCAGATTTGACAATAGTCTCTGTTCATTGTAAGTAGAAAAGGACTTAATGTAAAGGAGATTTCGACAGTTCTGAATATTAAAAGCATTTAAATTGAGTTTTTCTTGGAAGTTTGTATCTTTCCAATTTCATCCAACAGTGTCTTCAGTCTCAGTAAGTGTTTGTCATCACTGACCTGCATAATTCCTCCTTGGACATGTCAGTGGGCTGAAAGATGTTCTGTGGTTTCATGCCTCCAATCTTACGATTTTATGTCTACCCAGAAGCTAGTGCAGCCACCTTCAGCAGCTAAGAGGCAAATGCATATTTCTTTCCTCCGTGAGAATCCAGCTGAGATGCAGGAATGCATGACAGGATCACCATATGCTCCACTCCCTCACAGCTCCTTCCTGCCAGCTCTAAAGTATACTTCACCCCTTCTGTATAAACCATATGCACAGAGGGTGTTGATAAGGAGACACCCTGCAGCCAGTGTCGGTAGGTTTCAGCAGATGATGCCTTCAGTACTTGGTCAAAATTCGGATTTACATTTAGAATTCTGCAATGTACCCGCAAGCACCAGGCACAACACCCTTGCTGGGTGACCTCACGCAGGTACAAGAGGCCATACAAAATTTGAAGACAGAATAATGTAGAGATGAAAGAGCAAGAAAAACCTGCAGCAGTACAGGTTTTCCTAGTCAATCCAGGTATGGATAGGATGTTCCTATAGGCACAGCACGCATTTTCTTTGGCATCTCGATAACCTTCAAAGCCCTTTTTAAAGGTATTAGAACATAGTAGCTTTTAGCACTGCAGCAATATGAGAAGACAAAAAATTACAGGAATATGTTTGTATTTCTTTTAAAAACAGATTTGCATGCCAAATCTAACAGAAAAGACCCACTCATCTATCACAGTTGGGAGAGATATATTCCTCAAGCATTCAAATCATTAAAAATGTATTTTAAAATTTTTTTTTGGTAAATCTGTTACAGGCTACCATTTAGTGTGGGTACACTGCTAAGATCTAATAATTAACAAGCCCCTGTCTGGTTTTTTTGCATGCCTCTGATATCTGAAAATGAATAACAGCCAATCTTAATTTCCTGTGTGAAGAAAATAAACCTCTCTTTCCAATGGTATTCTGATTTTGAGCTTTAATCTACTGCAGAATATTTGAACTCTTTAGAATGAAGAAAGATGAACAACATTCAGTCTAGATAGAATCTCTCTATACACGTGTTATGATAATGGTAACATAACCAGTGGGAATATAAATTCACTGCCTGTGACTTTGTCACAGATATAAAAATCTTCTGGAGAAGGTATGTACAATATATGCCCAAGCATATATTACATTTCTCCACCTCTGCAGGAATCAGTTCATCAGATAATATTTTTAAGGAAATTCCAGCTTTGTAATTTGCCTTTTTGCTTTTAAGCAACAATGTGATAATGCAGAAGCCACGTTCAATGATTCGGAACGACTTAGTTTGCAGGAAGCCCATTAATTTAACCATATTTTCCCATACTTTTCATCACCATGTCCTGTCATCTGGAAATAATAGAAACTTTAGCAGTAAATTCTGAAAGCTAAAAAAAACATGCAAGTACATTTCACGTGGTATTTACTGGCATGCTAATGTTAGCCCAGCCTAACTAAAATTAGAGTTTCTTGGTTAACCTGGATTAGCTTTCTAGTGAAAAGGATACTGAATTGCCAATCAAAAGCAAATGTGTTGTAGTTCTGTATTTATTTACATGAAAGACAGATATATGGAACCTGAATGAAAAATAATGATAATGATAATTATTACTAATAATAATGATAATTATTATTAATAATAATAATAACAATAACAACAATAATAATAATCTGTGAATGCAAAACAGGACTAAGAAAGAGAAAGGGGATCATCATAATTCAAGTGTGACTAAGTTTTCATTACTACTCATTCTTAAAAATGTAGGTCAGACAATTTTTTTTTAAATATGTGTGATTACTACACTCTTATTGTAAACTTATCTTTCCTGCATTCTGAAAGGAAAAATTTCTATAAAACTTTTGTATCTTTCACTTGTGTCCTTGAATTTAGTCTCCCCACAATATTTCTCAGTCAGACTATCAGCCTAAAATCAGGCAAGGCTTTCTATTCTAGACCCATAACAAAGCTCACATATTGGTTTCTATCGCTCAGTTATAAGCAGTAAATATTTTTAGATTTTGACCATGGAGGTGTGTTTCAGATGGATTTAATGTTCTCTAAAGGCAGTTATCTAAAAAAGTCTTTTCATTTTTTCATTAAAAAGAATCTCTTTGCACAAGAGGCGGAAAAGAAGATGAAAAGGGTGCTTCCACTGTGCTGATTATGGCTTGTGATTTCTAGGAAATGTCATGAATTAGAAAGTCTCTATACACTGGGCCAGTTCTGATGCTCTTTAGTTAATTGAAAGGAAAGCATCTCCTTGTATCCCCCAGTAAATGTCTCTGTGTAAATATATGTGTGTACATCCCCACACAAATATATGTAGATTTTTGTCTATTTATTTGAGGACAGACAGACAGGCAGGCAGACAGATATACCCAGACAGATTATGTGTGTGACAGTGTCAGACCTGGTGATAGCTCCCTTTGGGATAGAATATGAAACAAAGCAGAGGATAGGACATCTCAGAGGCTGCAATGCCTTCCCTCCATACATGAGACTTAATGGTCAAATGGCTCACGGATGTGAGTTATTAATATGCCCTAGATACTGATTATTTTAGATCAGTCACAAAGTAGTTGCATCACAAACTTGATCACTGTTTTACTTTGAAGTAAATGAACTTTGAGTTCCTTTTCAAATTTCTTACCAAATACCTGCAAGGTCTGTAGTAAACAATGATAAAGAAAATGCGCAACAGAAATTCCCAGGATTACTTGGTTCTGTAATGCATACTCAGTTCTCTCACTCCTTTCTTTTCTGTTTTCCTAATTGTTATGAATGGCTCTGAAGGTGATGTTGGCAGCAGAGTGGTCAGTGAATCTGACCTTAGTGTCACTGCTTTCCTTAAGGAGTGTGCAGCCACTCTGATCAAAACCCAGTTCCTGTAATTGGGAATTTGCAGTTAAACTGTATATTTCCATGCCTGCTATCCTTAGACTGTTACAATTGAAACCTGAAACCTGTTATACTGCTGAATTTTAGGCACATGAATAATCTATTTGAGAAGAGACTAAATTTAAGGTGATTTCCTGGATTTAGGTCCTACCCAAAACAATATGGAAAAATTGATGAAGCTGTGAAGATGAAAAGAGGGATTTTCCCTCAGGACTGTAAGTTCAGCACCTCAACCAATAAGCCCTCAAAAGCTGAAAAGTGAATAAATATGAGGAATAAAATATTTTATTTTCTTCTCTATTACTGCTTGAATAGTACTCTCTACTAAGGAAGTTTATGGCCCATGAATACATTTATGCTGATCAGAATACATAGCATGAAGGACAAGTTGATAAATATTTTTATGTAATTCAAGAAACTGAACAGAACAGACTAAAGTGTTTTCAGAGATATTATATCTATATTATGGAACTGGAAGACAGTGTCAAATAAGAAACACACAGTGACTTTTTTAGTTTTATTTGTTTTATTTGCATAATCAGTGAAAAAAAGACATTAAAAAACACTATGCAAATGCCTGCTACAAATTAGCTTGGGTTCTGTAAAATAATAATCTCAAATATTGCAACATACATTTTTCTAGAAGGAAAAAGTAATTTATCATAATTATTACTGAACCCTGTACTCATTTACATTTTGCTCTTTTGCTCTCCTCATGAATAGTGAGAAACTGAACTAAAATGCACAAAATATTTGAAACCCAAGGATGACAATGAAAATACTGAGATGCAGAATTGCAACCTCGTCTTTGATTCCTTTGACACTCTATTTAGGGATACACTTTCATTTTGAAAAGGTAGTCTAGTAAGAATTCTGGAGAAAAAAGTCAACTGAAATCAGAGATATCTGATAAAATCTAATTAAAATGTATTTATCATCCATTATTTTTAAGAACTTTGATACAAAATGAGAATCTGATCAGATATATTTCTCTAAAAATGAGAGGAGCAAATAAATTTTCTGAAAAGATAGCAACTTATGCCATGTAAAGAATGTTATTTATATTAGTTTGAAAAAATCTGGTTTGAAAGGAAAAGAAAATGCTAACTTCTTTATTTACGTGTGCCAAATATTTAGATTGCATACATATCTTTGTGTCCTGTTCAGCAACAGGAACTTAGTTAAAGAATTCCTTTTAATCCTGACTGTCCTAGTGTGTCAACAGAAAGAACCAGTCTCTGAGATACTGGGATCATAGGATTATGTCCAGCTTCAGAACTAATTATCAGGACTTGGAGCTGGAGGTACAGAAGCAGGCGCTGCGTTGTGCTTGTTGCACCATGTGCTTATAAGATCCGCAGTTGTATTCCTGGGCAGTTCTCAGGGGATAGAATTCCTTACTTTGTTTTTTTTTATGAAGGACATCCCTGATGACTCTAAACAGCCAGAAAAATCTGAAAAAACACTTCTCTATGTAGAATGCAAAAAAGTAGACAAGTTCAGTAATTTACAGTAAAAATGGAAAACACATACTCCCAAGAGACTCTGAAGTGAGAATGCCACATGCAAGACCATCATAATATATACAATAAACTGAATTTCCTTATAAGATTTTTTTAATGAATTCTTATAAATTACCGTTTAAGAATTTTCTCTTACATGTGTATTAATATGCCTGGAAAATATTTCAGTCCTGATGCACAAAAATTTAGTGTCGCATAAACTTCTGATCAACTTCTGATCAAATCTTGGGAAATAGCAAAGATTCTGGCAAGGAGTAAGTACAAAATTGTTGAACAAAAAATGATGTATTAATTTCATCCATTTTAAACAATCTTCATCTGGTGGCGTATGTGATAATTTTATTGAAGACAATAGATAAAACGATGACAGCCTGGTATGCATGATTTGTATCTACACCACTGAAGAAATCCTCCTTCAGAACAGTGAATGTCCTACGGTGAGCACTGTCATCAAAATCAATAGCTTAGATGTCTGAGGATATGCAGATTGCAGGAAACCAGATGTTCCTGGATTTTACTTATCCTATGTTCTCAGAAAGTGAAGACATAAGCATACGATTATCTACATTCCAGATAAAATAGCAATTCCATGCTTTATACCTAGTTTCATCCTAAATTCCTCCTCAAACATTGGTTCCGGATTCTTGTCTGGGCGTATGTCCTCACACCGACCTTCTTCTGTGAGCCTTTACTCTGGGTTGTTCATGATCCCAAATAACTAGCAGGACAAGAGGAAATGGCCTCAAGTTTCTCCAGGGGAAGTTTAGATGGAATATTAGGAATAATTTCTTCCCTGAAATTGTAGTCAAACACACGAACTGGCTGCCCAGGGAAGTGGTGGAATCATCATGTTCGGAGGTATTTAAAAGACGGGTAGTTGTGGCACTTGGGGACATGGTTTAGTGATGGACTTGGCAGTGCTGAGTTAACAGTTGGACTTGATGATTTCAAAGATCTTTTCCAACCTTAATGATTCCATGATTCTGTGAGACCGAATTGCACGTGGTAAGGCAAGCTGCTTTCCTCCAGAACTGTCATATTTTTTCTTCCATAAGCAAGAAAGCAAGAGACATTGTTCTCACTGGAACCTTTGTATTTGAGAGATTTTCTAAGTAACAAGATGGAGCTAAAGGTTACAGCCACATGTCAAGTTAGATACTGAGTGCCTTAAGTGATGGAATAAATTTTCTGTACATTAACCTTGTTGTGTGTACCAGCATGCTGGGACTTAAACAAAATGTCCATAGCTGTTCAAGCTGCTTACTGACCTGCTCCAGCTCACTCGATGGAACGAATCAAGACATCTGTTTCTCAAGGCAAATAAAACTCCAACACGCTTGAGTGTGCCCAAAGTACAGCCACCCAGAGGCAATGGAGATAGCCAAAATATTCCTTCCAACCAATTAAGGAATAGCTGCTTGGAAATCATGTTTTGTCATGTTTTTTGGAAGTAACAAAAGTAAGACCAAAGCTTGAGAGTTGGTTGAGAGCTTCTCAGATTCGGTGTTTTGGAAGATAGAGGGTTTCTGCATAAAAAAAGCACCAAGATTGGAGTTGTGCTGGGATATGTTTATGCGTCCAGGGATTAGAGAAAGGTTGTTTAGAAAGGAAACAAGCTAACTGTGGCTGGCCATAGAGTAATGACATTAATATGAAAATGTCAGATTTTTTTTGATAAAAAACCACATTACAGGGCACTTAATTTTACCTGATCGTGACAGTTTTCTGAGGGAAACATCTACAATGGATTGAGGAATAACTTATATCACTGGGCAGTGATTTTCAATGACCTTTGATCTGTAAACTCCAAAATGTTTCCTAGGGAAGATGAAGGCCATTATTAGAAAGACAAGGTTGATGGCATATGGTTATTGCAAATATTCTCTGCAATTAGGATTTCTTACGACTTTTAGTAAATGGAGTGTAGAAATTTGATCTATCACCAATCATGCATTTTTCTAGTGAATGAAAAATGGTCCATAAAATATAACAGTGCGTTTTTGCTTTGCATATGTTAGTCAGACTGTAAAGAAATCAAGCTGAAATAACTGGAGTCCAAATACTGACTTATTAGCAAGATGAAGATAAATACTCTGCTGTGTCCTGTGTATCTATGTATGAATTGTGTCCAGTACACATATATATGTATATGTATATGTGTATATATATATATGTATTCTGTCCTTCAATCCAGGAAGGACATTGAGGTGCTGGAGCAAGTCCAGAGAAGGGCATCAAAACTGTGAAGAGTCTAGAGGGTAGGTCTTATGAGGAGTGGCTGAGGGAGCTGGAGAAAGGGAGGCTCAGGTGTGACTGTATTGCTCTCTACAACTTCCTGAAAGGAGGGTGTAACCAGGTGGGGGTCAGTCTCTTCTCCCACGCAAACAGCAACAGGATGAGGGGACATAGTCACAAGCCACACCGGGGGAGGTTTAGGTTGGACATTAGAAGGAATTTCTTCACAGAAAACATGATTAAACGTTGGATTGGACTGCACAGGAAGATGGAGGGGTCACCATTCCTGGAAGTGTTCAGGAAATGACTGGATGTGGCACTCAGTGCCATGGTCTAGTTGTCATGGTGGTGTTCAGTCATAGCTTGGGATCAATGATCTCAAAGGCCTTTTCCAACCTAATTTATTCCAATTCTGTGATTCTATAAAGGCTTACAATTGATGTAGATAGCAGCCCCAGGAGTGCCTAGATGACTGTAATATTATTAGAGGCTCCTTTTGCTCATTTGCAAAGTGATGAATCTACAGATCTCCAGTATTTTTCTCAAGGGACAGTGGATGCGTTTTGCAGACAGTTGCATATTTTCTCTTTCCACCAACTTTTCACTACGTTGGTTCTTGAACTATATATACTATTAAACCATGCCTGACATTCAGCTATACAGTCAGTGAGTGTTTTTGGCTGTAAAGATTCTGGTGAAAGAATAATGTTTCCTCTGCAGAGGCTCTGTGATGCTGTTTCAGCTCTCTGATACCCTTAGTCAAAAATAATTATCTCAGGGGTTTTTTAGGATCCTTTATATCTCAATCACCAGAATACATATTTTTTATTAAGCTATTTAAACTAAATTTTTCCATTTTTGCCTGCACAATGCAAATACTATCTATACTGTCTGTCAAAATTGTATAGTTCTGCAGACATTAGTAGCTTGGGACAGCTTGTGTTGCAGGATTCCTACAATATCTGCTTTCTTGGTTAACCAAGTCATTAATATGTGTAGCTGATTATAGGTTTTAGCCCCTAACAGAATCTGCCTACTCCTTATACCACCAGTAATTTCATTAGCTATTATTGTTCAAACCTCCTATTATAAATGGACAAGTCTTTCACTCAGCTGTCATTAATCCAGTGCTCCCCCAGAAAAGATATTTAAAGCTTTTTAACAGTGCTCCAGTGTCATTGCTACAGTTTTATAAATGCTATCCTTCACTTCTGTGTTTGTTTCTTTCCTTGCTGTCTTCCTAGAATAGATTCTCACCTTCATTACCTGGGATGTATATAACACTTATAATGTAAGGAATCCACATGAATATATTTGAATTTCAAATTACTATGATTATTTATCATAAACACAGATATAGTTATATATGACATAAATAATAGCTGATTTGCATGATTAAAGATTACAAATATAGTAATTTGGAGTAGAAAATTTTAAGGGATCAAGGACAAAATCCATACAGATGGGATGGGAATTTAGACAAAATGTTTTTGACAATATATACATAGAATAGTTCGGGGACAAAAAAGGTTCATTTTCTATTCCTGCAATTGCACAGCTGATACCATCTTCCTAGCTGGGAAATACTCTTTATATTCTGTATCATTTGTTTAGTTGTTTTTCCTCCAAACAGCAGAAAGGTTGACTAAAGGTTTGTCCTACTTTCATCCAGGACAGAGTTAATTTTTTGGAGTAGCCATGAGGGGGCAGAGCCTGGGGCCGTGGGCATGGCCAGTAGGTTATTCTATACCCCCTCACCTCATTGCTGGGCACTGGGAAAGGGATGCTCATGTTTTGGAGAAGAGTGCCCCTTCGGATGGGAGAAAGCATGGTTGAGAAGAAAGAAGAATCCAGCTGTTATTTGTCATGGACTTTCCTTGCAAATCGTTTCTTTGTCGTATCCCTTCTGTTACTGATACTGTTGCTGTTACAGTCCCTTTTCTTATCTCGATACTCTTTCAGTAAATTGTTCTTATCTCAGCCTGTGATTTCCACCTTTTGTGCCTCCAGTTCCCAACTCCATCCTGCTGGAGTGGGAAGGAGGAGTGGAAGGGAGGAGCAAACAAGCAGCATCTAGTTTGGGAGAATCTCGGTGGGGGCACCTAATTGGGGGCACTGTAGTTGTACTGTCAGAATGAAAATAACAAAATCAGCTATGAGCCTTATAATTAACTTAGAATTTTTACATTGCCTATTAGGAAAAGATAACTTTCTGAAGATATTGATTCTCCTCCTACTGTCATTGAATATGGCCAATATTCTAATTCAGAGAAGGATCAACTTGCTTTTTAACAGTCAATAAAATTTAATTTTTAACTGATGCTAGAAATGCTTTAATTTCTGACATAAACACATATGTAGATTTTGTTCTTACCTTTTTAAAATAAAGGTGTATTCTTTCCAGAATAAACAAATAGAAAGAAAATAAAAGGAAATAAAGGCCATTTCTTTCCAGTTGTAGGAAACCATGATGAACATGATTTTTCATTAATGTTTTCTATGTAGGGGTTTTCACAGATAAGCAGAATCTTGATTAGTCTACTTTGTTACAATAAACACAAATATGCTACATCCCAAATGGCTCAGGATTCAGTTAAATAAAGGCTTAGGATTCAGCTAAATAAAATAATTTTATAAAAATATTAAATTATTTTATTGAAATTTAAATCTATAAATCATATTATGTGATTTTAAAAATGTTTTTAACTGTGGTCGTTTTTCGATACTAAAACAATTGTGGGCTCTTTACCTTGTTTTCCTACCCAGGGAACACAACTTTTTGTCTCCTACTATTCTGGACAACTGTCTCTAATTATTCTGTGAAGCACTTACAAAAGAGCTTGTGAAAACCGCTAATGCATTGCACTGCAGGATTTAATAATTATTTTTATAATCACTTTTTGATCTGTTGAGTTACTTTTGTGTTCTCCTACCTGAAAACATTTTACAGAAAGCTAATTTTGAAAAGATTTCCAAATTTTTAAAGGCATCAGATGTATGTCAATTTGTCAGAGCACCAGCAATGGTCTCTCATTTGTATTTTCGGTAGTACTGTGTTGTTTACATGCTTCAGTCTTCCTTCAGCCTGAATTTTATTTAGGATGTGGTTTTCATTGATTTATTTTTTTGCTGTCATACTAGCTTTAATATCATATAGATTAACATGGAAAAATTATTTTCTTTCATCACTTTACGTTTTTCCTAAAACTTTCTTGAATGAAAAGAAAGCTCTGCTTCCCCTCCCTAGCTTCACATACAGTTTTCCACAGTAAGGTGGAATGTTCTCTTGAAGCAGAGCTCTGTAAATGTAAAGTAGTAAGAGAACTGGTACCCTGGAAAACTGGTCTTTTCTTCCCACCACAGGCTCGCAGTGCAAAATAGAACAGATTTTAGAGCTTGTTGGCAAAGGAATTTGTCACAGCATTTGATAGCATTTACCAAACCAACAGGCCTTTTCCATCAAATAAGACCACCTCTATATGGGCACATGAATATAAAATTTTCATATAGAATTAATGAACATGCTTTCTTGACACACAGGCACCAACTCATTAATCTTCAGGATACTAAAAGAATCTTTGTAAGGGAAAGGGATATCGCCTGTCTTGTATTTAAATTGCCAGCTCTTTAGCTCAGTGCCCTATCCAGTGAGAAATTCTTCTGTTTGCAGGGACCTCTGTCTAATATGCATGCAACCAATTGTAACTGATAATTATCACTGCTACAATTGATCATTAGTACAGATAATAATTGAAATAATGTCAATTCACTTTATACTAAGTTTATCTCTTAAAAAAAGATACACATATATATTTACAAAAAAGATTGTTTTCTTTTGCATTCTTTTTGTGATCGCAGTAAGGAAAATGGCTTTTAAAGGGGATAACAACCAGCAAACATATGACGCTGTACATAATATTTTAAATTAACGAGCTTGGCTAATATGATGTCTTAAGTCAGTGTGTCTTACTGTCAAGGACAATCAGTCTAGTTTTCCCAGAGTCAAGTCTGGGGACGATTCATGTGCAGGCAACTCAGCTCATTACTCTTTCACCCATCTTTTCTGAACTGTGATCGAGCTTTTGTCTGGCAGCCACAAAGAGGAAACATTACAGGGATAATCACAAGAAAAAATGCGCCATCAGTCTAGTGAGAGTACTGGTGAGTACACGTGAATCTGAATCACATATAATACTTTCCTGCCATATTTTTAGTCAAGATGTTCAGAAATCTGAAAAGTAAGGGAGGACTGAGGATCTAACATGGTTAGATTTAATGGGATAGCATTGGCAGAAAATGAGGTAAGAACTGACAATAAAATGAATATTTGAAGCCGAAAAATTGTTGAACAGACTACAAAGGCTTCGTAAGTGCCACGGTCTTGCAAACATAACTCCATCATTTTTTATGTATAGCAATAAAGATTTTGACAGCTAGACAGAGTCATTGCAAAATATGCTTTCAACCCTGAGGTAATTTATATTATTAAAGTACTGCCTCTGATAGACATTTAAGAGGTACAATAGTAGTCACGCTTCATATGGTAATACATTGCATCATTGCTAGGATGTAATTGTAGAAAACCAACTTGAAGATAAAGAGCTTCAAACAAGGGAAGCTTTAAAGTGATTATGATTACATGTATGTGTTATTAGCATGTTCAAAAAACGTTGTAATTGCTCTTCACCATTGCCATATGTCCCATTTCCCTATCTGTATACCAAAAACTGTTGATGTGTCTACTAAAACACTTAGAAACCTATTATTACAGACAGCTGTTCATCTGTTTTCTGCTTTCCATATAACTTAACTTCAAATTTAGGAGGAAAAATACACAGATTGTAGACTTCCCAGGAAAAGATGTGTTACCATTTTAATTGAGAGACGTAGCATAAATACATAGGATAGCATATTTAATTTACAATAATATCAGTGTAGTCTTTAAGACAGCATGGGTCTATTTTGATTTCTTTTTACTTATACAGGGACTTAATAGAAAGGGGTCATGTAATGTGGGATCATTTGATAGAAGGAATACAAAAATGTCATTGAAGATCAATGGAATGAGAAAACTCAGGATTCAGGGAAAAAGGGGCAAGGCACACAGTGGAGTAGGGCCTCGGGGGAGTAGAGCAGAAGCCTGGGGTCCTAATCAATGGCTGCTCACAGCCTGAACACAGGAACTGTTTTCCTGGGGTTTTGCCTGCAGCAGACAAAGTTAACAAAAAGGTCCTAACACTCTGACAGGAGATAAAGAGAAGCCCCAAAACAAAGGACATTTACAATTATTTAAAATGGCTTTTTTTTTTCAAATTGGTTTTGGAAGAAAAAATTTGGCTTGTCAAGCAAATTAAAATAATCTCATTATCCCATCACCCTGATATGACTGCGGACCACTCACGAACCCAGACACCATATTTATTTTCATTTTTTTTCTCTGTGTTCAACAAGAATAGGATCTTCAACATGTAACAAAAAATAACCATTGAATTCAGCGTTCTCCCAGTCAGAAAAGCAAATCCTTCTCAAAGCCTTTATTTGCACAGCTATGCCTGGAGATAAGCAGTGTATCATGGTGCAGCATATGCCCTCACCAGAGACCTGGAGGGGTATCAACTTCTTTAACAAATTCATCTGCTGGGAGTTATGGGAATTTAATGTTGGCTGGCAGATTACAACTTAAATATCCTTTTATAACAGGGAGATGCCTTGCTACTGCAACAAGCTGCATATATAAAAAATACAGTCATTATCACATGAAGCTATTCCACTCACACCCACCCACAAATAGCATCATAAACAGTAAAAATAGTAAATACAGCATAATTACCATGTTTCTGCAGAAAACCTACTCACAAACGTCCTATGGGAAGAGAGTCTGGCATGCATCTTAGAATAATTTTGTTCCATTTCAGAAACAAGACTTAATACGAAAGATTATCATATTCAAATTCGAAGAATCAGAATACACAAACCATCAAAGACTGTTCTATCACTAATATTTCATAAATATATTGAATTATTTCTTAGATCTTTACCAGGGGATCATTCAAATTTATAAGCCCAGATTTTCATGTAACACTGCCTGGATTCATTTCATATTTGAGGTTGTGTGCCAAAGTGTCCAGATTTGAACATTTTTTTATTATTATGCAATGACATAGCCCTTCTGAAACATACCCCTTTAAACCGCGCACACATATGTGGAACTAAGATTTTATATATCAGTATTTGATCCTGAATGGAGAAAAAGTAAATCCTGGGGTTTGTCCCTGACTTGGCTATATTTAGAAGAATCGTCAATTGCTATACAAAAAGATATTTGTTTCCATTGGGAACAATTACTGTTTACTTGTATATATATCATTAACTATTTCAAGACTTAGTGGGCATTAGAAACTTGAACTACGTAAGTAACTTGAGATCTAAAGTGTCTGTCCAGGTTTCCTTTCAAAAATAAAACACTTTTAACAGCTAGGATGAAGAAAACCAGAAATCTGCCATGCAAACATGCCAAAATGAGGCACAATACTAGACTGGACAACACCATTTTTTGAGTACCAGCTTTTGGGAATTAAATATGTATGGCTTTTTTTCTATTTTTTGATTTTGGTGCTGATTCTGAGTGTGCTGATAGAACTGTCTGCATTTACAGTACCTAGGCATTGGGTGTTGGCCTCTCAGAGCAGTTTTTAGTCATTCTTACTGTCATATATCTGGTGTTATAAAAGTGTCTTGTTTCGTGGAGGATTGACTCTGTGTAGCACCAAATGAAATCCCTGTGCTGGTACAGTGAGGACTATAAACAAGTGCCTATAATCAGTTTCTGTGTTCTTTCCAGTCAAAGAGTGTTCATATCAATTACCAGACTGCTGACAACTTGACCAAAAATATCCTGCAAATACGGACTCCATCTGCCTTTAAGGTCTAATGAGTAATATTGTGCATCACTAATAAGATGTTTGCCCATGGCAGGCAGCTGGAAATGCTCTTTCTTGTTTGGAAGGCACCTGAATGTGTGTGAAGGTGGCAAAGAAAATTACATAGCATCACTTCTTCCTCAGCCTCTCCAGTAAAAGGAGTGCAATTCTGGTTTGGTTCGTTTCCCAATTAATCTTATCTACCTGATGAAATTGTTTCTGAGTTAAAATTACATTTAAAAGAATGCAAGAGACCAATTCAATGGCCTGCCCTTGAATATGTAGTCTAGCAGTGGTTTTGTGACTTTTGGTGCTTGAAATATCGTATTAATTCTCTTTGCATTTAGTTACCCCTAAATAGTAGGGGTACTATACTATACTATACTATGCAGTCCCACAGAGGTGACAAGATTAATCTGTCCCAGGCTCACAAAACTGTTATGGAACAGATAATACAAAAGTTTTTGATAATCAAAAGCAGAAACTGATATGATTTTTAGAATACGGTACGAAATTGTATCTTAAGTAAGAAAAAGCCTGCTTCTGGCATCTTGGCCTGTGGTAGACAAATGCTTTTACCTTGACCAAAATTGAACATGTTTGGACTTCCGTGCGATTTGCTTCTGCTTCTTTCCAAAAATACGTGTTCTGTTTTCAAAAATATATGCTCCTTCTCCACTCAACAGCAGATATTTCTCCCCAGACTATAACAGGTGTGGTATTGTCCCTGACCCTTGGGTGTTCCAGCTGGATACACCTGACAAGCTGTAGGAGTAGAATCTATTTGCATGACCTTAGAACTTGATATGTTCCATGTCTTAACTTCTCCATGATGCAGACAATCATGTTTTGATGGACAGGACTAATGAAACATAATTCTGTAGTTATGAAGCCCCCTTGTGCTAACAGGGGGGTTAAATCTCTTTGAAGCTGGTAGGCACAATTGTGGCTTCTTAGAATAAATGTAGAGATATTGAACTCTTAAATAGAAACAAATAGCTGAAACAATATGAGCCATGACCAAAATATGGCTACAAGGGAAAACTGCTATGGAAGTGAAACCATCTGTCAAATAGCCAATATATAGGAGAGGTGGCTTGGTAGGAAAAAAAAATAAATTTACCCAAGGACACTATCACAGAAGCATCCTTGAAGCTGTTGTGATTCTCAGGAAAAAAAAAGCTGTTTTATAAGTTGAACCCTAACTTTAAAGAACAAAATGCTAGGAAAAAGAGCATGGAATGGTGACTACATAAAAGCTTCCTGCTTTTTTTATTCCTGAAAGAAAAATATATACAAACATAGGTAAGAAAATTAATTTAATACTAGCTAATAATTTAGCTCAAATAGAAGAAATTAGCAAACAAGGACATTTGAAAAAGAAAGAAACTAATCTAAGTCGAATATAAATTACATGATAGAATTTTATATGTCTCACCTAGAGAATTTTGCTACTGACAGCTAAAAATAATGCTCAAAATAATTTTTGCAATACTGTCAGAACGAAATGAAAAATAACATTACAGATTTTGAGACATAAATAACCCCAAATTAACTGATGTATTATGATGCCAGCAAAGTTTAAAAGCTTGCTTCTAGGAAAAAAAAAGAGAGAGCTGAACAGCTACTGAAGACAGCTATTTTACTTTGAATTCTCATCTTAGTTATTTTTCAGTAACTTTCCAGAATTTCTCCTTTTAAACTAAGTATAAAAAGATTCCCTTTAGTATAGGGTTACTTCACTAACAATTTGCTAAGTCTTTTTTTGTGGTAATTTTTCTAAACTGTTAACCTTTAGTTATTGAGTTTTTATCCTGAACATAAATTATAGATATTCTTTCCTCTGCAATTGTTTTCAGAATTCTTAAAAGAAGATCTACTAAAGACAATACTCATCTCTCTGTCACACAAAAATAGCTTGTCCAGAATAAGATACCACCTACCTCAAGGTTAAATTATGTTTTCGAAATATTTCTACGAAGATGTGAAGGTAGATGTTTGCCATGAATAAATGAATAAAAACAAGTATTTCTTAATATTTCTTATTATTTTAGGGAGAAGCACTGACTGGCTATGTTTCTGCATTTAAAGTTTCTTCTTATTTTACTGGCAGAATATTAACTCTTTAATGTTGCTGGTTTGACCTTTAGACATCTGATTCCAAATGCAAAAATGCAGGAATTTTTTTAATTTAATTTTTATCATTATTCATTCCAAGTACTTAATAAAATGGAAGAATAAGCTGAGGACGAGGCAATCAGCTCTGCTGAGGAAATTTGGACATACTTGTTTCATTAAAACAGAGACTTGGATATGTCCCTAGCTTTCCCTGCAGTGATAAAACAAAAATGCCACAACTGATTTACTTCAGTTTTCCACTGAATTTGTCCACAATACTTATTGTTTTGCGTCTTTTCTTCGAGAGGCTTGATTGAGAGGTGGAAGCTCTGATTCACAATGAATCATAATAATTCTTTCAGTCTTGATTTTTGAAATGGAGTGAACGTGTCCAAACACAGAAATGAAGTTAACATTCTGACTTAACATCAGTTCAAATACATGCACGGATTCACTCGGCTTTGAAGCATAGCCCAGATAATGAGACCCTGTGAAAGACAGACTCACTGATTTTAACGAAAGTTTATAATCTAAATTACAACTATATACTAAGACCTAATCTAGCCTGACAGAATGGCTGGGAGGAGGTGGTTGCATGTCACCATCCTGGCTGATAGAAAGCTCAGATGTGTCTAGTTATTACAGTCTGAGAAGGGCTTCTACATCCTTCAATTTAGATGCAAACTTAGAGTAATGACAGACTAACTAATACAACATGGAAGAGTCCATCAGCTAAAAAATACAATTGAGAAAGTATTTCACTCTATGATAACATGAAAAATCCTTAGTTCATTTACCATAATCATGCAAAAGTTGAACAGATCAGATCAGATAGTGAATAAAAGAAGCAAACAGCATTTTTTATTCTTCAAGAGAAGCTGAGCCACTGTGTTGAAATGGAACAAAGGGAACAAATTTGAACTATCCAATTGCACAACACTTCTGAGCTGCAGTTTGTGAAGCCTACAGTAATTTAACACATGTCATGAAGCACTTAGAAATGTAATAAAAATCCTGTTTATTACCAGTGCAGCTCTGGGCCAAAGCATTCATGTGAGACTCATCTGATCCTTAGAGTTGATGACCTTAGAATCTATCTCCATCAGAAAGAACAAGAAGATTTATTGTTCTAGGGATTTCTATATCTTGCAATATTTTCACAGCCAGATTCTATATAAATATGATTGTTTACTAAAGCTTAGACTCCTCTGTGTGTCTCAAATTGCCCTCTGCAGATCCAATATTCTTTTAGGAAAATAAGATTCCACTGCAAGCACAACTTCCCCCCTGCCCTTTGTCCAGATGATTACCCTCCTCCTGAGGAACAGAGACAAAGAATGGATAAAGGTTGAGTGCCCTCACTCATAGAATTCAGCACAGAAAATTCATCTGTCAAGAAGCACAGCTCTCCTTTGTTCCAAATCTCCTCAAAATTTGTCTTCACAGGGGGAAGATATCTAGCCAGTACATGTGCCAGGGGATGACTGAAGATAAGTGAAAAATCAGATGAATGGAATAGCTGGGACCCTAGCATGAAAGTTGTAGGTAAACCTACGCTGCAGAATTTGCCATCTCTCCATACTCCTTTCCATTCTAAGAGTTCCTACATGGTGTAGCGGAATGTAACTACCTGAAGCTTCTCTTCAGTATCCCAGCTTTCTTTAAACTTTCCTATACAGTATACCATAACAAATACTCCAGCAATGCAAAAGCTGTTGCAAGAGGAACTTGGAGACATTTTCTCACAAGTTCTTATACATGTTTTCCAAAGTGCTCTCTTAGCAAATTTTCGGTTGTTACAGCTCACTCTTTAGGAGGAGATCGAAAACACTGGAGTCAGGCTAATGACAGCTGATCCTTTTGATGCACCTGACACTACATGCTCCTTAAAACAGCTTTTCAGCCTGGATCAGACCACTTTGCTGATTGATAATGCAGCTTAAGGCTGAAGCTAAGGGGATGTGCATGTTCTCTGGTCTCCAAAATCGGACTCTATATGGGTATAAATATCGATGAAAAACAAGTTATTGATGCAGAAGGCAAAAATATACCTGAAACACACCTTTGAGCTTCCCATCTGTTGCAGCACTACAATCAGAGTTGCTGTCCCTACTCCTAATTCAACAATGTCATGATTCTCTCACTCTGGAGCTCTAGTTCCTCACATTGTTTCCCATCCTGCATGTGTTTCTGTAAAGACACTTGCAGTATTTCAGACAACTACAACTTCTTGTTGAGTTTAAGCCCAGTGTAACATTAAAGTCTGTACCAACAGGATAGCATCTTTCCTTTAAAATGCTGTTTCATTTTTTCTTCATTTTTTTTTCCCTTTTAATATCAGTTCTCTTTGGGGTGGTGTATGAGAAACACTACTGTTCTTCTGAGCAGTAGTTGCTTTTTACTTTTACCATAGATGGACCATAAGTGACAAAGCCTATTAAATTCAACTGGTGCTATGTCTATTCAGGGATTAAAAAAAAAGACCCAGACAAAAAAATGTATAACTAAATTATTTATTTGCCCTGAAATCCTCCCTAGTAGTGGATTGATGATTTTTAAAATCTACGCCAGTTTTCTGGTAGCGGTATAGGACAATCTCAAGTGAGAAAAGCCAATTTAAAATCTGAAAAAAATTAGCAGATTTTCACCTTGAAAGTTTATTAGAATGCACTATATTCTCTAATAGGGACTACTATATTCCTATATTAAACACTGACAAAAATGAGCTGAGGCTGGCATTCCACAAAGGTCCAGGTAATATAATATACAATGTTTCACTGTTCTAATAAAAATTTACAGCCACAAATACTGAAAGTTTAGAAAAGCAGTGGTGAAGATATTTAGCAGTCTTATACTACTTTTAATAATTCATATTTCGTTCTGCATTCACTTAGGTTTGTAAACATACGAACAAAAGGTCAAAACAACAGAGGATAAATCTCTTGAACAGAAATAGGAAATGCAGTTGCTTGAATACTGATGAATGTATCATTTGCAGTGATAAGGAGATTAAAACTGCTAAATTATTAGAAAGAAAATATTTTATCAACTCAGGCCCTGAATTTGAGATCATTTTGCATGTACACCTTGGCCTTTACCTCTCAGCCTCTCCTTTTACTTGCCAGCTGCAGCTTTTTTTAAGTATGCCTCACTGGCAGACAGAAAAAAAAACGTGTTAAGTCTTTTGAGTGAGGTGGAGAGGCTCTTTTTTTGGGTTCTTCACACACACGTATTTCTACAGTGGTGCTGCAGAGTTAAGAGAAAAACATTTTTGATGCACCCAAAAAGCTGTATACTTCCTTAAAACAAACTATTTTAAGATAGAACTTATATTTGTCTGTTAACCTACATTTTTACTTTTTTTTTCCCCAAGAAAGATCAAGATTTGTCTCTCTGTCAATATTCTTGTTACATTCTATAACTATAGGGAAAAAGCAGCCCTTCCCACACCTTCAGTATTCAACTGCTGAGGTGTGTTTTACAAACTCTGGTTAACATTTCTATATGAGGTCACTCCTCTTCCTAAACCTATATTTTTCAAATCTCAAGTATAGCACTTCTCCAAATGTCTATTTAACCCCTCAAGTTAATTGGTTTCTGTTGGGCTTTGCCTATTGTTTTCAAGGAAGAAACTTAGCTTGGAATTTTGGAGTGTTTTTCTAAAGCTAACATTCAATTCCTAATCTCTCTGGATTGTTAAATATTAATTTATTGACAGACCACAGTCAGTGTGTCATAATAATCTGATATTTCCTGTGCCCAGAGGACCAACAAAAACTTAGTTCTAGGAATAAATGCATGCTGAGCCCTGCAGCAGTTCTCTTTTTTGTCCATATGTGTTTATATAACTCTTGTGCTTAGCCAGGTCAGGACCCAATTACATTAAGTGCTGTATAAATATTAGCATCCACTTCATCCTTCACAAGGTTCTTGACCACAATGGAAGGTGTGAAAGATCATAAAAAGGGATAGATTAATTGAGGACCCTGGAGTGATGTCATCATGCTGGTACGTGTAATTTACTGAGTAAAGATAGCACAGTATAGATGGTTAAGATACTAAGACCTGTTCTGAGGGTTAGTCAAATCTCCTTTTGCTTCCATTTTTTTAATGACCACTCTCTGTCATATTAAGACTTACATCCACATCAAGTACTATAGCATCTTACCAGATCATTCATTTCTTCTTTATGCTGTAAATATTTCAGTAGCTTCCTACATGAATTTGATTCACGTATTGCAATAAACTATTTATTCCACCATCCAATTAAAACCAACTTCAGTCTGAAAATAACAGTGTTCATGCCAGGAAGACCTATCTAAGCCTTTGCTAAGTCTTCCAACTGTAAGGAACTCATAAAGCTTAATTAAACTCAGGACACAAACAGCAGTGGAAAAAATAGTCTTGAAAGAAAACTGAAGAGTAACAGCCACGTTTTAGTCTGAAAATTAAGGTAAATGGAAGAAAAGCTTCACATGTGAATAAAATACTTCAATGGACTGTTTATTCTTATTATCTCACATTCCAGTTATCCTCTCGTATTAATTGAAAGGTTGTGAAGTTTTCACTTCAGCTTTGAAAGTCTGTCTTCACTCTGTTGAAACTTCCTATGACAATATTCCTCAGTGAGTGGCAGTATCTCTCCCAGCTGCAGTAACCCAGGGAAACTACTTTCTTGTGTTTCTTCAAATAGGGGAACAACATCTTCACAAACAGCTGACTGAGGGGCAAAGCTACACCTCACTGGAAACTGGCATAATTAACTATTCCTTGCACTATGCTTTGGAAACCTCAGACTGTGCAAAGTTATCCCAGATAATTTGATACATTCGCTTGGTGTTCATTGGCTATAATAACAGCCGTTCAGGTGAGAATGACTGTATTGGATGCTTTAAAAATTAGATGCCTCTTACCTTAAATCAGATGCTATTTGAATTTTTAATGATGGAATTCATGGAAAATTTTTAAAAGAGATAGGCATTTTTGTTATTCTTCCAATCTGTAAATGTAAGTTAGATAACAAGACGTACAAGCCTTGCCCCAGAGGAGTGACATTGATTTACATTCAGTCAACAGTATACATGGACTACATAATTATTCTCGTAAATTTTAAATCATATTTTGCATAAAAATACAAAATACAACAATACTTCTTCCATTGAGTTATTTACTTGATTTTATTCCAAAACCTGTAAATGTCTACCTTCTTCACTGTCATTAATCATTGTAGGAATTGCAAAAAGAAGTTTTGATATCTAGTAGAAAAAAATCAGAATTATATTTTAACCATTATGTAAGCTTATGTAGTTCATAATTCTTGTTTTACTTTACTTTTAATCTTGTGCTTTTAAAATATTTGTGCTCTAAAAACACTCATTTATAGAAGAGATGTAACAAAGTAGTAGACTTATATTTACTTCCTTTGCTTCCAAAAACTTTCTTAAGAATTGTCTGTTACTTTGAGACATCATTCCCTTACAAGGCAGCAAAATCTGAAACTCAACAGCGCTTCTTAGTCTGCCTCTGATGGAAAATGTGAAATTAAAGCAATGTCCTCTCCAGGTGGGACAGGTAAGCTTCAACAGACTGTGGAAAACATATGGGAAGGTCTGCTGCTGCCAATTCATGTGAAGCAACTATTGATAATCACTGCCTAGCGCTCCTGCTTCTGCTAGGCTGCTGCAACACTGACTGGAAGATACCAAAGTAGAGGAGCCCTGCTAGGCTAACCTTTTCCAGCTGTAGAGCCTTTTCAAAAATTCTCTGCTACTTCAAGCTCACCTCTTCCTAGCACAAAAAGAATTACTTTTACAGCGTTGGGATCCAAAATATACAGAAGACTGCTGAAAGGATTTTCTCAACTCTATCTGCCTGCAGACCACAAACAAGTGCTGGTATAGTTACTGATACCGCTTCCCTTCCTGGTAATACTCCTCACTGATGAGAAATCATATTTATAAGCCTAGTAATGGAGGACAGGAGTGGTTGCTATGAAGCTCTCTTCACTAGATCACCTATCGAGCAGACTTGGTGTTGTTTTCTCAGGAAGCTACTTATTCTACTTGCTTGACTGGTTGCTATGGTTCAGAGAAAACAGCAGCTGCTTGAGGAAAAGGAGGGGGAACCTCTAACAAAAGGACATGACAACCATTAGTCTAAAAAATTGATTAACTGTTAAGGTAGTGATATCCTGGGTATATTCCTCTGGCAAAGTTGAGAGAGCAAACAAAAAAGATGGGAAAAAATAAAGGGCAGGACCATTATTTATTTTTGTTCTGATATGAAACTTATGTTGTTGGTATTACATCTCTTTGAAGTTTAAATGAGCAATCAAAATGTGTCAGTGGAGCAGTTTATCTTTCTATGCCCATATTGCTGATAATAAGTAAACAAAGTCATTTGATAAAAAATTGCTATTTCCTGTTGGTAGCACTGAGAAAGAAATGTGGTATTTTAGATGCTGCTGTATGGTCACTGTAGGGACATGCCATTTGTGAACAAATTCACAGCATTTCATTTGTACTGGAATAAGCATTAAAGACTTAAGGTACTTGCTACAGTTCTATTCACAGAAATGAGATAACAAATATTTTAAGAGCTGTTTACATAATAAGGGAACAAAGGTTTAACTGAGCCACAAATATCAAGAAATATTGAGGGTATATTAGTAAAAGGGGGCTTCTTTCAATTTCTTGTCTTGAAGTTTTTTTAATGTTGATCAGTTAAGTTAAAATATTTTTTTTGTTGTTCTCAGAGGGAATCTTGTTCCACTTAGGGTCGACAATAAACATGCCATTCATTTTCATAATATTAATATTAGTTCTTTAAAATTCTTATATCCTGGAAATGTGAACCAAGATTTTGAGGAGTCTGGCCACACTGTGATGAAATGCTAATTTTCATTGCTAGTTCTCAGTTACATCTTTTCATTCTTCTGAGGGTAGGTATCTAAAACATCAAGTGAATTGTGGGAAAGTTTTGAGAAATGAAAATCAGCATGCAGAAGGTCACACAGCTGAATGGGACAGATGCAAAAGAGAAATATTTGTTTTACCTTCTAAATGAAATAATTTCTCCAGAAATATTTTTCTGAGCCATGTCATCTTCAAATGGTTTTGACATTGACACAAAACAACTACTTCTTAGGAGAAAACAGTATTAAAATAATTAGAGACACCAGAAGCATTTTATTAAGATAAATATCTGGAATGTTGTTCTATCGCTCTAACAATGCACAATGCACTGTTAGAGACACAAGCAAACTGCTGTGGCTACCCTGAAATAATGGAAAAGGGTTTTGAAGAAACAGATCCTGGGAGGAAAACAGCCCAAAGGATAAGGCTAAAACTTGGGTTGTTTAGCAAATTTGGTAATTCACAGGTTTAGAACTACTGAACTTACTCCTCAGCTACAACAAAATGAAAACTCTGGAAGGACGAGGAGTGTAGTCAGAAATATTGTAGATGACAGAAGAGCAAGGATAAACCTCTAAGAAACATAGTCAAATGATTCCCAAAAGCCAGAACTGTAAGTCTAACTTTGAAGACTACCTTATGTTCACTCAAAACCGAGTTACTGAATACTCCTATTTTCCTTACTATTTCTTTATGCCAGATGGTATGAAACAGTGTGATTGTCATTACAGTATGACCATTCACAACTGTCTCTGGTTAAGAGATGTAAATCTTCTTTTTAATACCAGCAAAAACTGCCAAAATGATTTAGGAAATAAAAAAGCAGCCAAAGATTTCTAAAGTTGAGTGGATTCTCTGACTTCAGTGCACTTGTAACTAGGCCCTGGTTTTGAAATCTGCAGAATGTCTGTGTATATAGAATTTAAGTGTTACAGAATGCTTGTGTTTGATTTATGATTCCACATCCTTCCACTCTGCAAGAAGTTGCTGGGAGTTTATATGGAAAAAAGGAAAGATCTAAAAGATTCTGTAACTACAAGATGTTCATAATATTAACAGGTAACAAGAAAAAACTGGGGTTTTTGTTTTTTTTGTTCCTCAAAACATGGTTGATTCAGTCACTATTGTTAGAGTAGAGAAAGTATTGGAATGAGAGCTCATAGTTGATGAAAAAAAAAAAAACAGAACAAAACTTGAAATATAATTTAATAGTTAAGGAAGACCACCCCTACATTCTCTCATGCACTAGCATTAAGAATTTATGAATGTCAAAGGAAACTTTGAGAGGCAACAAAGCTGGTTATTAAGTGCTCTTTTGTGAAATCCCACTGCAGCCACAGAAGTTCCTTGCTCTCTTTAAAGTTTTGTCTGTACTTTTTTCCACTCTTCAGTGAAAATATCCCATCATAGAAAAATTCATTGTCATAGATAGTGATTTATTTTCACACAACTCAAATTGAAACTGCTATATCACATACAGTAACAGCAGAGATTTTGAACGACTATTAAATAAATACACATTTAAAAATATTTTGTAAAAATGCCAAATCAGTTCTTAATCATCTTTGTATCTGCTTACCATATTTAATAGTTTAGCTGCCAGAAGATGTGCCAAAAGGCATATAAAGCCTTAGAGATATTGGCATGCTTGAGAATCACATAAATTTAAATAATCTCCTCATATCCCGAAAATAAAGTGAAAGTGGTATTCAGAGCAGTAAAGTGCAACTTCACAGTCTAAAGAAACTGGAATTAACTCTGAAGGAGTACCAGGGCAAAAAGGGTTATGTTGATTCATATGACCTAGAAAATTTTAGAATTCCACAAAGACAATTTATTAAATTACAAAAGTCTGGGAGAGAAAGAGGAAGGAGTTTTTCTTGCCAGTCCTGGTTTAGGACATTTTTCAATCTTCTAACAAATTAAAATAGTCAAGTTTAAAAATTTTGCTCTGAATCTAATCTCAATTTAATTAAAGCACAACAAATATTTTTAAAGCCGTAGAAAGCCTGAAAAACCTCGGTTTTAATTTTTTCTTCTGTCAGAGGAATCCATGCAGACTTTCTGTACTAAATAAAGTCACTGGCTAAGATGTTTAAGAACGAAAAACAAAAACAATAACAATAACAAGAACTCTTGACAAGTTAGTAGCAAACGTCTGTAATCTGATCGGTATTTCAACTCCTCAACAAACTTTGACAAGAGAAACTACCCAAAGAAGTAAGTCTTTGGAGAATGCATTCGTTGCTGAAATTTGCATCTCTGAAACAGTCAAAACAATTTCAAATACGATTTTCACATTTCTAGCAAAGCAAAATATGGAGAAAATTTGAAGAAATGTCAAGCTAGTTCATTTCAGGATGTTAAAACAAGAAGTTTCTGAATAGACAAAGGCATGCGGGAATTTTGTATTTTGTAAATACAAAATGGGGTAACAACAACACAATGGGGCACAGAGGGAACAGAGTGAAACAGGCTGGAATCCAGCTGTCTTTGCTTCCAGTTGAGTACTCTAATGGTTACGTTATGCAAAATCATTCATATTCTCTTCCTGAATTAATATTTAGTTGCATGAAGTAGAGCCTCTTCAAAAGGAAGTTGATATTGATATTGATATTTACTCATTCCATAGTATCCTACAAGCCAGAAGTTGTCATACTCTCTTGAGGTGTAGAAAAGCTGAATTCGACTGTGTTCTAAATCAAATGTAAAGAGACTTCTGATCCCAGCATTTCAGCAGAGCAGATAAGTGCTCCAGCAACCTCACAGGCTGTGTGTGGAAGTAGCCACTGCCTCCTCCAAACATTTTGCAAATGATGTTGAAACCTGTGGGTGAGTCCCACTGCCTCTTTCCCCATTTCTTGATAGGATATCATGTATGATGAACTGTACTTCACTTTGTCCTGAATCACAGAATCACAGAATTAACTAGGCTGGAAAAGACCTTTGAGATCATTGAGTCCAACCTATGATCTGACACCACCTTGTCAACTAGACCATGGCACTGAGTGCCACATCCATTTTTTATTTTAAACACCTCCAAGGTCAGTGACTCCACCACCTCCCTTGGCTAAGACCTTTAGTCACTGGGAAAAAATTAGAGGTCATGATTAAAAAAATTAAAATACATTGTTTCCGCTTATTGTAGAATAAAGCAGTGACACAGAACCATGAAAAAGTACCAACGCTTTTAAGTGCTGAAAGTTACAGGTATAAAGGAAGGTTTTTTCATTAATCAAGTCCTTTCTCTGCCATCTTCTTTATGGGTGCTGTTTTACAGGTGCAGAACTATCCATGCGAGATACCCATCTAAATTTGCATGTAAACACATTAACAGTTTACAAATTAGTTTGTCCTATAATTCTCTGTTTAATAACAAGCCACTCTAGCACAGAAACATGATTTTGCTCTCATTTGACTGTGTTCAGAATTGTTTGAAGCATGAGAACTGTTGAGCCTTTCACTTAGCAAAATTGTTTTCTTTTGACTGCTGAGGGATCACAAATAACTACATGGAAAAAAGAATGCCAAACCTTCCGTCTGAAGAAGGGAGGTTAGATGAGGCATTAAAATAAAATAAAAGAAAGCATTTAACAATGCTAACACGGATTATATAGTTTGAGACGTTGACTTTCTTGGTAACGGTTGCTATGTAAGGTAATCTGATTTGATGCCATCAAGTATAATGAGGAAATATTTCAGGATTATTGCGCTTCATTAACAAAGAAATAATGCAGAGACTCTAAACAAAAAAGTACAATGAATTTCAGCAGTCAGATGAGAAGAAATACAATGGTGACTTTAAAACTGAAAAAGCATAAGAAAAATAAAAGCAAGATGGGTGATAATGCAAAAATATTAGGCACAGATTGCATTTTAGAATCTATTTCAGTAAATTTGACATTGAAACCATTATCAAATTATAGATACCAAACATAAGAAACAAATAATCATTCTGTCTTCAAGCATTATTCCAGTAACAAGAAAAAATTATTTGGTGGAAACTCACTTATGCTTTATTCACAGATTTCTTCAACATTTCATTGTTCATTAGCCTGTGGACCTAAGACTAATATTCTCTTCATGAAAGTTCGTTAATAGTCTCTCAGTTCTCCAGCATCTCTTTATGAATGTTCAGCGGATACTGCCTTGATTTTTACAGCATACATTCACCCGCACTTACTGGTCCATCCTTTCTATACAAAACTGAGATTTAGCTTTATTTCATAAGCAGGCCATCATTCAACCATGATTTTTGTAGACATTTTTTATTACAGTAAATTCTTTAAGATCTGTATACATAGTTTGGACATGACCTTGAAGATTCTCAGAATTTGTTTTTATCTTGGTTCAAACCCTGTATTACAAAATTATGAATGAAAAATCTCTCAGCAGTAAGCTTTCTTACAAGATGTCCATACTTTGGCTGTAATATAAATCTGCCGGTCTTTCTAGATGTTCAGGCAGTGCATATTACAGTAACTCTCATATTATCCCTTTCCATGAACCGCTTCATGTTTTTCATATTTTTGAAATTTCAGAGTAATGGAGATCCTTTATTGTGGGCATTGTAGTGCTTAAACTTCCTGGTATAGATTGTCATTCAGACCTACAAAGTCCTCAAAGTTTCCTGCAATTATTTTCTTGGCATTTCTATCTTTCATTGCAGTGCAAATGGTTTATGCTGGCAGGAAATTTGCAAATGTCATTCTTTTCTTCTGATATTCTCCTTTAATACATATAATACCTCATGCAGCAGTTCTCCTGACTCACCCAGATATAATAGGTTTTATATCTTCATATATTAGGTCTCTTTTCAGAAGAAGCCAAAAGTAATTTCTATATAATTCATCTCTCTTTGCTAAAAAAAAAAAAGTTAGAAAAATTGTATGTTTATACATACAGTTCAGCTACCGTGTTCTCATTATCCCTTCTTATATCTGAAAGGAATATTTAAAATTGTTTTTTTACTCTTTCTTTAGGAAAAAATCATGTTTTTCTTTCTACTTGTTACTTTTTTTCCCCTCACTACGCTGTTCTGCTTTAACAACACTTACCTGCCATCAGTTTGCTGCTGTCTCTTACTTTCTCATTCAGATGCAGTTCCTGTTCAATAACTCTCAGCTTCTACCTATGACTGGCAGGAAAGCTTAAAGTACAGCTCTGCATCTTCTTCCCCACAGTCTTGAGATGTCTGAACCACGTTTTCAAAAGCTTGAATCTCCACTCTTTGTCATTTATACCCACATATACATTAGCTGCTTTCCCTTGCCATCTAAATTATCTTATCACTGAGCTGTCTAGGACTCTCTTTAGTGTAACAATTTCATTTCACAGCAAGTACTGCACTTTCCCTGTCAGCCCTTTAATTACACCGTCAGGAAAATTGGTGGAGATTGGGGAGGAAACGACTATTTTTCTTCTGCTTTTGGGTGTGGAACTTGTGCGTGTTGGGAGGGGGGAGAGGTAGATAAAGGCTGGTGGGGATGAGGAGCAAAGAATCTGCCTAAAAAGAAGAGCAGAAAACATTTCTTTTCCCTAACAGGACAATCTCAAAATAAATTTTTATGCTCTTTCCTGGACTTTGAGACTCTCCTACCCAGGAATATATCTACATGTCGCTAAAACCACCTATAGCATCATTGATTATCCAGGTACTGCCCATAATTTTGTTGTCAGTTTTAAACTTCTTGGAAATCGGCTATACAAGCTTTTCTCTGAATACTTTCAACCAAATAAAAATATCTCGTTATTCTTCTAAGTAAACACCTTGTAGATTCCATATTTCCCTTATGTGAAGGGCTTTACTATTCTGTTTCCAACTCTAAAAGTCTCTGCTTATTGAAGTGATTCTAAAATTGGTTAGCTGCATGAGCAGGTACTGCTATTGTCCAGATCCATGACGAGTTTTCAGTATTGTAGCTTCCCTCTTCAGTATAAGCAATGGAGGGAAACTACTTTGCATTGTTGAGGACTCAAGCAGAAAAGCTACGAACCCAGAAAGAGCTGACGGTTTTTCATTTTCTGTGTCACTAAGCACTGAATAAGATAATTTGAAAGGCAGATCTTTTGACCTTCCCTGGTACTTTTCTGATAATTATTCTCAGAACATGATGCTGTGCAAGACCCTAATTGCAGGTAAGAGATCTTGTGTGTTACATTCAGAAGGGGGGTTTGCAAATATCAGGCCTACAGAAATTACTGGAAAAGTGATGATAGAAACATAAATCTGTAGTTAGAAAGCTCAGGATTAAAGGCTCAGGAGCTTCTTGCTATTGTTGTTCCCTTCATAGATAATCAAAGAAACAAACAAGCAAATGCATGCCATATAAAACATTGTTTACAATTTTTTCCCCGTAAACATCATAAATTGTCTTTATTTTCCGTTTCTTGATAGTGTTCATCTCTCTTCTCATTTTGGTGATCATATGGTGGATTTTAGATATTTTGAAGTAGAACAGTATTCTACCAATATACTTCTCAAGAATTAGAAGTTTATGTGTGTGTTGTGTATATAAGGATACAGATTTAAAACAATTGTTTACTTACCTTCAGAGCAGCAACAATCCCATGCACACTGCAATGTGTTGACCTTGGCTGGATGCCAATTGCCACCAAGCCCCTTTAATACTCTCTTCCTCAACTGACAGAGGGAAAAAATATGACAAAGATTCATAGATTGAGAAAAGGGTAGGGAGATCACTCAGCAATTACCATTTCAGGCAAAACAAGCTCAATTTCAGGAAATTAATTTATTAACAATCAAATCAGAATAGGATAATGAGAAACGAAAACAAATCTTACACCACCTTTCTCTCACCCCTCCCTTCTTCCCAGACTCAGTTTCACGTATGAGTTTGCATCTTTCTCCCCCAAACAGCACAGAGGGATGTGGAACGTGAGTTGTAGTAACTCCACCACACGTCTTTGCCACTCCTTTCTTCTCATACTCTTCATACCTGCTCCAGTGCACGGTAGATGGTCCTCTATAAACTTTTCCGATGTGGGTCTTTACCATGGGCTGCAGTTCTTCAAAAAGTACTCCACTGTGGATCTGCCACAGCTCCACAGGTCCTGCCAGGAGCCTGCTCCAGTGTGAACTTCCCATGGGGTCACAGTCTCCTTCAGGCATCCCCCTGCTCCAATGTGAGGCTCCTCCATGGGCTGCAGGTGGATCTCTGCTCCCCTGTGAACATCCATGGGCTGCAGGGGTACAGCTGCCTCACCATGGGCTGCACCATGGGCTGCAGGGCAATCTCAGCTCCAGTGCCTGGAGCACCTCCTGCCCCTCCTTCTTCACTGACCTTGGTGTCTGGAGAGCTGTTCCTCATATATTCTCACTCCACACTTCCAGTAGATATTGCACAGCAGATTTTTTTCCTTCTTAATTATGTTATCCCAGAGGCACCACCACCTGATGGTCTCAGCCCTGGGCAGCAACGGATGGGCTCTACTGGACATGTGGGCACCTTCTGGCATCTTCTCAAGGAGCCACCTCTGCAGTTCCCCTCTTCCAAAACCTTTCCACACCAATCAAGTACATACACAGAGCTCATGGCCAAGATTATGGGATCCTGAACAAGTATATAGACACAGATGGGAGAAAGCATTAGCCTGTTGTTTCTGTGGATGTAAGGAGCATGTTTGGCAATCACTATAATTCTTTCCCCTACTTTAACTGGATGAAATGGACAATAGCAGCCACTTTAGCTTTTAAGTGTTTAAAATAAATAAATAAATAAAATTCCCTTATACTAAGGCAAACACAGATGATTTATGATACGCAAAATCATACATGCAAAAGCATATCAATACAGTAGTTCATCCCAGACTTCAAAGATCACTGAAAGAAAGAAACTTAAGACATAGAAGGCTGATGATGAAGTCCATGTTAGACCTTATCACAAAAATAATAAATTTAATATATATTCAGGCGAAATTGGAGAAATTAGATAGGCTAAGAAGATGAATTAATAAGACAACATTTGAAGCAATAACACTTGACATCTTAAAGGATGTTCGATAACTTAGTTGTAAAATAACTATATAAGCTCTGATTCAGATAATGTATAAAAGTACAATGTAAGCCAATTTCCTTTCAATTAGCTGTTTTGAATATCTTTTGAAGCACACATCCCTTCTTAGAAAGCTCCTCAAAAGCTTCAGTCCTATTATATTCTGTTATTTCCCTTTCTTACTTCTATAGTGCGTAGGCTACACCAGATGGTACTCCTCCATGCACAGGCAGTGTTTCAAGGATAGGTCTCACGATCAACGTTAACACCAGTCTATATGAACCTCCTCATACTCCACAGCTGTGGCTCCCAATGTATGATGATACACTGATCTGCGACTGCCTTCCCAGAGATGTGGGACTATTCTCAGGTGATATAAATGAATCAACCTCCTTGGACTGTATAGCTGTGATTATTCCATATACAAGTCAAACTATGCTATTGACAAAGACATTTATTTCTATGCCAGCTTTTGCTGCATTATGGCCAATGTTTTCAGCAGGGTTAAAGTGAGACTATAATAAATCTTCAAATTTTATTTAATATTAAATAATCTGATGGATCTGGGGGAAACCAAAACCAAAGCCAAATCAAAACAAAAAACCCCATGAAACAAAACAAAACAAAAAAACCAAACCAAAAAACCCCACAAGAAAAAATGCAACAAAAAACAAGCAAAGGAAAAAACCCCACCAAAAAATGCCAAAACTTTTGACTAATGTTAATAGCTTTTGAAAAACATGAGACATGGTTTTCTTTCTATCAAACCTTTGGTAAGATATTTTTAAAGATCAGTACTTCATTAATTCTTATGCTTAGAAGCTTTCTTCAGTTTTACTTTCCTTAGACTATAGAAGAGACATAATAAAGACTATTTTGAAAGCCTACGGCAAGTAACAATGCAATCCACAACTGCATTGTTTTTTTGAGAGAATGAACCATATGTGTTTTTCATCCAAGTTCCTTCCAAAGTTTTGTATAAACAAAGAACAACAGTTTGATTTAGTAACAGCCTAATATCAGATTGTGCCTGGAGATCTGTGGTAAATGCCTATTAAATTTACAGATCTTGATCCCAATCCAATGGAAAGACTCCTGCAGACCTGCAAGCAATTAAGCCTGGTTCTGTTTTCTTTAAAATTAGGGAGCAGAGAATTTTTTCTTTGGGTGTCCTTAAATCCACATCCTACTCAAAGTCACAGAGTAGGGAAAGAGCACAAGCCCAAAAAGCAGCTTTGTGCACCAAGAGCAGGGGATGGGATATAAGCTGGGCCACTCAGACACTATGCAGTCTTACAGAGCAAAAGCATTGCGCTACACCACAGAGTGATTGACAAACTGGTTTTTTTTCTTCACCTTTTTATATATCAAACTAAGTTTAATGAATGTAGAACATATTGGTCTATGTCGATGCAGTATCCTGAGGTTAAAGCATTTGAAAGTCAGCAATTTGCCTTTGCAGCGAAGATGGCCAGCAGCACAGTGGACTGCGTGGGTAGGAGTGCAGCCAACACACATGGAGGAATAGTTCCTTCCCTCCTTCTGAAGGATGACCTGCAGTCCTGTGTTCCATTCTGGGCTTCCCAGTACCAGCTGGACCATGCCATGCTCCAGTCAGTGCATTCAAGGGCTCCCAAGAGGGTGAAGGCACTGGCACACCATGTACAAGAACATGCTGGGAGAACTTCAACCTCCCAATTGAAGCACAGGGCAGGCAGAGCCAGAGTCTCCTCAGAAAGGCACAGTGAGGGGCATGAGGCAGTAGTCACAAGGTGCAAGATGGGAATTCTGCCTAAATATAAGGACATATTTTTTCACTCTGAGTGTAATTGCTACAGCCAGAGGTTTGGTGCTAAAGAGGCTACAACCTTCCGAAAGCATCTCTGGGGGAGAGCTGCACAGCGAGGCCACTGCACACACACACACACTCAGACACCCCGGATAGTCTCCTCAGTAAGTCGACGGCACAGAGTCAGAATTGATCTCCGGGAGGGATTTATTCTAGATACGTGCATGGTGTGGGTCCAGAGAGGCAGATGAGGATGGGATGAACAGAGGATGAGCAAGAGAGAACGAGGAAGTGTTCAGGTTTTTTCTATGGGGTCAGTAGGGGTGGAGAGAAAACATCAGGGACCAATAGTCTGAGGGCATGGGCGTGGTACACAGGTAGGGCTAGGGAAAGGGGAGCAGAGCAAGGCATCCTGGTCCCTGGCATCCTGGGAGAGACCTTTTGGTCTCCCTAGCCCAGGGAGTGTGGCCAGGGCACATCTGAGGGGCTGCTGTGGCTACAGGCTCACCGGCTCTCACAGGTAATCAATATTTGGGAAAGGTTGTGGAACCTCTGAAGATGTTCAAAGCTTGATTTGACTTGGCTGTTTTTCAGGCCTTGATGGGACTACTCAGCATCTAGAGAAGCTTTTGGGATAGTGTGGCTGTGATGACATCAGTAGAGAAAGGGCTAAAAGGAGGAAGAGGTATTTCCTGATCCTGTTGAGCCCTTTGCTTTGGAAAGGGGAAAATGAAATATTAATCCTGTTCAAATATTCATTCATTGTCTTGAGAGCATTCCAGGAAGTGAGTCCCGTAAAAGATCTAGTAATTCCTTATTTTAGAGACAAATGTCCTGTTCTGCTGGGGATAGGTTCTCTAGATATACCAGCCACATACTAATTCTTGTAAGTACGTGAGAAAAATATATTCTTGTCAGTCTGAGAAAAAATTTTTGAGCACTACACCAATTAGACAAATTTGTTTAAGCATTATCTTAATGTTTGTTGGCTCACATAAATATACCTCAGACTTCAGTTTTAGAATGTGTATAATTCTGAAATCTGCAGCAAATGGCAACAAACTGTGAACTTTTTCAGTAGGATGATTCAACAGCGTGCTCCTTGGGACCTGCTGAAATACCGTGTCTAAACTACAACAGTGAGTAAGCAGCTGCATGGTGCTTAGTCGCCTGTTGGAGCTAAACCGTGTTGCACTGGTCAATATTTTAGCTTTCTTCCTCTCCTACAGCCTTTTATCACTTTTCTAGAAAATAAAATATTGTGACATTTCTGGTCTAATGCCTCAAAGAGTCCATATTTCTAGCTGTAGGAAGTTCCTGCGTTTATCTATGTGTGATCTCAAATACCGTACGGTGTTATGCCCTTCATACTGTTTTCTCTGGTGTGGCATAGGTAACGGAACATTGGCGCTGAGTTTCATTTTATAAAGAAATCCTGTGAAATAAGCATGCTGTTTAAAATCCTGAAAATTATCCTTCTGGTGACAGTCCAAGGTCAGGTTGTATAGAAAAATATTTCTCTGGTCAACCTCAGTGCAATCCTTGGGGAAGAGGGAAAGAAGTATTAATAGGCCAGTTACCATTCTCATTACAATTCCTTTTATTTATTCCAGTAGCTTTTTTTAGCATAATGACAAGCAATTCAATCTAAATGAAAGTAAGCTTTGAAAAAAAAGGGGATCGCTAATGCATGTGTAAGTAAATATCTACAATTTTTTTTCTTCCTATCCATGTTCATTACATTCATAACACATCTAATCAAATTTTTAATTTGATTCTAATGGACGTTACAGGTATTTTTCTCACCTTACTCAGTTTTGGAAGTCTCAGCTTGGAGTATGACTGCAACTGACAGAAGTAGGGAAACAGGGTGCACTTACGTACTGAATGTTAAATGTTATGTGTAATGGAATGCATGTTGTGCGAGTGTGTGTGAATATATTATCAAAAACTTTTATAAAATGTCGCTTTATGCATGAATACCTCATGGATGGTGTTTTTTTGGTAAAAAAAAGAAGTTATTTAAGAGCTAAAAATTAGTTAAACAAGAATGGCAAAATAATATCAGAAAGTATATTACATAGGATATACATTGTCCATTTTTAATTACATATATACCATGTACTTTCTAGAAATGTGACATTCTAGAATATTTTATAAGATTTTTAAAATGCTAATAGAAATAAAAGAATAGAAGTATTGCCTGTAAATCCCAATATTATAATTTTTTAAATGAATCCAAATTGTAAAGGGTAAAAAGGGCTCATAAAACTTCTTTAAATGATCTATTTTCTTCCACACCTTAAATTCTAAATTTAAAAACCTGATCAGACTTGAAGCTAGTTTCTGAAATCTCCTTTATCTCACTGAATTAAATTTCATTTTCAAACCCAGCATGGGCAACTGGTATGTGACTTTTAAATGAAGGAGCCATAGCATCCAAAAACACTCCCACTGGCCCAGATCTGTTCCTAATGGGACACCAAGGAGATGTGAGGCTCTGTGGCAGACTGATTAATTTTTAGAAGAAAACTTCTTATAACTGTTGGAAATTTAGAGCTTTAGAAAATGTTCTGATAAGGAAATTGGTATTTGCAGAGCAGATGATGCAGGCCATATAGGTGAATAGTACAGTACTGTAGTAACTTGAGCTGTATACTCACTCTTTCTACCTGTGAATTGTAAGACACTGATTAGTTTAACAGAATGCACAATAAAATGGTCCATCTTTGATTCAATAAGGAGTATGGTTTAATTTGGGTCCTTTTTCAATAAAATCAAAAACTGTGTGTATTCACTGAACAAGTAAGGAAACTGTAGAAAATGATTCACCTTAGAATCTGCCTTCCAGCACTACATTGTCACTGTCAGATTTCCACTTTTTGAGTTTTCCTTGGACTTTGGTTGACTTATTTTTCTGTGCTGGTCAAATTATTACACTTACGAACATGGTATAAAAAGGTTTTGCAGCAGCACAATTAAAAAATTGTCAAATGCCATATTTTTGTTTTCTTCTATTTCAACAGAGAAGAAATCAGAATTGAAAATATATTTTCCCAAGATACGGGGGTGGGGGAGAAGGAAGATCAAAGCATCGCTCCCTTGAGAGTGACAATTGGTGAAACATATGGTGGGTTGAGATGTTGAAGAATTTATTTCTGTAATGCCTTGTGGGGTCTCAGCAAATTACCTTTGGGTATGTGACAGACAATCTCATTGTGACAAGGGATTTGAAGAATGGTATCCACCATTATTCTATTGCTTAACTTTGATTTTCCCTGTGTCATTTTAGATGGTCTTCCAATTTCTGGAACCAGACTATAAAGCTAATATCAAGTTTGTGGACATGGTACTGGAACAGCCAGTACTACAAGCAGAAAATATGGTTGTTTTCATGGCAATCAATATCAATGAGGATCATAACATTCTAACACGGTTTTTATTTGCTATCACGTGAACAGCAATGATGTAGAATGGGCAAATACTTCTCATCAGGTTATATGGAAAAGATGAAGACTTTGAAGTTCAGCTCGTTTTGTAAAAATTAAATACATGGCATACTTGCCTTAAGGTTTTGTAAAAACAGCATTTTCCATGCAACTGATTTGTTGTGAGGTTTCTTGGGAAATTTTTTGTGAGGTGTTTTGGTAAATAAGAGGTTTCAAAGGCTTAGAAAAATAAATTTGCAATAATTTTCCTCTATGTTAGACCCAGAAGAAACTGTTTTGATTGTAGTCCAAATTCTTGTTTGATAAAAATATCTGATTCTTGCTCAGAAATACAGGCCTTATCTTCTGTTTTGATATAAAACAAGTTTCAAAACAAGCTTGTGTCCTGGAAAGAAGAGTTGGGATGATGGAGATCCCAGTGTCACTCATTTAAACTTAATCCTAAAGGTAGTATTGTCCTAGGTTACAATGTAACCAAAAGCATGTATTTTATTATCATCTTCACAAACTGTTAAAGCAGGTAGGGCTGTGCTCACCTTGGCTCATCCCTGATAACTCCCTCCGGGAGCTATCTCCCTTTAATGGACAGTCAAGGACCCTGCCACATGACTCATAGATAACGGGCTCTGGGCTATCTCCTGTTAATGGGCCCATCAATGCCTTGCCCCATGACTCACCACCCCATTGTGAGATGCTCCACCCAGGAGGAGGAACTGAGCATTCCCACCTGGATATAATCAGAGGTTTTGGAGCAGCAAAGGTAGCCTTCTCCGCTGGACTCCCAGAGGACAAGAAGCTACATCACTCGACCTTCAGGCGAAGACCAGATTCTTTTCCACAGGATCTCTGCTTCAACAGAACCATCATTCCAGGAGGACTGCAGCCACATTCAGACTGCTACCAACACCCTGACCAACAGGGTGTCACGTTGTATTCTGACTCTGTCAGTGGTTTCCTTGTACTATTGCATTTTGTCGTTTGTTTTTTTATTTTCTTATTAAATTGTTGTTTTCTGACACTGGAGTCTCTCACTGGTTTACTTTCCAACCAGCACAGTATCAGGAAGGAAGGAAGAAAAAGAAAAAAGAAAGAAAGAGAAAGAAAGGGAAAAAAGAACTTTTAAAATTAATTAGTCATAATTCTCTTCAATTTCTATTTCAAGCCACCTGGAAATTTTCCAGTGTATTACTTTTTAATTTTTTTTTTAATTGGAAATGGCAGTTTGTCAAACACAGAACATTTGTTAGAGGCCTACTGCTCTTCTAAGGAAGGATTTTCAGATGCATGATGGTGAGATCTTACAATAATCAAAACCCTGATGATTCAGAAATTTGCACTGAGTAACAGGGACACCAGTTTAAGCTCTTCATGATTTGCAACAGGGATATAAACAATATGCCACATGGGACACAGATGTACTAGACACACTGGCATATATTCGTACCTTTTGCTGAATTACATGGGAGCCTTTTTTAATCCAAATACAACTTAAAAGAAAATATTAAACAATGAAGTTTACTAAAATTTTCCTTGCACTCCTTCTGACCATTGTTTTTGTACACCTTTGTACCTGAGGCTGTACCTTTTTTGTACCTTCTCACCAAAGTTTGCCATCAAATCTTTGCTCCATAAAGGGTCAGCGAAAGACGAATGCTTTAGCTGAACAGTGATATGATGAAAGGAATGCCAAGAAACTCTTAGGTTGTTTTGGAGGTGTTCAGTCCCGGTTGCCTGAGGATGAGGTAAATTTTAGTTTACAGTCAACTTTCTTTCCACCATTTTTCTGTGCCAAACACAGAAATTCATGCACTGGGAGAATTCACACCATACAGGAGAAGGCTGTGACAGAGGCAGAAAATGGAAACTGCGGTTGCCTTAAGGCTCTGCTTGTTCCATCCCACAAAGTGAATGACTGGGGTTTAGATAGCTCTGCTAACAAAAAGCCAGCTTCCAGTTGCAGTAGTTATTCCATATCACCCTGACAAAAGCACAACATTTCTCAGACTGGAACCTGTGAGAACTGGCACCTATAAGTTTGCTGTGAGAACTACTATTATCTGTGAAATAACTGAGCTGTGAGCTGCAAAGAGACCACTGTAATCTGTGGTACTATCTAAATAAAAAATCCACTCTGTAGAAATACATGATTTTCTTCACTTAGTGCTGACTTGGTTTTGTCTCTTGTGGACTGAAATGAGAAGATGGCACGACATGCTTCTCTGGCATATGTATGCATCACTAACTTCCTGAAATAACAAGTACACTGCACGTCTGCACAGGGGCAATGAATGGTTCTTAAAATGCACATACATATTTTATAGCCTCATTATAGCAGACTGGCTTTATATTTCTCTTTTAAAGTATTGTATTTTAGTAAGGTATTTTCCCATTGTGACAGTCAATCTAACAAAATTATGATAATTGGATTTATCAACATCATTTGTTGCCCTCTGGGTGAAATTCACATGCTCTCTAATGAGCTGATGAGATTTGAATGAATCACATATTTCTTAAGTGTGAGAGAATCAGATATTTTCCAGCAGCTTAAGTATATACACTTATAATTATTGTACTTGATTTTATCTGAAATGTGGGAAGAGCTTAGGCAGAGAAAGAAAATAATTTCATGTACCATTTCATTTTAAAACACAACTGCAGGCATAAGAAAATCAGACTTACTAAGCTCTGGCAACCTGAAGAGTAGGGTTTATGCATCCGAACACAGGATCAAAAAGGCTTCCCTGGAAAATTTGTGTCTGAATTTGTTGTCACAAGATTGGCAGTGACTTGTGTGGCTTAAATCACGTGTTAAAGGTAGAGCTCAGAAGAATTAGCTTACTATTGGGAAATTTACCTTCTAAATCACATTTTCCCAAACGCAGCATAGCACCAATGCCTCTCCTTGGAGGAGGACCCAATTCATCAGCCACAGAGAGTAACATTAACTGACTGGCCACGCTGAAGAATTAACTGTTTGAGCATGTTTCTTTTACCCAGCTGAGGATAAATATCCCATAGAATGGTTGAGTAGCCACATTATCTGGTATGCTTCCTAACACCTTGCAGGTGGCAAAGTGACTGAAATATTGTTCTGGTACATTAGTGGAAGGATTTGTCTCTTTTAACTCAGCCAGCTTGATCTAAGCTGTGTGTGTCATAACTGATGAGCGATGATGAGAGAAGAGGGATTAAAAACTGGTGTCTAGGTTGGTGATGTACAGCACCTTTTCTAATTCATAAGGCGGTGAAATTGATGTAGACCTCTAATAGAGTTTCTAAGTATAGATTTTCCAAGTATAACTTCAGGCTTTTATCACAAGGCAAGACAGAAGAAGATACCAAGGAAACAGAAGCAAGAGACGTGATAAATCCTTTGTCCATGTCAGATCTTTTTAACCACAAGCAACTAACCGAGAATAGCTGCACCCAGTTATAACCATGTAGTAAGTAATGAAATGGGTAAAAGTACCCAATTTATTTGAATTTTTATAAAAAAAATTAAAAACAACATTTCCTATCATGAAAGGATTGTTTCTCTGGCACTGACAGCCTTTGCTTGCAGATGTCCCATCAGGTATCAGAAAAAGCTTCATTTGTTAGGGCTCTGAATCTTGTCTTTTCTTATGAGCTGAATTTTATGAGATGTTAGGGCTTAGGATTATTTTCCTTTGGCAGGTTGTTTAAACTTCAGGCCTTAAACTTGTCCACACCAGAATTAGACTTTTTTTCTCCCAGTTCTCCAAAACTCTGTAAGGGGTTTATTTCTGTACTTAGGCACTTGACCCTAATGATCAAAAATGGTCTTCAAGAAAAAGCTGCTATCAGGGCTGATTACTAGAGGCAAAATAGCTGTGTAGCTGAAGGAAGCCACACAGGGTCTTAGGACTTCTGGAAAGATAATCTTGGCTATTGCCCCACAGTTGCCATTTTAACTTCTTTAGAGAGGAGCAGATAAGCACCCTACTGCCTGCTGGAGTTCAGCTGATGTAAGGCAGGGCTTAGAACACACCCCTTGTAAATGACTACGGTACCTGGAATTCCCTCCACTTGCTTTTCAGAAGAACACAGAGCCCTTCTTGCAAAGCTACTTCCCATTGCTTTTGTACCACTCCAAAGCTGAAGAAGAGGTCTCCAATACAGCTGTATGGGACAAATTCTGCTGCTGGATGTGTGTATCTGATTCAGATCGAGGTCAGCATTTTTTGAATCTTAAAAGTAGATAGTGAAGGAATGACTTATGTACTCTGAATTGAATCATCTCATAAAAAATTAATGGACAAAATCACCATTCAGGGACACTCAAATCTGTTATTGAGGAGCACTAGGACAAACAGAAGCCCAGCTTGCTGGCAAGTAATTGATCAGGAAAGCTTTATTGTAGGTTTCTTTTTTTTCCACTTGGTATCAGCATACCAAACTGTCAAATGAACATTTTCCAGATATAAGTGCCAACTCATGGTACTAAAACTATTGCATGAAATATATTATTTCGTACTGTAATAAATAGGTGGGACACGCAATGCAGTGTTTCTCAGTCTTAAGTACTCCAAGCATTTAAAATTACTCTGAAATTCTTATTCATGTCCCAGAAAAAAAAATCCTGTTCTTGTAAAAACTTCATAGGAAGAATAATAAGTTGAGTTTTTTTCTAGTGAATTTGCACAGAGCCTTTAAAACTTTATTTATGGTAATAAAAAACATTTTTCTTTAAAGTAAATAGGTAACACAAGTCATTGTGCCCTTTTCTTATTCATAAGTCTTACACACATAAAGATGCATGTGCATCGGTTAATAAATTTTACCTTTTGAACTTTTTAACTTAATTCTCTGTATAAGAGAAGAGATGTACATAGGAAGGAGGTATTATTTCTCTGCTTCTTCACGTATTGCAGGGTGTTTCTCATATATCCAAATGAAAGTCTTTTATTAAATGAAGTTTTCCTTTTATATATGTATAAATGTGGCAACTGTTTTCATATCTGGGTAAGTTTATTTGTTTAAATAGCTCCCATATACAGATGAATGACTTGAAAGGAAATAGGAATGCTTGCATGAGGGGATATGGTTGCTGAGTGATGTCTGCAGGGACTGCTTAGTGTTGATAAATAACTACGGAATTTGTCTATCAACATTTTGCATAAATGTCAGTCATAGAACTTGTCTTTGGGTTGAGGCAGCCCTGAATGACAACATATTTCTCATTTATGTACAAGCTTTAAAGGGGAAGAATAGGGAAACAGAGAACTTATCTCAGAGCAGCACACGGTTTTTAAATGTAGGTGTCCTCCAGCAGTCTTCTGCAGTTGCTTCCTGTGAGATTTTGCAGAATCCAAACAAAACCCAGATGAAATCATGCCTTTGGCAGGTTAGCAAAGTAATATGAATGTGTTCCATGCCTAAAATATTACATTTCAAAGACTCCTTTAAGTGAAGTCCAATATAAGATTCGTCAAGTCTGTAGGCTCCTAAAAATTCTTAAATTAAAGACTGTCATTTCATATGTGAGAGAAAACTAGACAGAAAATGCACCTATAATAGCCTTAAGTTTTACACTAATCAAGACAATTAACAAATTATATGTAAGAATCTGTAATTCTCAGATACCTCCACAGAGCTGAAACAGTAACAAGAAATACTATAGGGATGGAACAGATATTTTGAGACCCTGTATTTCTCCTTATATTGATATAAAAACAGACCTCTTCATGTTAGAGGAGTCTGAATCAGCTCACCCAAAAAGCACACAGGGTAGCAGTGTTTTTCTTCCAGTGCACAGAGCTAACAGAGCTAGCTCTGCCTCCAAAGCAGAGAGAGGCATGCATATAATCTTCACAAACAGGCCCTAGTGAGTTGATAAAGCACAGCCTGATATTATTTCAGATTAGGAGGCCCTAGAGCATTTCTTTTGTATTCAACTTTTCCCTAATTAGTCAACTTAAAATAGACTGAGATTGGTATGCATAATAGCTATGACAACATCTTCATAGCACCAAACAATCTCTTTGCTTTTAAGATCCCTGGTAAGTGATATGTACAGGCTTATCTCTCCTCCCTTTGAAAATGCTGTAAAGCAGGGATAATTTCAGGTTTCTCCTGGTTTACACAAATAGCAATGAGAACAGAACCAGGACCAAAGGTCTTACAAGTATTGTCTACCAGACTGCAAAGCTACAAAATGCTGCATCACAGAAACTGGCCACTGCTGGGCCTGAGAAGTTTCAGGAGGTTAGAATTCCTCCTTTCATAATTTCTCATCATGAGAAGGTTTTTAAGCTCTAAATGATCCAAGACTCATCTTTTTTAGGTGAGCCTCAGCATTTCCACAGAAAATACACTGTGACACTTTGAACCTAATACTTTTGCTACTATATACAACTGCACAATCTGCAAAAAGAATGTGAAAACTTTTGTTAGCTTAGGTGTTACTTTAGTTGCATTCATATATCCTAAAATCTCAATATAAACAGAACAAGTTAAATCTGTCTTGTGTGTTAAACAGGGAAGAAAGCTAACAGCAGAGAAGGTGACTACAGTAAAACTAATCGTAGTGATCTTCTATCACAAGGCATCTTTCCTGTTGAGACAACCTCTGCTCGGTGCCCTGCTTGATGTGGAGTAGCATGATCTTCTCATTACTGAATTTGGTAGAACTTCAGAGGACGGGGACAATGAAAGTTTTGGATATCTGTGGGGAATGATTTTTGGAAAAAAAATCATAATTTAAGAATTTAATACATTTATTTATTGTGTGCATCTTAATAAATACTCTTTTTATTGAAAAATTTCAAATTGGAGTGAAGCCATCAGAACCGTATTTTTAATTAAATTTAGAACAGCAATGGAATTGATGGAGACAATAGTGCTCATAGTATAGACTCAGATACACTCACTCAATATAAAGAAAAAAGTGATTCTTGGTTGCTTTTCCCCCGACATCTGCAAGTGTTTTATTTTTATTTTTTATCCCAATTTTTGTAATTTTCAGAATTTCTAAGCAACTATTTTTTTCATGGATTAAAGTGGAGCTATTGAATTGAATTGAATAGAATGATGGTATCTACTGAAAGCTTTTACTTTCATATGCATTAACTGAAGAAAGACCTTGGATAAGATAAACAGCTTTCGATAATGACTTTATGTTCTGTCATCAATTCTTACCCCAAAGTCAAACACCCCAAAAAAGGTCAAAATGTGCACAAACATGCACAATTCAGTTTGGTGTGCACTTTTTAGTCTGGGGAAATAATTTTCAGAGTAATCCAAAGCTTTAAGAAACAACTGAAAACCACAGAATTATTCAATTAAAATGACAAGGAGAATAGCTGCTTAGGGTCAAATGGATGCAGGAAGAAAGTTTCATCTGGTTTCAATATCATGGAAAATAAGACAATAGCTTTTCAAAGAGTGCATAGGGCCAAGAATTTACTGAGGACTTTACTGATGTAATAACTTATATAAAAATAAGTGCCGGTGCTGTTCTTACTGTATATTTGTATACCACTAGTAATTTTATTTATTTCAGATAAGCTCTGAGACTGGAAATATTGAAAACACTTCATTTTGTTCTCTACTTAACACTGTTAACATACTCAGTACTTTTCTATATTCCAGTCTCTCCTGAAACTCAAACAAACATCAAAGATGAAACAGGAAACCTGTGGAAGAGGCTTACACCTCTTCTTAATGAAGCTTATTTTCAAGTTTTTTACATTTTAAAATCCTGGGTCCTACAGCTGCAGACAAAAAAAAAACTCCTGAGGAAGTGACAAATCACGTCTATGGAATATAATTTCAGATATTAGAATAGCTCATCCTAAAAGCATCTTGATCTCCTTAGCAGACTAATTATACATATATATACATATATATAAAATTGCTAGTTCATGTCATATCACTTTCTTTCCTATTCTCCAACCACCACAATTCTCTATGTGTATATCACTATAAGATTGATTCTAGATGCATTCTCTGCTCTTATCTGATTAAGAATTCACATCACCTCTGTGGAAAATTAGGGAGGGAAAGAAATATAATTTTCTTTAAACTTTCCACCAGTGATGTCTTTAAAATTTCCACGTCAGCTAAGATAATTTAATTATAAGTAGACTACTATCTCAATTTTATTTTCTTGTCTTTAGTTTTTTTTTTAAAAAGAGGGTTTTATTCTTTTTTTTTTTTTTTTATTATTCCCCAGTAGACATTGTGCAGGGTACAAGATTGTGTTACCTCTAGTTTGCAACTATTTTATTTTTTTTGAGAAAAGGCATTCTAGACCAAGAAAAAAATTATGTTCTTATCTGAAATGACAAAATGTTGCTATACTAGTTGCTATTCAGTATCAAGAATCAAAAAGGCAATGGGATGTAACAGGTAACAGCTAGTTAACCTTTAACTCTGCTGAATCATTATGTTTAAAGTCATCTTACTTTATTACTTAACGTTGCAGTGAAGTAGAAAATTAATGTGGTCATTCTAACCTGATTAAACCAGAAAATATGTTTTAAAGGAGATGTATCTAATGTAGTTTTCTGACAGAGGGATTTGGTTAAAATCTTAAGAATTATACAGATGCCATTCAAGAAAAATATTATGTTCTTATGTTACTTTTAAAGTTGTTCTTTCTTTCTGCCTTTTGTTTTCCATTTTTCGGTTGTACTTATCATGCTTTATTCATAACTTCAAAAGCTTTTATATAACTGTTTCCTTTTTTTCTCTCCAAAGTCTTGTCCTACTGTAGCAGTAAAAAAAAACAAAAGGAATTTTATTCAGAATTGGAGAAATTTATTTTTTATTTTCTCTCTACTGATTCCTTCTGAACACTTTCTTTTTCCCATAAAGCCTTGAGAAATAACTGAGGATTTTCTTATTTTTCATTAAAATCAGCCAAAAAATGCTTTTGATTTCCACATTACAATACCCAGAATTTGAGATGTGCCTAGCTACTCACTCGGAAGTTGTCCCTGTGAAGCATCCTGGGCTGAACTACCTCAGCTGTGTCACCATCTCAAAACCTTGGAGGACCACTGGAGACCTTCTCTTGCATTTGTCATTCAGCAGAAATTTGGGTTCTTTGTGAAGACAGCCAGCCCATAAATTTTACATACATTTCCAAGTGATACGGCCTTTAACACCCGCACCATGTGGGGCTTGTCCACACCACACACTACTAGTGAACAAGGGCCAGGGAGAAGAGGACATTTTGTGAGGGCCAGCTGGTTTCCCTGCAGGCCCACGCAGCATCACGACCTCAGCAGTAGCTATCAATATTGCTACACAGAGTGAAGCCACATGGACTCTCATTTAAATTACTATTACTCTAAAATTTCCATTAAGATGGATTATCATCCCCTAACATTCCTTTATGTGTTTCTTTGCCCCTGTCAGTCCAGACATACACAGTGCTCTGCATGGCAGGCACAATGGGCATCTGTGGAGAGGTGCTGGCAGCTGGTGGGCTTCAGGGGAGGCCTTTGTGAGGGGACACTAGAGGCTGCCCCATACAGCACAGTCAGGTCTGCAATGGACCCACTACAGATGAAATATTGAAGAAAGGACAAAAAACATCAGGAGGAGAGAGAAGGAGGGAATAAAGAGGGAGAAACAAAAGCATGGACCCCAGGATGAGAGGAATGAAGAAGGCACTCCAGGCTGGGGAGCAGATATTTCCCTGCAGCCCATGGAGAGGACCACTCCAGAATAGATATCCATTACTATTACCGTGGACACTATGGTCCATGAAGGACCCCACACTGGGGCAGGGGGATGTTTTCTGAAGGATCTGCAGTCACTGGAGCACTGACACTAGAGTAGATTACAAGTGTGAGGAACAAGTAGCTGCAGAGAAGTACTGATAGACGGTGTCCATAGACCCCCACTCTCTCTGCACCACTCAGGGCTGGGCACAGAAACCTGAAGTGAAGCTGAGTCTGGGAAGAAGATGAAAAAAGTTCTTATTTTAATGTTTGTCTTCATTTCTCACTACCCAACTCTATTTTAAGTGGCAATAAATTGAATTTATTTCCCTGAAGCCAAGCCTCTTTCACCCACAGCTTTAGCTGGTAATCAGTCTCCCTGTTTTTATCTCAACCAAGGATCTTTATCATCCTGTTTTGTGCCCCTCCCCATTTAAGGGGAAGAGTGATTGGGTGAGTGAGTGAGCAACTGTCTGAGTGGGGAACTGGCTGTTTGGCAAGGCAAAACCACCACATAACCCCCTGTTTATATTAGCTATCCAGACTTCTTTGGGAACCTGGAATCAATGCAATCCACAGTTGTGGGTCGTTGGGGTTTGGGGTTTTTTTTTGATTGAATTGGTTTTTTGTTTCTGTCTTGTCTCTGATTACTTCAGATGGCTTTCTGAGAAGGATCCTAAAAATGCCGGAAGATGAGGCTGGTTGACAACCTTCATTCAACCCAGACCCATGCTGTCTGTAAGGGCAGTGCAGGTGAGTGTAGGAGTTTGCCCAAGATTCACAGTGCTCCTGGACATGCTCAATTACTTTTGGCAAGCACTGATTTTTAAATATTATGACATTATTTAACTTCATTACACTGACGGATGAGAGTGTCCTATGATCAATACAGGAAGACTTTGATCCATTTTTCATAAATATACAGATTTTCCACCTGTCTTATAGCAATGATAATGGGAAAGTGCAGGGTTTGTAGGTTTTTTTTTTCCCGTGGCAGAAAAGGAATGAAGTAACTTTGAATGCCTTAAAAGCATGATAAAACTGGCAGACAGGTTACAGTTACATCACAAAAATGTACTAAGGCATTTCTGAAAAAGTACAAAAGTATATAGTTATAGACACTATTGGCTATGAAGATGTCTTATAGTGCCTAAATTCTTACAGCACTGATTTAATTAGGAATTAGTTTGTTTCTGTAACTAAGAAACCACATCAAAGTCTCTGGTGACACCGTAAAAGAGATGAGCTCCATTGCAGGTAATACAGTTACAGTGAAATATTTAGGCCAAACTGACTGTTTTAGGTTGATGGAATCTGCCTACAGGTGCAAAACAAGCAACTGAAGCTAGTTAGAAGTCGAATTTGCACAAGACCTAATCTTGGATATGACTGGAGGAGATGCTTCCAGCAGATGCATTTATTTGGATAGTATCACCTGCAGCTAGGGGATGGGAGGAGAGTCCTGGTGATAAAATGTCAGAGGAAGTAATAACGGATGGTCCTTGGGTTCTAGAGACACACACATGTTCAGCCAGGGTAAGAAGCTAACAAAAAGGCTTACTCCAAAGCTGATTCATGCCTAAACTCAAATAGTCTCGTAAGGCTTTAAAATAGGATGTGTAACAGACAACCAGGTGGGAGAAAATTTTACTGAAAGAAACCTGAAGCAGTGTTTAATTCTAAAAATGGATCAATGGTGAAACTGCTAAAGTGTGATTGTGAAACTTTCAGACATGGAAACTACCAACCCTTGTTTAATAACTGTGGCCATTGGCTTCGTGTCCTGCCTCCATACAGAGAAGAGAAGGAGCCAGGAAGCAACTGTGATCTCTTAATCTCATCAGTAAAATCCAGGTCTTGGACTTTTTCCCAAACACTTTACATTTTTTCCCGATCTCTGTTTTCCCTGGGGAATAGCCCTCTGTTATCATCAGAGACCTTCTTCTCCCTTCCCAACCTGTTCCTCATTCTTTTGATCCTTCCCCCTCTCAATTCAATTCTGGTCACTTCATCAGCATTCATCTTCTTTTCCCTCCCTGAAAACTATAACCAAATCACCCAATATATAGACAGACCTTCAGACTCTTGGTGCCATTGGCCTGCCATAATCCCGGACATTTTGTTGGATTTATCCACTTGTTTTGCTATTTTTATCCCTTGTTCTGTTCTCATTCTTGGCTCCTACTTTCTTTTTTTACAATATAAACCTTTTGGTTGGTGGTGTTTTTTGGTTTGTTTTTTTTTAGGAATTTGTGTAATGTTTCACCTGAAAATAAAACTTGAACAACAGTGAATATTGTGTGAAAATATGTAATTTGGAAGGAGAGGAGTAGAGGAGAGTTTGTAGAAAGGAAAATCAGGGTTCAAATATATCACAGATTCCAAGGCTTGAAAAAAAACCTTGTTATAATCCAGTCTGACATCATCTCTGATTGCTTGTCAAGAGCTGGAAGATTTTTTTAATTAATTGATGTTTTAACTCTATGCTTTTTAGAAGGAAAAGCTTCAATCTGTTTTTTAAAATGTGTGGCAGAGATGCACATATATAAACTGTTCCAATTCTTAATTAATCTCAGTGCTATAATAAAATACAGTTTTATCATAGTCTAAACTTGCCTGTTTTAAACTGTAAGGCATAAAAATATTTTATGCATTTATCTGATAAAGAACATTCTAATCAATTTCTCTCCCCCATTAAATATTCTTACATTGCTGTCAGTCCATTTTACAAATCTCTCTTATTTATATTCTTTTGTAAAGAAAAGATTATCCTGTGTCCTTTCCTCCTGTTTTGTCCTTGCAAACCTTCTCAATTTTCCCTTAGCCCTTTATTCACGCATATTAATATTTCAACTCTCAAAAAGGTTACTTGATTTTTCAGTGTCTTTCTGAGGTCAATAGAAGGGATGGAGGAGACTTGTCTCTTTCAGGCCTAACATTGTCATTAAAACTGGGATTATGAATATACCATGACTCACATATTTTGGAGAGACACTCTAGCTATATATTGCACCCACAGAGAGCCATGCTCTATTGTGATTTCACCTGATTCATATGGGAGTAATGAAGTTTTTTTTTTTTTTAAAGCAAACTTACAAACTCTTGCCATTGATATAATCTCATTTTAATATTAATATTTAATTTATACACAGTCTTATCTCCTCTGTTTCAGTGGTCTTGCTGCATTATTGTCAGTATTTTTAATGAGGAAATAGCCGATTCTATAATTGCTTCTACAAAGTAGGAGGGAAATGGATATTAAGTATTTTTTTCCCCAAGGTTGCTATTTCTCATCTAACTCACACAAATGCAACATTCAAGTTATAACCCTAGTGGTGTCCTCTGGATCTGTTTTGTTGATTCTGTTACTCCATTGACCAAAGATAAATATATAAGTCTGAATTATTAAATATTTAGGATTAGGTCAAGATTATTTTCCTTTGGTGTCATTTTGTATTTAGAAACCAATTCTTGCATTATCAGGTTAATCTTAGAAAAAACCCAACACAACAAAACAATCAAACAAAAAAATCCAAACAAAGAAAAATTTCATAGCTCTTCCAAGTTAGTCTGGACAGCTCCCGAAATTTCTGTTGAGTATGATAAATTTTCATTTTTCCTACTCAGAGATGTAATAGTTGTAATATCTAATCTATCTTTTATCTGTATAGTTTTTAAAATCTATACTAAATTGTAGCAAAATTGTTGGGTGTCAGTAGAGCGAGAGAAAGAGAAAAATGCGATACAGATATAGCTATAAAATCAAGAACTAATTAGAGCACAATTGGAACAGCTCACTAATAGATTATGGAGGAATGAATACTAATGATATCTTACACAAAATTGCAATTGTTTTTATGGAGTACTTCTCATTGAGCAGGTTATTAATGTATTCAGGGTAAACGACCCAAAAATAATTTCTCTATATATACACATAGCCAAAGGAAGAGTGACTGGATATAAGACACTGTGTTTGGATTGCTTTGTTGCAGTGACTCAAGATAAAAAAATGTGCCTCAGGGACCATTAAAAGTTGGCATACAGTAGTTTCCAGGCTTCTCTGGTTTATATTGAGGATATTAAATGGTTCCAGGGCCTCTGGAATCAGAATGGCAAAACTTAGAGCCATTTTTACCTCCAGTCCTTGACTTCTGCATCCAAGAGAGACTGATGTGACTCAGAAATGGTAATGCTGCCCAAGTTTATGGGATGGCTATTCATATTCGCATACACCTGGAGATCTCAAGACCCTGAATGCTGTGTAGAACCATCAGTTCAGAAATACTGTTGTATCCTCTCTTCTTTGTGTTACCTCTCCTCTCACACTGGTATTCACAGATTTGTTCCTTTTTTCTATGATCTAAGTTATAAAATCATTTTAAAAATTGCCTTGAACATAGAAGCAGAAATAAGAACATTCTGGAATGCAATTCTCACTCATTTATTCATATCTCATGTAGCTTTGCTATTTGTTTTTAAGGCAACTGGCTCAGTTCTACTGTTAATGTTTCTTTATCAAATACTCGTAAGAATGATATATAGATAGACGTAAAGTTTCTCTGACACATAGTGCCAACATAAGGGCACTTTAGTGAACAACAGCATAAGCAATTTCTGATTATTGTTGGGGTCGCAGTGTGGCAAAAATCTCTTTCTTCATTAACACCTAACTCTTCTTTATGCGTATTTTTGTGAAATTTTCTATAAACAAGAGAGATTATGAGAAATATGTATTCATATTTTCTAGTCTTTCCAAATTTTATTAGCCCAGGTGAATCACAGGAAAGGATGCTTGTTGTCATTGACTGAATATTTAAAGCTTAAGCAAACTCAGTAATTAATTACTTCTATTAAATTATTTGAAGCATGATTTCACAACAGCTGTTAAAAAACCCCCCCCAAAACAATAAAAACCAAAGAGAAATGAGAATGAGTACAGGGACTGGATTTGTTTGGCCATTTCTATTTATCAAAAATAAATTTTTTTAAATACCAACTCTGTTCCTAAACCAAAGTAAGCTGCAAGAAATCACATATCATTTTACAAAATCAAGTACCCCGTACTGTAAATGCAAAAACTAAAATCAAACTAGGCAACATTTTCCATGTTTCCATGTCAACATTGTCCAGTGCAGACTACTTAATTCCACACAGCAAATTCATACTATACATCCTATGTATATCTGAAGCCAGAATATACTTCAAATCAGTAATGATGAATGGATTCTTGGAGAAATGGATTCTTGGAAAAATACTGTGTCTGTGTGTCTCCGAGAAAGGCGTTCCTAGAAGCTGGATGTAGTAATGTAAGACATGTTGAAACAGTTGTGATTAAAACAAAAAAATTTGAAAATTAATTAAATAAATATTTCTAATGAAGTCCTCCTGTTCATCTATCTTATATGAAATGCTATAGGCAACAGAAATAATTCTTTCCATTTCAACAAATGCTGGACTGCTTCCAGGGCAGGGCTAGTTCCTATCATTTGGATATTGTCATATGAGTGGATGTGGCACTTGAGCACATGTTTTAGTGGTGAATATGGTGGTGGTGCTAGGTTGGCAGTTGGACTTTATGTTAGAAGTCTTTTCTCACTTTAATAGTTCCATGATTCCATTAAACCTTTTTGACACAGTTCCTTGAGTCTACAGCCTCTAGTTTCAGGCTTAAGCTGGTCAATGAAGTGACTCTCTGTATGATACTATCATAAAGATACTATCATACTATCTATCATTCCTTTTAACAAAATGTTAATACAAATGGGTATCATTCCTTTTAACAAATATTAATACAAATGGGTACAAATAAATTACAAATCAGAAGAGTATTTAATGGATTATTTCCAAAGTAATGCAAATATCATGAAAACATCTGATAAAACTGTTAAGAGTACAAGATCATTTTTTTATTGCTCTCCTAAAATTTTTTTCTTTGTATTCAAGCACAGTTGAATCAGCTCTTTTTTTTACAATGTATATAAAACATAACTCTTTCTTCCTGGGTTTTCTTTAAATATTCATGCAGTATCTTTCTGATGAACTTAACATGGACCTTTTCTTTGCATTATCCATGCTGTTAAAAAATTATGTCTCTTGTAATACACATATGTATTATACCAGAATAATCACAGAGGCATTATTCTTTCCTAAGCTGTATTTTCCAAAATAATAATGCATTTAAATAGCAAAGTAGAGATTAAATTCCATTTTTATTCTCTCTACTTTTTACTTTCTTTTGCATCAAGAGTAAAATGTCAAAATTCTTCTTTGAACAGATCAGCATCTTATTACAAGAGATTGCTGAGATAGTGGCACCTGACAAGTTCATATTTTGGAGGCAAAAAGGTCATTGGTCTTAAAATACCAGAGAAATATATTGTTGCATCATGCTAAACCATTCACCAAAGACTTTGAGAAAGTAAATCTATAATTCAGGATAACGAAGGAATTAGTGTTAGAAGCCATCATCATAACTGCATTGACAATCTCACCAGCACTGACCACATTTACTGCATGTTCTGCAGCCTTCTCCCTGTGTGCCAGAGCTCCCAATTCCTCTTTCAATAACCCTTCATCTCTTTTTGCCTACTCGTGCTAGAAGCTTGCTTCCCTCTGCCAGTTTCCACCTGTCACCTTCTCCATCACATCCCTGTTCCATCAATGCATCATAAAAATGCGTGTGCCATTGTGCCTTACTTAATCTCGTATATCTTACATATATCTGCATCTCATAGTTACCCACATCTCTATTCCTTACCCTCCTCCCTTCTTACCTGTATCTCCACTCCTTGCTTTCCTTTGACATCTTCCTTTCACTGTTTTCTCATGGAAATAAATAATCAGGGGCTGAAGATCTGTAAAGTGTATAGGATAATGAATTGCAGTTGCAGGTACAATGCTGTTAAGCAACTGGACACTTGCAATTAGCAATTGATTAGCTGACAATTATGTAGGTAGGTGAAATAGATGGCTGTGCTCATCATATGCAAGAGCTGAATACATTCCTTTCTTCCATTTCTATGTACACCAAAATTGACTAAAGTTTCCCTCCACTATATAGAAAATCCTCTGCAGCTTTAGAATTTATTAAATAGTTTATAAAATGTACCACACTAGTTCAAAGCAAAAAAGATAATTGATACCAAGCCTCAGCTCACCTGACTTTGCTGTATCAGATTGTAGAGGTAATAAAACTGAGGGTGAAAAGCTGTATGTAGATGTTTTGATAACATTATCCCCACAACTCGAGAAGAGTTAGGCAGCTGCCTCATCGCAAATCAGTGAGCACTGGATGTGTCCTTATGAAAAATTAAATTAATGTATGTGATTACCCTAGCAGCTGTCCCTGCTTCTGCTGAAGTCCGTGAGGAAACTTCTGCCAAGATCTGTGGAAACAAGCTCAAGCCCTTAATATTATCCATTATAGTAATTGTTATTCACAGTTTTCAGTCATGATTAGACTGTCTCTTAAAAAAGGAAAGGGAGAACAAAACACAGAAATAATTGTTTTAAATGGAAAAATGCTGATCCCATATTCTGAAGTGTGCATACACGGCTGATGATATTTTGCAACTAGCTTATGCTAACTAATTGCAGTGAAGTAAAAATTATTGCCTGAATATAGATACATTCAGCACATATAAGATGTAAGAGCACATAGCCAATTTAATTACATCTAAACTGTACAGGCACAGCACCTGAAAAAAAAAAAATCTATAAAAGCATTATTCAAATAGTTAATCTCAGAAAGTGTTTTGGTAATGCCTGCTTCTGTAACAATATTCCTGCACTGGTTGACTCAATCTTTCAAGGAAATCTTTTCCTACCAAGCCAAGCCAATAACTTTGTTACACTATGATAGGTCAGACCAGCTTTAGCTCCTCTCTTGTGCAGCTAGCAAGGGAGGCAGAAGGGTCTTAGTCCTGATGATGAAACAGCTGCATGGAATGTCCACTTTTCTTTTTCAATAGGCTTTATAGAAAAAAAGAGCAACAAAGCAAACATTTTTACTGTTTAATGACCTATAATTCAAAAAGCTGTTGAAACTACTATGAGGAAAACTTTTTTTCAGGAAGATTTCCTTCCAGGCTTGGAAAACTATGTTTTAGACTTTGGTACCTTAAAAACCTCAGTTTTGAATGGAAATTAATACAATTATTTTATTTTTCTGGTGTATATAATAGAGACATATTTTTCTGGAATGAAGAAAACAACGACAGCACAGAAACTACTTCAATAATGCCCTAACACTTAAATGTTACAATTTATAAGAATCATTCCATTCAGGTATTAGCCAAAAGTTAAAACATTTTTAGTTTCTGTGATAAACATTAGTTTTTCATGAGTTTCTCAAAATTATTCTGTGATTTCTGTGCTTTAGAGGGAGAAAATTTTGGATCAAATAATAGGTTTATCTAGAAAGCCTGTAATCTATTATTTTCTTGCTCAGGCTATATCCTCAGGTAATTGACCTGTACCTCCATACGTGCTGCCTTCAAAGAAATACAAACTTTCTTCTTGAATTCCATTTGCTGACAGATGAGATATTTGGGAGCCAGTTGAGATTCATGGATCTATGCAAGTTTATGCCAGCTGAGTAACAGACCATAATCCACCATCCCTCAGTTTATCTGAAAGTAAAAGACTTCTTTTCACACACCAGTTAAGTCTGCTAAGTGACAACATTGTATTTATCCAGCACATCATTTACAAAACCCAAATGCTTAAAATTGAGGAAATGAAATGTTAAGGATGCCATAAATCTTAGTGCTCCAAAGGAGTCTGAACCAGTTCTTACTTAAATCCACATGAATCTTTCCACTTATTTCAGTCAGAGCTGGACTTAGTCCATAATAAACAAGTATTTTGTCAAATGTATGGCCAGATATGCCACTAAGGGATGCTGATCTGTGCATATGAATGGCTTAATATGACAGGGGCCGTAGCAAAAGGGTGTTGTGTTCTAGACATTTGGTGTAAATACAAACTCCATGGAGACCTCAGGAAAAATTGCGGGAGTCAAAAAGCACCATTTCCCAAGTGTGGGTATCAGCTATCTTTTTTTCTCTGATTTATAGTATTGCACCACTTATTCAGATCAAAGAATCTAAAACACAAGGGGAAAAGTCTGGCAATTATTTTTTTCTCACTCACCTAGAATCTTTATTATCAAAGGTATGGATGGTCTATCACTTTTCAATACCTACAATCTATGTACTTCATAACTCTCCGATGAAATAAAAGCTTTGGTTCAAGCACAACTATGTAGTAAAAAAATTGTAGCATAGTATGTGCAAAACGAGTTCATCTTTCTCATTTGTAGAGTACTCAGTTCATTTTAAACCCATAGAACCATAGCATCTCTTAATAGCTTTATGGGAAGCATTCTTACCCAAAATTCACAATAATGAAACTTCTGTTCTCTCTACACAACTAGCTAGCACACAGTAACTTTGAGCATCTTACAGTAACTAACCTTAAAACAATAATCTTAATATTTTAAATGTAGGCAGAAGCCTTATTCACTCTACTTCATGGAAAACTCTCGTTAACAATATGATTAAGAAAAAAGAACTCTGAGCATACCTGTTCTGAGGGACCGTAATTACTTTGCATTTCTTTTTTTTTAAGGATTATTTTTTAAGATGTCATTAACATTACTAAATTCAAATAATAAAGATATGACTAAAATAGAGTGGAAATATTCAATCAGGACTCAATTTAATAGTTAAAAGATTGTTCTGTACACATAGACTGGATATCTAGTGGAAAAAGCTCTTTAAGGAAAAGAAGCAGTGGGAGAAGCCCCCATAGAAATATCATTAAAATGCAGCTGGTTCAAACCTCTGGACTTGTGAAAAAGTATATCAAAGAAACTTTTATTAGGCAGTGACAAAATTAGTTCACTGTAGCTCAGATCACACAGATCTAAAGGCCCCATTTTTTCTGTATCAAACTCACACTGCTAAAATGTATTTTTTCTTCTAAGTAAACTCCTAGGTGGTTCAGTAGACTCAGTTTTCATGACTTTTCTTGAAGTAAAAGTTAATAATTAGGAAAGAAAGTTATAGAATAAGATATTCTTCAGAAACATTCGCATAATAGTATCATCAAATGATAATAGAAATGATATTTTACAGGAGTATTCCAACTGGTTTTATTTATCCAGACAACAGAGGTGGCTTAAGGCCATGATCTCCAACATTGAAACTGATATATCCAGAAGAATAACAGATACTATCACAATATGCTGAAGAATTCTTGTTTTTTTCATGCAAATGATAAAGATGTTAGATACAGCTTATATTACCGGAAATCCAGTAACTTCCTTAAGAAATAAAATAAATTCAGTCTCTGAACTACTTATGATCTTATCTTAGCTTTGGTACAAGTAGTGAGACAAAAAGAGAAGGTGATGCAATATATATGTTCATTGTATTTCCAACCTGCTTACCTCCCACCCAGTCTGCGGTTCTATATATTCAATGTATTAGCTCTGGCTCAGCTCTACAGACTGCATCTGGCTCCTTAGATCCATACACAACATGTACTGTATTGCATGGTAAGCCTGATCCAGGCCATGGTATGTTTTTACACATTTGAACCCAAGCTATAATCTTGAAGCACTCACTGGACATGGAGCCAGACGTTTGGAGCATTGGGCTGGCTTGCTTTTATCATGAATTTTAATGGTGAAAAAATTGCATCTGTTCCTAACTGCGTTTGAGCTGTTAGTCACTGCTGCATAGCTGATACCAGAAACAGATGGGGAAGAGGAGCAATACACTTTTTGTAATCAGTTAGTGAACTCAGCTGGGACAACAATTTATAGAATAAATGGCAATGCTTCTCTATGCTTGACCTCAATCCCAATCTCAACATCCAATGCAGAGTATCTGAGATGGCTCTGGTTGGTTGCACTTGAGCCGATAAGCCTCAGAGGAGATGGCACAGTTTTGCGTGGAGTTGGTCCTTTTGTAGCAATTTCTGTACATATGGAGCAATTAATCATCAATCCAGGTGAACCGTCCACACTGACTTGTGCATGTCCATACCTGAGAGGGTCTAGATATGCTCATTCACATGTACAACAGGCAAGATATTTAGCATTATTTATATTTAGGGTTTTTTTAATTTTTACCAGATCTGATTTAGTTTTTCAGATATTGTGATGGATGATAATCATCCCACTTGTAAAGTCTGTTATGTTCAAAGACAGCACATAGGAAGTGGAGAGGAAAGTTGCCTGTTGAATTTTTCAGATATTGTACTCTATAATGCTCTGAGGGATAGAACCTTCTGAATGGAAGTGAGGGATTAGACCTGGCCTGAGAGCAAATGAGCACAGAAAATTACTTTGGGTAAAGAAATTTCCAAAGCTTGGTGTCATACAAGGTGGCGAAACAAAAGATTGATGATTATATACTCACAACTTGAATACAAAAACTTTTTCTGTAAGCCTAAAGAAAACTTTGGAATTTTTAAAACTTAGAACATAGCCCAGTGTGTGGTTAGCCTCACTTGCAATAAGAGTGTCCTTGCTTTATTATACTCAACCTGGAGGTCACCTTATCCTTCAGGCTCTTTTCAGCAACCTCCTTTTCAGCCAATCACTTCTCAAATATGCACAGATGCATGGGATTTGCTGTGTTAAATGCAGCACCTTAAAAACTTCAAGGGCTTTCCATAGGTATAGACTACAGATTTCTCAGGGTAACTTTAGATTGAGGTCCTCATAATGTTCATGTAAACTGCTGTCTTAAATTAAAATAATTCATAGGATGCATTTTGTTTGATCATCCATGTAGCTGATGAAAATATTTGATAAAATTAGGGCCCTGTATCAATACTAATGTACTATTTGTGCTCATATTGTTTTATTTGATGTATGTATTGCATTTGATAACACTGTTGGTTTGCCTTTGAGGATTTCAAATGACTTTTTGTAGGCATGTCACTATTAGTCTGTGGATTGTAGGGGTGTTGGTTTAGGACTTTTTTGTTGTTTTGTATTTTGTTGCCATTGGTTGGTTATTTGTTTTAATTAACTTACTTGTTTTTTAGCCAAAGATGTATTATTGCCAAAGATATTTTATTATCTTCTCTTTCAGCTGGAAAGTAATTTCTTCTACCATCATAAGATCTTCCTTTGCTCCCTGACTTGACCAATGTCTTTAAATGACTCTGGTTTTAGACACTCAGATTCTGATGTCTATCTGAGTTTTAGGACTCAGACACCCTTGGAAATAGCATCTTCAGCTTCTGTGTTCCTGTCTTGAACACTGTTACTCTAAATTTGAACTATGTCTTTGAGAGGAATGGTTGGCCATTTGGTCTGATGTTTCTTTTCTCTAGATGACTTACAGGTATGTCATGACCTTAAAAATGGTATTATGAAGTTTAGTACTTATTTGGGCTTCCTACTTCCTGGTAAAATAACTTAAATTTTCGTGAAAACCATGAAATTCCCCTAGCTGGTACCTCAGACAAATCAAGACAGTCTGGAAAAGTCAGACCGGATTCTTTGTTTGTCTTCTATCAATATTACCCATGAAGGCTTTGACACTTAGACAAGACCTTCTTGAGTGCTGATGCTCACTTGTCACGGTGCTGGAGCCCGCTGGACGGGCTTCAGACATCGAGTGGGTGGACTTCCCAGCCCAGGAGAGTGACCCCGAAGAAGAACATGTGGCTGAGTCTGCTGTTTGAGGGCTCCGCCCTCCCAGGACATCCATCCCACCAGCATCACCTCCCCAGTTTTAAGTTCTCGTGTTTTCTATTGGATGTTCGTTTAATACATATTCATTTTCCTTGTTAAATAATTAATTATGTTCTAGAAAGCTCTGTAGTTCTGTATACCCCATTGGTTTGTTCCCTTGTGTCCCTCCCTTTGTCATTCCCTGTTGGTCTCCTGTCACCCCTCATCATTTGATTATTGGTTCACCCTCTGAATCCACCCCTGAAAAACCCCCCTTTAAAAACCCCGTGCAAGAGGCTCTCAGAGCCTCTTGTGGTGCATCTTCCCTCGGGATAATAAACCGAAACTGTTGCACCCAGAGGTTCTCTCTTTGCCTTTGCTCTCGCCGTCGCCTAGCAACAGCAGTGTGCTGCAGCCTGTCTCCCTCTTGTGCTGAGGGCAGAAGCGATCTTGCATTTGGTCTCCTCATCCGGGGCACCTCGCAAAGTGTCGCCTGCCTGGCCACCGGGCGGTCAAGCAGTCACAGCGACACTCACTCATAATTTGGTGCATTTCACAATTACACTGTTACGGTATTTATCCATTTCCTAGAGTAGTATTGTCTCTGCTGCCCTAAAAAGTACTTAAATTAAAGTTTGAACAATGTATGCACGTATTGGGAATTATAAATTTATTTCCTAATAATCTCTTTTCAAAGTACAATAACATGTCAATGTATGGCTTTATTTGTCCTGTGACCTATTCCTAAAAATAAAACTTTGGATCAATGCTTTATTCAAAGGGTTTGTATTTGAGTTGTACATTATGTAAATAATTATAAAGTACTTGGGAATTTTTAGATGTGAATTGCTGTTTAATAGCTTTACGTTCGAATAATTTGTCATATTAGCCTTTGCTGTAAATTCGCAGTATCATATGTTCTGGTACAGTTGTCTGTTTTATACAATTTTCTTAAGATTTGGCTTAGACCAACAGTTTGCCTAAACATTGAATAAATTTTGGTAGCTTCTACTGTATCACAGTTATGTATACATTATTCATATATAATATGAAAGCAGTCCAATTCCCTCAGACTTATAACTTTTATGCTGTTCTTTTCCATGCAGCAGTATTTACATTTAGTTTAGGGAAACCACTGTTCCCTAGACCATAAGCAATTATCCCCAATTTGTTCAGTGATTATCCATGAATGTTGTGTAAGATGAGGAAGGGAGTACTCTATCCACAGTATGATTCTTAGATGTAGTGAAATATAAAGTATTTTTCTATGGGGTTACTGACTTAGCCCATTGATTTCAGGAGAACTTTTTTTTAGTGTCTTTCATTTGATTTCCTACTCATTTATGTTTTCACTTTTGAGCTAATTACTTATTTCAAGTCTTCAGAGGTTTGGAGGAGCAAACATTCTTTTACTGTTTTACTTGGGAAATTTTCCCCTTATTTATTACGTTCCCTGGATGGTAGAGCATTTGTTTGCTTAGTGCAAATTCCCTTTCTTTTACCTTGCACCTGTTTATGGTGGGGCAAATACTTTCTTTGATAATAAATTCAAATTTGCAATTAAGACTTCCAGAACCAAAATATATAAAAACACATGAGACAGAACACAGTCCAAACTATACTATTTTTTTAAAAACTGTCATGCACATGCAGTGCTACCGAACAAACACAGCTGAATGTTCTACTTTTGTTTCTCTGTCTAGTGATTACAAGAAGAAAATCTGTTGTTTCACAAAGATCTTCTACTTTTGCTTATTATCATGGATATTATTCTTCACCAAAGAAAATTTTAACCTTAAGAAATGATAACAGATTCATACTGATTCTTGTTCTATACATCTCCTTAGTGGGAACCTTTGTTTTGATATACAGTGTGGTGTGAAATTAGTAGACAGAAAGAGACTTGAGGTTCCACCACTGGAGTTAAGCTTTGAAAAGATAATTCCTGAAATTTAATATGGCTGCCTTCTATTTGCACTACAGAGAAACCCAATGTAATTTCAATAAATCTTGTAGAATATGGCTGTGACTTTTGAAGGAATGTTTACATCTGAAGGACATGACTTCTTTATTAAGAGTACGACACGGTTGCTTGATTAAAATGTAGGTATGTGATTTTATGTTTAATTGAAAAGTAATTCTTGTTAAGATACTTCCAATATTTTTAGATCCACTAACTCTTATGTCTGTGAGAAGTTAAAAGAAGAAAAAACAAAACCCCTACATGTTTAACCTGGATGAGATTATGTGTTTTCAACTTTTAGAATACAAAAGGAAATAGGACTGTGGATCAAACAATAGCTTACTAAGAATTCGTTGCAGTGCATTGTAATTTCAAGGAGGGGTAGTCCACTCTTAGGAGTATATTGGAAGAGAATGGTGAATAGTGTCAAAATAAAACTCGATTCAATACAGTGTTTATTGGCTATGCTTGCGTACACATTACACATTTTTAAAAAGAGATGTTAAATTGTATGGGTATTATCTAGGTTTTTCCTTCCTATTCACATTTTCATGGATTGGGAGGGGCAAAATAATATGCATCAGTGGTAAAATTGCAGAGCTGTTTAAAATTATAATGTACTTTGGGAAGAGGAGCTACTTGTTACTAAGAACCTGATTTACATTTTTGGTTCCACATAAGCAATCTTCCACTTGTTTGCTTCAGTCTTCATTAAATTAATGTAGCCTTATAGCACTGGTGTTAGACAGAGCTAAGAACCAATTGCACAGATAACAGAAATTGTGACTTTTTCTTCCAGTGTGAGTTCTAGTCCATAAGTTTATGCAGGAGGATGTTGGTGTCTGGTTATTGTTAATTAGCCTAGCTGTTTAATTGAGTGGATCTTCTCTGAGACTCCTGCCTCACCTGTAGATCCGTAACTATAGAAAAGTGCAACACATGTTGACATCAGGGACTTAGTTTTCACACCTTTGAGGACCAAGGACTGCTTTAAAGAGAAGGGATCTGTCTGACCAAGTGAGATGAACGTCTCTTTGCCAATAGGCTGGCCTACCTAGTGAAGAGAGTTTTAAATTTGGAATGAAAGAGAGAGATATGACGATGCCCAATTCAGTAAGAAAGTGGTGAACAAGGTTGGCAATCAAAGGGTGAAAGTGTGGACAAGAGAGATCTCTTAATCAAAAAAACAACACTGAAAAGTAGGCCATCTCAAGCGTTACACACAAAGGAAATGTTCTTGCACTTTTCTCGGGAAATTGGAATGAATGGAGCCCATCTGGAGTGCCTGTACACTAATGCAAGCCCTTCACGTGAGCAAGCAACTGAGAGGCATCAAGTTCTGCCTGTGGAAGTGTGATCAGTATTAGCCAGCAGAACAGAGTCAGTGAAAGCTGTCTGCCTGATCAGGAAGAAGTAGAGGAGGCCTTCTTCAGACAACTGGAAAAAGCCTCACATCCACAAGTCCAGGTCCTCATGGGGACCTTTAACCACCCTGAGAACTGCTGGAGCATTCCCAGAACACAAGCAATTCAGGTCTCCACCACTACATGCTGGGGCCCAGCTGGCCAAAAGCAGCTTTGCAGAAAAGGATCTGGGGCTTCTGGAGAGGAAGAAGCTGATCCTGAGCTAGCAATGGCAATGTGTCTTTTTGTAAGAGGTGTCTAACAACATCCTGGAGTCCACAAGAAAGAGAGTTGACAGCTGAGTAAGGTAGATGATCCTTCCACTTTAACCAGATCTGGAGAGCTGTGCCCTGTGCTGGGCTCCTTGTGATGGGAGAGATGGGGACATACTGGACCAAGTCCAGAGAAGGCCTTGGGTATGATTAAGGGCTTGGATCATTTGTCACATAAGGAGAGGATGAGAGGGCTGAAACTGCACAGTATGAAGGAAAATAAGCTCAGGGAACCTTATCAGTGTGTGTAGATACATCACGGGATGAAAATAGACTATGGGGTCAAACACTCCCCAGTGAATGGACAGGAGGCAATGGGCACAAAATAAAGAAGAAAAAAATCCTTTAAATGGAGGAGAAAGGTTGTAGAGTTTCCATCCGTAGAGACTGACTGGGAATGTTCCCAGGCTAACTGCCCTAGATGAACATTCTTGAGCAGAGGCACTAGATAATTTCCAGAGGTATCATCCATTATCCACTGGTGACTTTATGAAGCTAATTCTTTGCAGAAAATAGAACAATATATCTTGGCATTGTTTGTTTTGCAAGCTCGTAATCTGAGGTAAACTTGCTAAAAAATTATTCTTGATTTCCCAGGAAAAAACCCCCAACAAACCTACTTGTAATGAAAAGATTAAATGGTATATAAAATCTTTTTTGAAAAGTTGTGAAACCATAAACTGAAATATGTAAATACATAAATAAAAATATAGTTGCAGCTATGCAGTAAATATTAGCAGGCTTTAGTTTATTTTCACCAAAGCATCATGTGGGTTACCATGAATTACTTAAGGCTGTGTCTCAAGATATAAATAAGGCAGGGATCTAACTTTGTTTCACAACTAAAACATTTCCCATTCCTAGGAGACTGTGTGCAGAGATTAAGCACCTGCATAATTTAAAGGAGGAGAGGTAGTTCCATTGGTTTATATAGGTTACTTAATTAAAGTCACATCTTGGCCTGTTTATATACTAAAACTTTTTCAAAATCACAATTAAATAATCTTCAACTTTATGCCTTGGTGTATAAAATTACAATTTTTTTCCTCCTATCACAAGATTTCATGTTGCTAATTCTTTAAAAATTCAATTCTACACTTTTTAATAAATCATTCCGAATACATGTTCTTAAAATATACATACCAATTTTAAATACAATAAATCTGATTTCAAGAAGGTAAGCTGTTACAAAAATCCAGTCTCAGTTGATTATTTCCCTTGCCTCCTTGGGCTCTAGAAGAAAATACTGTGAGGAGATTACAGCTTTGCAGAACTCAAAATTACAATAAAGAGTGCCATTCTTTATATGTAAAAGCAAATCACAGACTAATGGTGCAAACTTACACAGTTTTAATATGCTTCATTGACATCAATATATTTTTTCCTATAAGCTAATTCAAATTTCTACAAGCATCATGTATAGTTTTACATCCTCTTTCGTTCAAATCTAGCAGTTAATTAAGGCTAGCAGTGAATTTTAACTGAAGTAGTAGATGGAAATCTATTAATAACACCCTGAAGTGAATAACTAAAACAAATAAAATTTAGAAAAATAAGAATAAAATAAAGATAGTCCAAGATATCTTGGATTCTATAAATAAAAACTAAAGAAGAAAAAAATCCACTAAAAATATTGTGAGTGACATTTATGTCCTGGCTTTTTTCATAAACCAGTTGACTGTAAAAGTACTAATATATATTTATATGGATATGTTTATATGTGTGTGTACTTGCTTTAAATCAGTGAAAACAAGTATGCCTGAAAAAAAAGGCTGGGAAAAAAGTTCCCCTTTTATGTTTCTCTTGCACTGCAGTCATATTTATGCATTATTTCACTCTTGTAAACTACCGAAGACCAGTTTTGAAATGAAATCACTGACTTGTACTAAATAACATTATTTTTTCCTCAGGAAAACTGGCCTCCTATTTGTGGCCTTCAAGGTAAAATTTGCCATTCTGAATGCATATACATAGCTAATTAGTCATTGCCATGTGCAAAACTTTGTCATATCTGTGTTTCACTGTTCTTTAGTTCAAATCTTTAAAAATGTATATTAAGTGAGGAAAGTTTGTTTTGTTTACTGCTGTCTTTGCTTGGAGCCAGCAGTTGTGAAACCCTGCTTTGCTCTTTACGGTGAACCTTGCCAAAAATGTTAGTCTGCAACAGTGCCAGGGCTTTCACAGCTGATGGACTGAAAATCTGTTTTCCTACTACAACAGAAATAATCACAAATGCTGAATCCTGAGGCTTTAAAACTGATATTACAACTTCATTGCAAGCATCAAAGCTGCCTCGCTTTGTAAATTTGACTAAGTTACATTTCGCAGGAAATGTTTGTAAATAAAATATGTTTTGAAAAAATATATGGGTGGAGTACTTCCTTTAAGTCACCTATCTCTTTTCTTCAAATTCTTTGTGCAGGTGGCCATTGGGAAGGAAATGGGTTTCTCAACCGTTTAAGCCCAATGCCCAGCAAAGGTTCTTTGGTAACAACAGCTTGCCCAACAGGAATGCTATAAGGATAGTTTGCTTTGCACCAGCTAAGTGTTGAACCAACAAACACTGAACCCCATGTGCTTCTAGCATCCTTACTGAGATAGATGAGATTCCTAGAAACCTTATGTCTAGCAGTAGGTATTACCATATGGCTCAGAGTGAAGTGCAAAAATTCAGCAATGCAGTGATGGAATAATCTGCCCATATGAGAAGTTTTCTCTGAGCATTTTCAAGAGAATATTCTTGGTATGAGCTCCTATGGGTTCTGCTAAATAATTTATTTTAGTGGCATCATCTGGGATAGGCTTCACAAATCACATGAAGTGAAAAATAACTAAAAAATCCTTAACAGAAAGATATTACATCTGTAAATGACTGCCCCTAGGAAAAAAAAAAAAAAAAAGGAGGTTTCCTGAAGGGAAAATAATGCTTTTATACATAACAAAGGAAATGAAGACAGGTGCTGCGTAAAAGCAATAAACAATAAAGAAGTATTCTTTTGTCTGTTTTAAGTGTGAAAGAGGAAAAATTCTGAGACAAGAATAGCATAGTGACCATGTCATTATTTTGTGTGTAACTATTAAAACATTTATATAACTTATTATTAGTTACAAGCATATTTTTAAAGAAAGAAATGCATTTTGATGTGGAAAAACTGAACAAAGCTGAAGGGTTTGTTTATTCTAATAAGCACTTATGTAGGAAGACTGAAAAAGACCTTAAGAAGACAATTACTTGATGATTTAACTCATTGCTCTCTTAAGTGGCTTTTATTTCACTTGTCTCTTCTGACATATGTCTCTGAATTTTATCAGACTTGTTGTCATTAAAATTCTAGAACCTGTAGACAAAAATGTTTTTGAGTAATTAAATTTTATGCATATCATTTTAAAATCACCTTTTTAAAGGAACCTTTTTAATTCAAATGTGCTCCAGCTCTTCAATTAGTAAATTACTATGACCAAAAGTACAATAGCAATAAGTAGGAAAAAATAGGAAAAAAAATAGAAAAAAAAATAGAAAAAAATTTTCCTGGATCAACTGCAGAATTTGGAAATTGTTTTCTTCACTATTGCACCCTTAGATATTGTTCCACTGTTTATGATTTTTAGCTATCCAGCCCCAATTAATAATAATAGGAAAATAATAGGATTAATTTGTTACTGTTATAATCTACCTCAGAAAATTTGCACCAATGGTGAAAATTAAGCAGGAGAAATTAATTGTCACTTATTCGCTTCATGAGCAAAACCCAGAAAGGATCACAACACAGAAGATAACTGTACCCTTCAGGAGAAAGAGGAACTCCAGCAAAGTACTCAGGCTGCTGTCAAATGTCACATAAACCTTAATTAATCTCACATAATCTAACCATTTAAATTAGACACCTGAAGTAGGAGATCATTTCAGTGTAGGAGTACTCCTACGCTTCCCCTGTAGTCAATGAGGAAAGAAAGGCATCACTGAAACATGACTCAGGTTTCAGATAAGATGACTCACTGTGAAGTCATGTATTTCACTTTTTGTTAACTATTTAAGAAGCACCGGTGTTGTAAATTTGCTGTCTAAATGTAGATGAGAGAAATCACTTACTTAAGTATCTAGTCAGTCGAAGAAAAGAGCTGAGCCTGTCCACAGGATGATTCCTTCTACCCTGGAAAAGGTCTCTAAGACACACTCTAGAAGTGCTTAACTCTCTGCAGCTGTGCAATGGAGGCCCAGATGATTAGTTCAGGCTCTAGTAATACTATAAATAGCTAAAGTTACGTGAGACTAATCCTTTCCTTAGACTAGTTTCTTACCCGAGTACTTCACTGAGAAAGCTGAAGCTAAGGAGAATGAACCTTGAAGACAATGCAAGTGCTAGAGTGCAATTATTTTGCCGGAAGATGTTTGCCTTGGTTTAAGAGCCATCCACAGTGACTGTTGGGTTTCTGCGGATCATGCTTATTCTCGCATTTTTTCAAATATTTGAGTATGTGCAAAATACCAGAAAAGTGCAAAGCTAAAAACTAGCCTATTCAAAATGTTTAGGCCTCTAAAAATGTAGCTACTTGTAAGAGACATCCTTAATCACCTTTCTGATGCTTTAAAGTCTCAATGACCTTTCAAAATGTGGTTCCATGTGGCAAATTAATGCCCTTATATTTTTTTCCCCAACTAATTTCTATAACTTTATAGCTTTTGAATCAAAATTGAGCTGTAGCTGAGTTATACTGACAGAAATAAATCAGACAGTTGAGAAAGAAAATCTCCCCTGTATGAAATTCCAAAATATCTTTTAATTGTTTCTTCACTGGAGGCAATCTTCTTTCCCCTTCTCAGGCAAACAACATACATATCCTTCTAACACAGCACTGTGACAGGTGTAGGGCTTCAATGTTGTCAGTTGTAATCCTTTATATGTCACACCTTCAATCATGCAATGGGCCATGCATTTTAAACAGAAGTCTGTTTTCTAGTCTGTGGCAACAGAGTGCCAGGACATACACTGTACAACCATATGGGTGTCTCTTTGCAGGACATATGTTGTACATCCTTAGGCACTAAAGCAATTAACAAGCAACTGTAAAGTAAATGTGATCTCCTCTGAAAAGCTCCAGAGCAGCTTTCAGTTTTTACAATTATATTGCTAATTTATGCCATGAAGAGATTCAGAACATCAGAGACAGGTACAGAGATCATAAATGAAAGCAACACTAAGAAGTAAATACAGGTTTATTCTCAGCAGCAATTATAGTATTTTTCATGTTATTAAAGAATTATGAAACTGAAAATGTTCAAAAAAGCAGTAACGTTCGAAGGATAACTCAATATAAGAATACAAAGACATAGATGAAAAAGGCTGTTTAATATTTTTATGACAAAGCAGAATGCAACCGTTATGATCAACAGCATATTTTTCTTGTTGGCCATTGCTTATACAGAACATCATGGAAGAAAACTTTTTATTTTGCATTTTCTACTGCTGTTGTGAAATCTAGTGTTGAACCTGCTAATGGTCACAAAACCACACAGCTCAGCAGAGGCATAAATAACACTGCCACCGCTCCATGTGCCCAGCTCTGGTCAATACCGGCCTGCTTTGCAGTTGACTCACAAGTTTACAGACACAAATGGATCTTCCTGGCAGCTGACCCTGGACCAGTCTCTCCAGTACCTGGCTTGGACCTCCTACTTTCTCCAGCAGCCAACTCTCAAACCCTCGCATCTCTCCAGCATCCAGCTCTCGAACTTCGTGTGACTAACAGTGCTGGTGAATAATTATGTACTATACAAAATTAGTTGTCATTGATTTCTTATCTGACAACTTTAACTTCAGTTGAATATGGTATTTTCTTTTGCTAGAAAAGAAGCTCCCAGTATGCCTTTTTTCACACTACTCATTATTTTTCTCCTATTTTATTACAAAGTTTTTATGCATTATTTCCTATGTAGGCAATCTTTTCACCAAAGGTCATGTACATTTTTTCATACTCTTAATCACTACCGTTAACTTTCTCTTTATGTTTTCCAGAGTGTAGTTGGGAAGCATGTGATCAAATATTCTTATTATATAAGCCAACATGGCATCTCACATGCAACTGAGCAGAAAAAAAGATAAAAAATTAGAAGAGTACCATTTCACCTCTAGGGAAAGCATGATATAGAAATTAGATAATTTGAAAGATGAAAAATAAAGTTCAGTGACTGATATTGCTGCTCAGTGATAAGGTAGATGTTATTCATTGATTTGCTCTATCTGTTGCTGGGACAGAAAATCCCAGTATTCAGGGCTGTGAGAAGCCTTTCATACCCAAGATGTGCAGAGTACAAAAGGTTAATGACAGGAAAGATGAGTGAAATAGGTGCTTTTCTTTTATGTGTTTGAAGCTAAAACCCCCAAAGAACAGACTTGCTAGACTCACTAGCTTTGCTCACTCTGATGCTGGATTTTATTTCTGGAAAAAGCTTTTGTCTGTAGGACCTCTAATTTGTCCACCTCAACCACAGTATATACACAAACTGTTGAAAGTCACTCCTAATAGCTTAGCTCTTAGCTACAGTGGCAGCAGAACAACATAGATTAGGAACAGTTTATACCTTTCAATTAAAAAACCTGTTCTTTTACGGATCTTTTGTACTTTGAGAAAAACCTCTTTTGTCATGCTCTGAGGCTTTGCTTCCTGGGACATCCCTGGTAACACTGAACACTGACGAGTTTCCACATTTTATTGTCTGTGAGTGTGTAATCATGACATCTGAAGGTCCCTGTCAGTAGGCTCACACCTCTGCATGCCCAAACATAATGATCAGATGAATGGTACTTGGACTGCATTAAGAGAGGCCTCACTTTATAAGCTTTGCTTTCTGAAATGTTTATTTTTCTAGACTTTTCAGATGTAGCCTAGAAATAACTCTCATTCTAACTATGTATAATTCATTTCTAACTGCACAACAGAAATGTTTAGCTTCCTCACTATTTTCAGCCATCTTATGCTATTTAAAGAAAATACTTCTGTGTATGAGGAAAAACTATTTACTCCAAAATTAAAAACATGTTCCCACATGGGTGTTCCAGGGTTCTTGTGGGCTGCCAGTTTTAGAAATATTTTGGCTGAAAATTATGTTGTAGCCTTCATGAGGTTTTTAAATTATTAAAATACTTTAGCATTTTTCCATGCTTTAGTATTTCTTTTTACACATAATTTTTCATTTTATTTTATTTTACTTTATGGCTTTAATGTAGCTTCTTACAAAGTTTCCATCTAAAATGAAGATTTAGAGTGTGAAAAATTTGCTACTACAAAACTGTTTTATAGATTTCTATGCCAGTGAAATATCTGAAATGCACATGAATTTCAACAGCTAGAAATCAAGCTAAGTACTCTGAAGAAATCCTATTTCCACAAAAGACAACAAGATCTTTACCACTGGCTTCAATAAGGCCAAGAATTGACTGTCTACATCCTTCTATGTTACAATCCTGAAACACTCCTGTTAAGCCAAGAAGATATGAACTACACTTAAGTATGGGAAAGAGAAGTATGTTGCATAATATTTATTCAATCTTGTGCACTCTTTATTAAATGAGGAAGAAAAATGAACCTAAGCACTTGCTTAGATGTTTTGCTGACTTAAGTTAGTTTGAAATGGGTAGTATGAAATATAACTGGAGCAGGCAAAAGGGAGCTAATGGACAAGAGCAGTCTTTTCTCTGCTTTTCCTAAAACCACCTAACACTTGGCTCAGCTCTTTTCTTCTTTCATATTAGTCAGTTCCTGAGCTGAGCAATGAGTTCTTATGCTTTTTTTCTTCTGGAAAGTCTATTAAAAAAATATTTGGGCATCTCCTCTTCCAGCTACATCTTTGGTCTCTCTTCCTTTTCTTCTTCCAGTATTTAGTTATTAGTGTTCTGTCCTTCTAATATCACTCCTTACTTATTAGTCCTGGCAGCTGAGGATTTGATGTCATTGTTTTTGAAGCTACAGGGAAAATGCGTAATTTATATTTATAAGCAAGACAGTGATCTGTTTTACACTACATATCCTCTTTCACCTGGAGTCTGATTATTTACTTCTGTTCAGTAATTTGATGCCCCTTTGCCTCCTTAGCTGTAGCGACAGTGGTCTGCCAGGACAGCTTGTAAAAGCAAAACATGAGTGGATGAAAAGAGAATGAGGTAGGTCACTTCTCCATAGGAATGAGATTTAGATGGATTCCATGATTAGTAGATAAAGAGCATAAGCGTTGGTTGGTTGGTTGGTTTGGTTTTGCTTTTTCGTTTGTTTTGTTGTTTTTGTTTGTTTGTTGGGGGCCTTGTTAGGTTTGTTTTGGGTTGGTTGTTTGGGAGGATGGGGAGCAGTAAGAGTGGATCTCTTTTGAAAAACTTTGTCATTCATGATTTGAAGAATCATCTTGAATTTCAACCTTGGAGTTGTCCGTATCAGAGCCATGCCTAAATTATACATCCTCTGTCTGAATCTGGATGGGAATCACACATGATAAATCATTGAAAAATGGGGGAGGTTATCCCTTTGACAGCATTGAACTGCTGCAAATCTTGTCCACTGCGATTCTGGATCTCTAAATGGAAGGACAGGCTGATGTGTTGTGCGGTACTGTAACGAAGTGGAGACAATGCGGAGCACAAGTTGTATAACAGTGACTAAAGCCTCAGGTCATAGGCTTTATGACCTCAGGTTGGGCACCAAAAATGTAGCGAAAACTTCAGACCTTGACTTCTTAGTTCATAAAGAACGGTGATTAAATAGTAGCTTCTCGTATAGTTGATATAAATATTTAACAACTGAGTTAGATCTTAGGGTGATGAACAACGTGCAAAAGCTCAGGACAAAATTCACCATTTTGTTTTCAGTGTGTACGCACAAAAACAACATAGAGACTGAATAAAACCTCCGACCACACAACAAACAACATGGGAAAAGAAAAATACTGTTACTGGCTTAATACTACTGATCTTGAGTACTGAAAAAAGCAGAGTCCTGAGGAGAATGTCTTTGCTTTTTTATCACAATGCATATACTTTAAAGATTGAAGAGATTTTGCCTGTGCTTCAAACAAACAAAACTTTGATGATTCAGAATCTACTGATTGCAAGTATTTTTTTTTTTTTTTCAGCTGTTAACCCCTATACTGGTGATCTATAATTCATGGGCTCTACTTTGGACTTCCGGACTGGATAGAATATCAGAGTATTGCATTCAATTTACTACAAAGTGTTTAATATTTTGTTCTACCTTCTGCTAGCTACTGACAGTGATTTTTTCTGTTCAGAAAAGCTCCATTTTAAATGAACACTCCTGTACAATAATATTGTCCCAATGAGAGAATTCAATAATACAAGGAACTAGCATGTTTAAATACATAAACCCCAAAGAATGATAGAGAAACCACAACAACCCAGTAAGTCCCTTCCAGAGCAGCAGTTACCGCACTGAGAGGAGGATCAAGGTGAAGACTGATATATAAATTCAGCATTTATTAGCTTGAGGAAATTATTTAGTGCAGCTGAGGCTGCAAAATGAGAGTGAGAGAGGTGGTAAAATGGAGTTTCCAGGCTAAAATAAACCAGGACTCTAAGTAGTTTGAAAATAGTTTCTCAGCTCTGTCTTACTCTTGTTCTAACAGGTACATCCTGATCAAAGGAATGATTGGTTTTGTAGAAGCTAACAGATTAGTTCTGGAGAAGTCAGCATTCAGAGAGATGGTTAAAAATGGTGTTAAGGAGTAAATGCTTTACAGTGTTTAATTTGCTGTATAAACACAGTAAAAAATGTCTTGTATTTCATATGACTTTCTTCCTGCTTCAGATGTAGATGTGAACTTCTTTTCATTCCTCAACACGGTGTTAACAGAGAGCTAAGAATTTCTCTGATGTGGCAAAAAGTATGCTGCACTGACAACAGGAATTTCTTTGCAAACAAGCTGTATGGCTAAGCTGCACTTGGTTTCAATTGTAAAGTTTTATACACTTATCAAGAGAAAACTGAAGTATTTCTTTCCAAGTTGTTGAACTCCTCTTTTGTACTTTACATGCAGTTATGTATATTTATGATTCTGTGGATATTAGCAGGAGAGCCAAAAGAGGAGCCTCTTACTCAGAATCGAATTAGTATTCTGCCTTAGTACCAGGCCCACTGGGCTGGTGGAAGTGATATATTTCAGATGAGACACATTGTTCTGCATAACTAAATTCTAGTGAGTAGTGCCCATGTTATCAGAACACTGGAGTATTTCAAATGATGAGTGAAATTATACCATGATCACATTATCAGAACACTGGAGTATTTCAAATGATGAGTGAAATTAATCCATATTCTCTAATCCTACATGAGAGGAATCAGATTTGTCTATATTTTCAGATTAAAAAAAAAAGTTCTGTAGATTTCCAGAAAAGTATTCCTATGTTTAGAGTTATACAATTATCTTAGCCTTTGAAACACAAAAAGAAGTGTGTTTGAACCCTCCAATCATCTAAAAAAATCCCCCAACCCAACAAACAAACAAACAAACAAACAAACAAACAAAACCCCCAAACCTAAATAAAAATTTCCAGGCTCAAGTAGATGAAATAATAGTCATTATTTAATCCTACAATGTCAAAACTACTCGTAATCCTCTTTGGTAAAAATAGAGTATTCTTTAGTTACACCTGCAAGTTACCCTTAGAAGTTACAATACAGAAATAGGCAGGCAATCTTGTTCAGTCAAGGAGCTTAAGAGTTTTTTCAAATTACCTTTTTCAATGTATCATTGAATATTTCTTATCTATTTGGGGTCTTTTTCTGCACAGTGAATTGTGGTTCCATAATCATTCTGGTCCTTTTTCTTATATTCTAAATTCTTATGTGCACCTAACTGTGTTTTCATACCTGTGCTAACCTTTTTGCTATGATCAAGCTTGTACTAGCAAAGACAACTTGGTCTTTTTTTCAAGTATATCTAGCATAAATTCAGTTTTACCTCACTCTCACTGGAACCCCAGTCCTTTCTCTGTTCTTTATTTCATTGATATAAATATCTTGCTCTCAATTGAGAATTATGAAATATATTAAAGTCAGATATGTCTGCTTTCATTCTGTGCTTTTAGGTGCTTATTCATAAGCTGGGATCTGAAAGCATTATTCTCATTCATTATTACATCCTTGGAATACAGATAAAAATTGTGCTGTTCACTTAAAGCAATTTCAAGTCTTTTTCTCTTGAAGGAAACAGAGTTCTCAGATCAACTAGTTTCATAAACTACTTTCCTGAGGACACCCAATGATCTTATGCACTTGGTTTTGTTTCTCTTCATTTAAATATTAAAATATTGATAATTCAATCTAGTATTATATTCTATGACCATTTTTTTTTTTCGTAGTACTTTGTCAAATTGCAAACGAATCTAAACCAGCCAAATACCCTTATCGGTGGTTTAGGAATTGTTTCACAATTAAATTTGTTCCTATTGCATTCAGGAATATTTCTTCCTTCAGAAAACTTGTTTAAAACTGTATTAGAACAACACAGTGTTCAGTGGCAATCTTTTTCATAATTCTGAAGATCTTTATCCATTTTTGACTTGCATCTTAGGTGACTGTAAAAAGCTCTCACCATTAATGTAGTAAAAGTTCACTTCTTTACATACTTCTTCCAGGTATCCAAAGGTTCCGCTTATAAATGCCTCAGGAATCTGGAGACTGGGTTTACATGACCAGTTAATCTTGCATTCATTGATTATACCAAAACTTGAGCAGATATTTCACATGAAAATTTGGGTCAGTGTGAGTTCTTTGCTTTCTGATATTTTTTTTTGTTTGGCAAAACTAAATTAAATAGGAAAAAAAAATATATCAGGCAGGCAATCATCATTTTAAAAGAAAAATCAACATAATTTGGTTTAAGCATGTCAAAATGAAATTTTCAACCGAAATGAAGTATCACTTGTTCTTTCAGTCGACACTTCTTATAAAATCATACTGAATTCCAAGTACCACTTGTTGATCAGAAACTGCATTTTTCATTGAGAAAACTGTTCATCTAAAAAAGTTTTCTCATCTCTTTTCATCTTCACACTCTCCGTTTTCTTAGAATCAGCTTCATGATATTTGCTATGGAAAATATTTTTTGTGGAAAATATTTGCTGTGGAAAAATGCTGCTATGCAATATGGACAGAACAAGTACCTCTCATCTGGTATTATTCTAAGGTCTGCAGCAAAACTTGTACCCTATACCCTTAACATATGCTGTTAACCAAAGGAGATTTGGGTAGGGGGAAATGTTACAATTCAGAAATCACAACTTCTACCTGCTCCACTGGAAAATTAAGATACATATTTCTGCTTTTCTTTTCTTCTGTAGTCTTTGTTTTCTAGTGCCTACCCTTCTAGGAGGTATAACACAGGGGGAGCCGTAGAGAGAAAAAAAAAAGGTCTTGATTTTAAACTCCCACTAGTTTTTCAGAAGAGCTGAATGCCGGACTGGCAGTTCCTCCTCCTGAGTATCTTCCTGTCCTTTGCAGGACATCTGAGTCTGCTTCATTCCTCTTGAGTACAAGCTGTTTAATATTCCAAGGGGCAAGTGTTAAAGGGCATGCATCCTTAATGATATTTATTTTAAAATAAACATTTGTAGGTCATCCTCTTGCTCTGCTTAGAGAATCATCTCCTTTCCAAAACCCTTTCTTAGCTGAGCTGTTACTACACTGAACTATTCCCTGTTACTTGCATATTTTGTTTTTACAGAACAGAGCAAAGTGTCAGGTACACAAAAACAATGGGAGAGGGAGAGGCAAAAATATTTTGGTGAAAACACTGAGTCACCAACATGAGGAGGAGTATATTTTATGTTCCTCTTAAATAATTGTTCTTCAAAGGTTACAGAATCACAGAGTCACGAAATCACAGAGACAACCTAAACCTCTCCTGACTCAGCTTCAGGCCATTCCCTTGGGTCTTGCCACTGTTCACCACAGAGAAGAGATCAGTGCCTGCCCCTCCTCTTGCCCTCACGAGGAAGTTGTAGAATGCAATGAGGTCTCCTCTCAATTTCCTCTTCTCCAGGCTGAACAGATCAAGTGACCTCAGCCACTTCTCATACGGTCTCCCCTCAAGGCCCTTCACCATCCTCATTGCCCTCCTTTGGATGCTCTCTAATAGTTTAATATCTTTTATTATGGTGCCCAAAGCTTCCCCCAGCACTCGAGGTGAGGCCGCCCCAGTGCAGAGCAGAGCGGGACAATCCCCTCACTTGCCTGGCTGGCGATGCTGTGTCTGATGCTCCCAGGACACACTTGGCCCTCCTGGCTGCCAGGGTGCTGCTGACTCATATTCAGCTTTCCAGGATCAGGACTCCCAGCTCCCTTTCCTGGCACTGCTTTCCAGCGTTTTATTCCACAGTCTGAACTTACGTCCAGGATTCCCCCATCCCGGGTGCAGAATCCAGCACTTGCCCACTTTAGACTTCATTCAGGTTGTGACTGAGGAGTCAAAATTTGTTTATGAATAGAATATACCCAGTTGAAAATACCTACTAGCTTTTATAGCCAAATATTATTTCTCTAGAAAACATCTTTTAAGTTATCTATGGAAAGAAACTGGGCTTTTTTCCAGGAAAAATATGTCCTCACAAAATCATTTTTAATCAATAAGAGGAAAACAAAAATTCAGCACTGTTCTCTCCAGAACTGATAAAATTTCAATTCTAATCTATACTATTTAAGTGCATTATGTCATCCTATGTGATGATAAAGAAACAAAAATAAAGAATGCACACATAGCGAAAATATTATGTTCTAGTAAGTTTTTGTATGGTTAGCCAAAATCAGGTTATAACAACTTCTTCCACAAAAACTGCCAGAAAAGTTTGAGAACTCAGTATTCAAATGAGACATTTTACAAGCCTCCCTTTCTTCACAATGACACCACTCACTAAAGCAAACCTTCACCTCTGAAATGTCCGGTGGATATAGGGCTATGGTGTGGGTTTTGGTTTTCTTTTTTATTTGGTTAGGGTCTTTTCATTTGAGGTTTTATTCAGCTGAGTTGGGTCTTCAGAGAGGCCAGAAAGAAGAGCAGGTCTGCTTTCCTTAGTAGGGCCAACAGAAGGGTTATCAGCGAACTGACAAATTTTCCCTTACAGAGAGGCAAAATGGAAGGACACAAAGTCTGTCCATGCTGGTTAACAGTATTTTCCACTTTTTTTTTTTTTTAAAGAGACATTCATTTTAACCTAAAACTGCAGAAAAAATATCTTTTGTACTATTAGCATATCCATCCACTTGATTGTTATACATCCTGAAAGGGAAGAAAAAACCCTTTAGTTAACCATGTGGTGAACCTGGAGAAACCCTTCTCAATTACCTTGGGGCAGATACATTTCTGCAAAAGTCTGAGGAGAAGCTGAGAAAGACTTGGAAAGGTCATTATGAAATGATTAAAAAAACCCCAAACCAAAATAGATCACAACATAACCAAACAAACAGTTGCAGCTTATTCCCTTGTCCCAGGAATAAGTATTCTACCTCTGCTGCTAGATGACAGCGAGCACAAGTTGTGAGCTGCATTGATGGAATAGGCAAAAGTTAATCTCAGGAGGAAAAGCCATTTTATTCTCAGATTAAGTTACAACAGAGGAAGTCTGACAAAATGAACGCTGTGAGAAAGGATATGTTGTCTGTTTATATCAGGGTGGCAATCCCCAGGGAAAGAAAATAGCAACTTAATTTAAAGTCTAGACATTAACACTGAAACAAATGAGGATGAAGTAGCATGACTGTGCTTGCTGTGAAAATTAGGTTTCTGTTTGCAAAAAGGCAAAGTGAAGCCAAACCCAAATCATTTAAAGATTGAGTTTTCCTGGTTACTTTCCATAGTAAGAGACTAGATCCTTCACCCTGAAAGGATGTTATTTGCTTAGCACAAATTATCAGCTTCGTGCAGAAATATCAGCAGCAGCGGTCTGTCTCATGCAAAATGTCAGGCTCAATAATTTGAATAATCTCTTTTACACTAAAGTGTAATGAAGTCTAAGAATTTGCACACTGAACTGGGATTTGGATTCTCAAATACAAATTCCTCATAAATTATTAAAGTTTTTTTTAGTTGAAATAGTAGTTCTTAATGAAAATCCTTAAACTGCATGAGGTGGATGAGGTCCCCTGTGTCATCACATGCAAGATAAATAATATATTGTGTTCATTAATCTATGTCATAGGAGTATTGAACATACAACAGCTATCACATTTTCTACATTTGATAGCACCTGAGAGGTCACTGCTAAGGGTTAAAGACTTTACTAGCACAAATTATGAGATTTAGTGCTAGGTGAAAATGCACCACAATAAATAAGCACTTAGATTTGGGTTTCAAGTAAATAGTGAAAGGAATTGATTTATTTGCTGCATGAGAACTTAGGGAGAAGATTGGCAATGTTGGTTTTCTCTGCAGAAGCACTTCCATTTTCCCTTTAAGTTTCAGTATCCCATTTTTTAAAAACTTCCAAATATTATTTGGAAATTTATCTTCTTAATAGAGGTAGATTTATCCATTTATGTAGTAGTAGTCAGATTACTGCTGGTCAGACAGCCTTTCATGTAACTCCTTCATATTCTAAACAAATTTAGCCCAGCTATCTTGAAATAATGCCATGTTGCCATGTGAAATCTAGGCACGAGTGAAGCAAACAGAACCTGAAAAGAGAAGTGTGCATAGTCCAAGCCTTGTGATGTGACTCCCTTCACCCAGCTCTGACACTTCCACTTCTTCCCTTCTCAGATTTTTCTAGACCTAGCCATGAGGTATTGTAACTGTTTCTTCTAAAGGGGTAAATTCTAATGACAGTCTTTCTATACAACAGATCTGCACTGAGTACTTGAAGTTCTACTTATTTGAGAAATGAATAAATACACCCTATTCCATTAGAATGAGAGGGAAGAGATTCAAGGTTTTTATTTTCAACTCCTAAAATCCAGGAAATTTTTCAAATAAATTTTTTCAATCATACTTTATAGTAAAGCATTGTGAGACTCTAGATAGCTCCACAGGAGCCTGAAGGATTTACATGTGTGAAATCCATGACCTTAAAAATTTGATAGTGTCCCTTTGATATTGGATAAACCTTAGGTCTCTCAGCTTTAGATTAAGGATACATTTCTGAAATATTTACTACTAGTTGTAATTTTTATTATGGGTGTTGTTTCAGAGAAGTCAAGAAGTTTGATCCTTAGCTGCCTTGGAGAAGTTGTACAAACACAGACACGGTCCTATATCCCTTTCCTGCCAGCTCGAGTTTGCTTTAATCTTCTATTTAATTTGGAGACATTTCGGTTCTAAACTTGTCCAGGTAACAACTAGAGAAGATTGCTAGCCACTAAATAATATTTCATAAGTTAAAATATTGTGTAGGTACACTTATAATGTCCGAGTTGCTCTTCAGGTTGTAGTCCACTGTGAAATACCAACACACTTAAAGCTTGAACAATACAAGCTCACATTCATCCAATGAGATTGTAAAAAAAAAAAGTAAACGTTTGGATGCAATAAAAGCAAAGTATTATTTAAATTATATTTAAACACGGCTTCCAGTGGATTGCACCTATCCCCCTGTGTCTGTGTTGCAATAGATTCTTACAGACAAGTATGGGGTTTTTCTTCAGGTTTACTTAGCAAAGCAATGCATGGTTTCCCCATTCTTTTGCTTCAAGTTCAAGCTTTTTGTTCTCACTGTATGTGTTTATTTTTCTCCAGCATCTTTTTCTTTCCTACATTATTTTTGTGTCCTCCTCATGACATTTTTTGCACCCGTCATAGCACAATCTTCCTCTTCTGTTCTTGTTTGAGTGATAGCATCATCTCTGCATCGCTTTTTCCTCAAGATCTCCACTTACTTACAGGTGAATAACTAACGAACTTCACATTAGCTTGATAGACAAAATGATCTATTTGTCAGTTTTAAAAAAAATGTATTTCTTTCCCTCTGCCTTTCATACATCATGTCTACATAAAAACGAAATGCCAGGGGGTTGAGAGCATATTTTTGTTGTACCACTTCACTTCCAAGTACAATTCTGACTGGAAGCACTAAAAGATCCTGGATTATAAATACGTGATAAAAAATAATAAACAACTAATACACAGAGCCAGATGTCCTCTTTGACAATTATTAATACTGCTGCTTCTTTTATGCCCATGAAAAATCATAGCTAAAAAGAATCTGAAAAGACAATTTTCTAATGTCCCCACTCAGACACTAAATACAGTACGTCTGGATAATTCCTGTCTAGTAGGAGCTTAATCTGTTTCAAAACTTTCAACAAAATTTGACTTGGGGACAATGAAAAATATACCATTTTCATCTTTTGTTTTACAGACCCTTCTTTACTACCAGCTTTCCTGATTCATAAACCTTCCTTCCTGAAAATTAAGCCCTTTACTTGTTATTATTGACTGAACACTGTGCTGCTTACAGAAATGTTTTAATTTGGGGAAGTTTTATCATGTCTTTCCTTTGCCTCAATTGTTTATTTGGGGTGCAGTGTTTTGATTGTTTGTTTGTTTGTTTTGAAATTAGGAAACTTCACTTTTTTTCCAACTTCTTTTCATAGTTCATGTTTGCTTAAACTTATATTCTTTGTTTTGTTCCTTGAAGTGTCTCTGGTTTATTTACAGCATATTTTAGGAATTACGTCCAGAACAGAACATATTATGCTCCTCATAAAAGCTGATAGAAGCTTATATGATGATTTAGTAATCAGTAAAAAAATTAAGAACCCTTACTTTCCTTATGCAACACATACCTCATCAGAATATCTGCCTTTCTGTAATAGAATCTCCTTTATCATAAATTTAAGATGATACATTTTCATCTCCATATCTTTCTCAAGAGTACTGCTGCCCAGCTAGTCATTTTGCATTTATGCATTTGAAATTCTTTTCTGAATGCAATGTTTTGTTCATGTCTTCCTTAAGATTTACTAATTACTCCTGTTTGCTCTGGTTTATCAAAATAATTTTGAATTGTCATTCTGCTTTTCAAGCTCCTTGCATCCCTTTCCATTCGGGTATCATCTGTTAATTGTTATCCTTAATTTTCAATCGCTAATGGAATCATTCAGCGGCATAACAGTCTTAACAGCTTTTTAAAAGAGTGTACTTTCTTAAGAGTCTCAGACTGACCATCAACCATACCCTGGATTTGGGTTTTGGATTTTTTTACCCAGGTAAGTGTCCATGTTCCAGCAATTAGATTTTGACTATATTTAAGTAGATTGCTTAGGAGTATATTAATGTGCATGGTGGCAAATGGCCTGGTAATATCACCATCTATCATACTTTCCCCTTACCCAGAAGCTAGTTACCTTGTCAAAGAAGGAAAACGGATTAGTTTATAATGGTTTTTTCTTGATATACCTCTATTGGCCATTTTGTTCTCACCTTATGGGCCTTCAGTTATTTACAAATTGATGAGTTATTTGGTTCAGTATCTTTCCGGGAGACTGGCCTTGTAAAGCCACACTGATATTCACAGAGCTGATTATGTTCATCCAGCTCAGTCAGATGTATTTGCATAGCACAGAGCTTTGTGCACAGCCATAGTCACTGTTACCAACCTCAGCTGGGAGTAGCAGCTTTTTCTGTTTTGATGTTCTGGATCCTGTTCTGAAGTTGTTACCTACTATTATTGACTTTGATCTCCTTATGCTAATAGTTCTGATCTTCTTAACTTTTTGAGTATCCCTTTAGTATACCCTTCAAAGAGTGGAATGTTGTACAAAGAAATCCGGAGAAGAGAAAACTGCTTTTAGCTGCTGTCAGTATTTTCTGAAATGGCTGTAACAATATTTTTGCTCTTCCACCGATAAATGTTTCTAACTGTTTTTCTTTTAATATATCATGTTGTTAAAATTTTTGCCCAGCTTTTTCCTCTATGGGAATATTTTCCCTCAAGACTTTGGAAGTGGTTGACAGTTAATTCTGCAGCCACAGGGCACTCTGCAGGTTCATATTCCAGCAAAGATACCAGAGTGTGTCTGATAGGCCTCGTCTTCAGACAAATCCAGATACTGGGAGCTCTCCCATGGAAGTGTTTAGATCACAAAGAGAGAATTTCAATATGCTGGCAGGCAAGACACTCAGGAAAATCAATCTGAATGACTGAAAGGTATGCTTCAAAGGTGGACATGTTAAAAATCAATGAACCCCCCCAAAAGGAATAAGAAATGATCTTGCTTATACTTAGAATACTTCTCTTTGAAAACAAAGTACATTAAATTAAGACCAATTTAGATTTTGAAGCAGGTCTGCATAAAGTAGTTCCGCAATGTTTAATGCTCTAAGAATTGATTTAGATTTTCTGAGAATTACTATATTAAAAAGATTTGTTGTTTCTTGTTTTTGTGTCTTCTGCAGCACTAAGCACATTGCTGGAACTTGAAACAAATAATGAAAAGTACGGAATGATTACCATTTGTATCTTCCGGTTTTTGTCTGCCTTGAATTATACGATAAAGGATTTTAGCAGAGGCATAAAAACCAGTATGTTAGAATAAGGGTTTTTTTCTTTTCTGTTGCTTGCTCGAAACTTGCAAATTCCTTTTGAAATCCTTTGTAAAGACTTAAATCAACCAAATGGGAGAAAAGACTGAAAAACATTTATACACGGAAGCTGTTGTACTCCCCTTACACTCACTGAATTCTCCTTCCTGCATCAATATAAAAACTGTAACTTTGCACCTCCGTAGAAGCAAAGATGCCATTATCAGCATTTGAAAACTGCAACAATCATATTTACTGGGCGTTGTCTAAATAAATGGATAAAAAATTACAAAGTTTTTGTAGGCATGTGCATTTTTAGCAATTTTCCTTTGAGCTCACATTCTACAGTAAGAGAAGTCAGGAGGAACTTTGTTGGCTTCCACTTCAGCAGATTAACTCGGCTCTAGAAGAGCATTTCTGAGAACAGAATTTGTCCTCTTGGTAACGGGCAAAAAGGGACAGTAAGCCTCTTGCGGGGATTGTGCAGCAGAGACCCAGGGATGAAGAGACTCAGCTGGACCCAGCCATATGGAAGAAACGATAGACTCCCCTGAGCATTTCCAAACTACACCTTGCTGAAGGCTTATTCATCCCTGCTGGGGTTTGCCGCCTAATGAAAGACAAATCACTTTCACCTATTACTGGAGTCTCAAGAGCTGTTACAAATGGCACGGAACTGAATGCACAAGCAAGGAAGAACAAAATGAGTTAAAATGTTAAGATGCAGTTAGTATTTTCCTAGAAATGTGGAAGATGCACTGACAATAAACAACACATTGGGAAACTTTATTAGGAACCTTGTGTGCATTTAGAATACAATTTTTTTAAAAAATGGAAGGTGCTTTCTAAATGAGCAGTGTTAACGTTGCTACTCGACATATTTTAATGTATGGAATAACACTTGCCCCTTTTATTTTATTTTCGAAAATAACGTATGAGAGATTCTGGTGTGTTTCACACTAAATCTGCAACCAAAGAACATGCCACGACAATCCTCGTCCTCTTTCCAAGCCAAGACCCCCGGTGAGACGCCCGAGATATTTCCAATATCAGCGCAGCCAGCGGCGTTTCAGCCCCCTCCCTCTGCAGCTAAAACACGCACGAGCATCGTGACGGACCCCAGTCCCATTCCTGCTCCCTTCTCTCCCTTCTCCCTCGTGGAGCGCTTGACACGCGCACGCCAGGGCTGCGTAGCAAACTCCGCGCAGCAACTCCACGCTCCGTACGGCGGAGAGTGCAGAGGGGAGCGGAGAGGCGCTCCCCGGCCGGGCTGGGGAGACCTGCCTCCCCCGCCGCCGCCGCCGCGCTCCCGGCAACTTTCATTCACCGCTGGCGCCGCCGCGCACCCCCCGCCCCACGGCGNGGCGCGGCCAGGCCGGCACTATATAGGGCGGCGCGTGGGGCGCTCCCGGCTCCGTGGGAGCGGGCGAGGGGCGCCGCGCCGGGCAGGGCAGGGGCGCCGGGTGGCCGCGTGGGGAGCTCTTGGCGAGGTGCCGGCGGCTCGTTCGGCTGGTGGCCGCGCTCGGGGAGCACTTTCGGCGGTCGGCGGCAGGCA
>VZRR01013232.1:0-43298 GCA_013398015.1 Oreocharis arfaki | reverse complement strand
AGCCGGCCGGCCTGCGAGCGGCGGTGCTATCCCATTGTTCAAGCGGAAAGACTCGGGGTACGAGGGAACGAGTCGGCGTGTCGCCTCCATTCTCCCGCCCCCCTCCGCCGTTTCTCTCCGCGCCGAAGGAGCGCCGCCGCCAGGGAGCCGAGGGCCGGGCTGTTCGGCACCAGCACCGACAGCTCAGGTGCACCGGCGGGATCGGGGAAAGAGGCGCCATCCCTTCTGGAGCCGCTGTGCCTCGGGGAGCTCAGGGGGAGGAGGAAAGTTACTCCCTTTCCTGCAGCAAGCCCAGGAGCTGCTGAACTGGCCTCACCTGGAAGAACTGAGCAGTTCCCACCTCTTCCATCAGGTGCCTTTGCCGCAGCAAAGCCACGGTATCCGGGAGACCACGGGGAGCAGAATAACACCCCTCCCCGCCCCTCCCGCTCTCGCCGCACTTGACTTGTTATCTGCTCTGTCTCGCCGTGCTCCCAGGATCACAGGAGGATCTATAACTGTGATCTGTCACCGAGGAGAAGGTCGTGGATGAACTCCCTTCCAGCAGGGCAACGAATCACTTCTCGGCTGCTTATTATTATCGTGTTCTAGGACCAGCCCTTTCCTGCTAAACTTGGCTTGGGAGCGTACAGCAGGAGGGGGCGCGGGGGGTGGAGAGCCAAGCCCAACAGCATCTTGTGTGTTTGACTTTTTTTTTTTCCCCTCCCTCCTCCTTCCGTGAGACAGTTTGATGAATGCCTGCGAGAGGGGTATGATTTGCTGAGGCGCCTCTGGCAGGGCGGTGTGTGCGCGGTGTCAGCCCCGCCGCCGCCCCCCGTGGGGCTGTGAGCGGCCCGCGGCGGGGGACGCGCGTGGGAGCGGCTGCAGCGCTGCGCGGGCCGCCGCGCAGGAAGCGCTGCTGGGGCTGACGGGGCTCCGCGGCCTCTCGCCGGGCGCTCAGCGGGGAGTCACGGCTTTGAAGGGGGCGAGGAGGAAGATAAGTAGCTCGCCCAACTCCGCCGCACCCTGACCCCCTGGATTTGCTTCGCTATCGCAGGGAGCGTGTGAAGAGGAGACCCAAGTGCTGCCTCTCCCAGCCACCGACGGGCTAGCGAGGGACGGCCCGGGCCCGGCCCCGCGCCTAGCGAAGTTGCCTTCACCCGCGGACCGGTGCCACCAGCATCACTTCGACGGGGTTGTTTTCTTGACTTGGCTTTGGATAGAACGGACTTCGCTGTCTCCGCACCCTGAAAGTTGCCCGAGCGCTCCCCGCGGCGAGGAGGAGGGCGACGTGCCCTGCGCCTCCCCGGGGCCGAGGCCGGTGGGCCCGGCTGGGCTGCAGCGGGCGGTGATGATGTGCGGCTGGGGGAAGCTCACCCTGTCCCTGGGGCTGCTGCTGGCGATGGCGGGCGCGGTAGCGCCGCAGCCGTGCCCGGCGCAGTGCTCCTGCTCGGGGAGCACCGTGGACTGTCACGGGCTGGCGCTGCGCGGCGTCCCGAGGAACATCCCTCGCAACACCGAGAGGCTGTAAGTAACCCGGCCGGGGCGGGAGTGAGCGCCCCTCGGCCCCCGGCTCCCCTTAGGGCTCCCACCGGCTGTCGGGCTGGGGTGGGCCCCCGGCGCCGGCCCGGTTTGGGGTTCCGACGCCCTTTGGGTGGGGGGTTTCTCTTCCCTTCTCCTGCTGCTGACCGTGCCCGTTTCACAGCGATGTGCGGGGACACGGAAGAGGTGGACGCTGCTCCCAGCCGCTGCCTTTCATCCCGGGAAGCCGCGCTGAGCAGCGCGGTTCCCGCCTCCGCGGGAAGCGGGGCCGGGCACCACCGCAGCCAGCGGGGCTCCCCGAGGCGGCGGCGGAGCGGCCTCTCCCCCCGCCGGCGCCCATTTCCCGTCAAACTTGACTACTACGGTTCGCCTTCCCCGGGGCAGAGCCGGGCCGCGGCCCCTCTGCGCTCCGCGGGCGTGGGCAGGGAGGCCCCGGGGCGCTAGCCGCGCTCGCAGGGCACTCAGTCGTGCCATCACGGTGATCCCTCCCTCCACTCGCGTACCCGCGGCTGGGCTGTTTTCTGCATGTGGTCGGTTATTTATCATATCAGGCTGCCTTTCAGAGGGGTCCTGAGAGTGAGAGTGGTGTGTACATTATTTCTTGCTGTCTGATAAGTCGTTTAAATGTTGGCACGTGAACGCACGTCTGGAGTGGTGAATTTCACTCAGGAAGAGTATCAGGGACACATTTCTCCTGAGACTCGTGTGGGTGCTTTACAGTGGTGTTTTGGCCATATGTGGTATAAAACACTAAAAGAAAATACTGGTGCTTTTTTCTTCCCTAGCTACGTTGGGAATGAGCTGTAATTGCTAGAATAGCTTCCATGTAATACCACGTCCTAATGGTTTATCTCATGAATTGCCGAGTCTGGTTTTATTTGTAGTGATTGGAATTGAAAAACGTTCATATCTTAAACCCAAAAAGTTATGAAAAAAGAGTCATTATACTCCAGAAGAAAAAGTAGTGTTAGAAGTATGATCAGAAATAGGCTAGGGCCTAAATACAGGTTTCTGTTGCTTCTGAACATGCTTTGCATTCTGCAGTCAGTATTGCTTCCTGTGCAGCAAGTGGAGAACTTATTTTGGTAAAAGCTTATTACCCATCACTTACTCCAAGTGTTAATGCTTGTTTGAAACCTAATGTTTGTTATAGGTAGTTAAGCCCTATGCCACTTTTTTAGCCATACTAGGAAAACTGAAAATTGCTTGAAATGGTGAAAATTGTCTTTATTTCAGTCACTTTTTGTAACAATCAAATAAAGGTTGTAGCATATATATAGATATATTTATATGTACTAAGTTTAGCGGCTTTCTAAATGCAGTTATAATCTCATTCATAGAGCTTTGGACTCTTCTATGGGTAAAGATTGTAGTTAAAGATAAACATGAGCTTTGAAATGGCAGGCAGAACCGACTTTCCAAGACTCTCTTGTAACAAAGTTTCAAACTACTGGTTTCAAGATAAACCTTAGTTTAGTTACTTGTAAATCAGGAACTCGCATGGTGTTAATTGTAGGAATGGTTCGTTGCATTCTTTTATGTCTCCTAACTTCTGAAAACTCTGCGCCCATGAAAACAAGCAAAACAATTTAAAAATAGCTTTTGAATGTTTTAATTTTGCTGCTTACAAATTGTTTTTCTTAGGGATCTTAATGGAAATAACATCACAAGAATCACGAAGACTGACTTTGCTGGTCTAAGACACCTTCGGGTTCTGTAAGTTTTCACTTTCTCTCATTGATAACTTTTAGGACTGATGCTACAGGTTGTAGTTACATTTCAGTTCATTAGCTGGATTGGTTACTACTTTTTAACTACTGTATTACTGTATCTGAACTTAAAACCGCTCTGCCAAGTGTTATACACTGTTATGCGCAAGTTAGCAATTCTCTTAAATATAATTTGTTCAAATTTTTTTAATCTCCCCTTAAGATTATGAGAACTTGAGGACTTGATTTGGCACATAGCTTGTAAGTAAGAGTTGCTAAAATTGATTGAATAACTGTTTGAGTTACTTCACTTTAAGGCTGTGAAATTTATAGTTCACACTGAAAATGGGTACTCTCAATCAGAACAATAAGGGAATAAATTAATAAAAAAGTTACTCCTTTACTGAATGTAAAAGTAAGTCCCAGGTGATTATTATTTCTCTTCTGTAGTTTCTGGGAAAAAAGGAAACACTTTACCAGTGAAGTTGAGGAAGAAATTGTTTGGTTGGCTTGTTTGGGTGGGTTCTTGTTTATTTGTTTTAAACAAATTTTTTTTGAGCATTATCGAGGTTTTAAAATTTGGAGGTGGTTTGTGATTTTTTAGGGTTTTTTTGGTTGTTTTGTTTTTTGATTGGGTTTTTCTTTTTTGTTTTCTGAAGGAAATATCTAACTGCTTCGCTTATTTGTTAAGGCTGGTTTAACTTGAGCAAGTAGTTTTGTAAAATCCTTTTCCTTTTGTCTCTGAAACAAATATAACATTGTAGTAGCTTTTAATTCTTTTACAAAACAGAACTACTGTTACCGTTACAGTCTCTGTGCAATCTTTTGCTGATGTTTCTCCCGAAACCACGATTTGGAGTTTTAGTTTTGTTATTCTCATGTGAGACTAATATCGCCTTCATACTGTTCGGCGGGAGTCTTGCCGAAGGGCAGTGATGTGTGTGCATGTGGGCACACAGCGTGTAGGCATATGTGTAGCTTTTTAACTTGGGACTCCTTACGTAAATGGGCAAATGTAATGTCAATTCCTGTTTCTTTTACCAAGGCTTATTTTCCTTCTTTTGGGTATATGAGCTCATGTAAATTGTTGGGGATAGGGATACAGAAGGTTAAAATGGATGTCATTCTAGAATTGTTGTATTGTTTTAAAGAATATATAGCGGCCTTTAAAGGACCGTTGTTAATGCGACAAGTTATCTCAGAGATATTAAAACTTACATATAAAAATTTCTGTATTTCAGCCAGCTCATGGAGAACAAGATTAGTACTATTGAGAGAGGAGCATTCCAGGATTTAAAAGAACTGGAGAGGCTGTAAGTATTTTTAGTTCTAAAAGTATCAACTTCTGAGGGGTCAAATAAGTTGTGCATTAAGGCATTCAGGCTTCAGATTTTTTATGTTTTTTTTTTTTTTTAAACTTGGGACTTCTAGCCTGACTGAGACACAAGAGAAGTAAGAAATTCTCAAGCAGTGTGTAAGGGACTCAATTGGGGGGGAGCATTCAAATACAGTCTGGATTCAAAGTGCAAACTGCAATTGTCCTGTCGGAAATAGTTTGAATACTATCAAATATTTTCACTTTAATCTTGAATACACAAGGATTTTTGATAACACAAATACACCAAAAAAAGCCTATTCCTGACCTGTAGTGTTAAGCGCTAGTGTTACATGTTGGATGTTTTAAACAATGTCTTGTTGGAAGTAATTGCTGGCTATAAAGTGTTGTCTTGTTACATAGCAGTAATTGAATTCTAGCTCAGTTTTTATATGATGAGGGCTTTTACAAAGGCTTAGAAAAAATATAAACTGTTAGTTTTCAAAAATAATTTGAATTTGGATTTAAAAAAAAAGGTTGAGTACTGTTGGGAGAGAAGATGGAGCAGAGATGAGAGGACCTTACCTGGTGAAGCTGAAATACAAACACATGCTTAGTTGCAGTGAGACTAGGAAATGAGTAATTCCCAAACTAGTTTTCAGTATGTGCCTTCTCATTTTGTTACACTTCAAATTAAGATATTTTTTTAAATGTATTGTGCAACTTGGGACATCTGACTTGTTAAAGGCAAGATGCTGATTGTTGGATGTAGTTTCAGTGTGGAGCCTGGAAAGTATTAATATATATGTTTCTGTAGAACTTGAGTCGTGTCTGCATTATTAGGCATCTTAGTTGTTGCATTTTCATTATAACGCTTTTTCTTTAAGCATGCCTCTGAGGTCTTGTTTAGTGTTTCATTTGCTGCTGCTTTAACTTTGTAAAAGTATTTCTACTTTATTCCACTGAAAAGCAGCACTGGCCTCAATGTGGTTTGTCATTATAGTTGCTTTGTATCCACAGCTGCTGCGTGTTTAAAACAAAACCCTCCACAAACCATTATGATTTGGTTGGTCATTTAGACAAAGCTATTCAAGAGACTTAGTAACCACCAGTGTAATTATGATATTTCTGTAATAGTTGAAATATTATGTACTTGAGATAATTACCTCATTTTTTCAAATAAGCCAAAGTAACTTTTTGACTTAAAAAAATGAGTGTTATTATATAGTACAACTTTTTTTAAAATAAATTTTAATGAAGTTGATTGCTCTTCGGAAAAAAAAACCTGCTGTGCATTTCTAAGTCATATTAAAACACAATCCAATGCTTTTTTACAATGTGTTTTCAACTTGGTACAAAGTATAGGGATTTAAAACAGCTTTTCGTGCTGAGGGATATATTGAAATAATATATACACATTCCTAAATTTGGTTTATGGTGTCTAGATAAAAAATTAAACATCAGTGTAGTTCATATTGCAAAAGTAAATGCTCATATATGAAACACGAACAAATATTAAAAGATCCACACTTTCACTGTGGATGTGGTTTGACACTGAGATGCTTATAAATGCTTACCAAGTTTTAAAACAGTTTATCAGCAGCCTTATTTCTTAATTATATCAAATTAATATCCATCTATGTGATTTCTTAACAAATTTAGGAACTCATATCATAATATAAGGGCATTTACTGTTTATATTTCTGAAGTATGGAATTGTTTTACCAGAGAAAAATGAACTTCAGTAGTTAAAACTTGTTTGTCTGATGTGTTTGTATTTTGCCATTACATTGTTTCATTTTTTGTTTGGTTTTCCCTTGATAACGGGAAAACAATTGATATTTTCCACTTACATAAATACTAGATCTGAGGAGAAATTATGATACTTTTGGATACTTTGTGGGTTATGTTTGTTCGTCCTTCAGCAGGCAAACTATGCTATCTGAAAGTTTAATTATTTGGACCTACAAAGTTAGATTATTTTGTCTTCAGAGTTATATTACATCTGCTCCAACACTTGTCAGTTTCTTTAATTTGCTGGAATTCAGTTCATGTTAGGTGTATGGGTGACTTGTAATTTGAATATATATGCAGGATGTCTTTAAACTGCCCCAGCTGTTGGCTAAGAGCAAATATTTCATATTTGTGGGGAAAAGCTGAGAAAATTCTTCTTGTTTACAACTGCCAAGTCCATCTGATGAAGGCGCATTGTTAACTGACAGCCAATTCATCTCCTTGGGATTTTGAAATCCAAAATGATTTCTCGGGAAACCTGTGGGTACTTTGTTCAAGTATTTTCTCTTATACATTAAATAGCAAGTACTTTAAAGCTTTTTAATTTTTTTCAATGTGTAAGTGTAAGGTGTTACATTTTCACTAAGTGTAATGTGCCAAGCTGCTGTCAAAGAATACCTGACATAGACCTTTCAGCATGCAAGCAGAAGGTATAAGAGAACTTCACTGCAGCTTAAATGAACTCGATTTGATTTATAAGGTTGTTTACATGTAATACTGCTTATGTTGAAATATCTTGCTAGTGTATACAGGCTGAATTTTAAGATGTATTTCCTGTTCTTCAGTACTTTTTAATGTGAACAACAGACTTTCACAGTAGCTTCCCTTTGGGAAAAAAGAAATGCCCATCTCTCTAAGTGAAGTGGTGGGGTTTTTTGTTGTTGTTGTTTGTTTAGGTGGTGGGTTTTTTTTGTTTTTCACAGGCTGTTTTGTTTGTTTGTCTTTAACTGGAATTTCGGTTAAAATTTTTTTTTTTTTAGACCACTAACTCTGATTTACAAGGAACTGGTTGGTTGGTTAATGAGTTACTTGTGAATACTCATTTGTAGGTCTGATAGTTCAAACTGCTGGGTATCCTCAGGTCCCTGTAATAGAAGACCTGAAACACTTTGCAAAATTAATCTCAGAGAGAAGAAAATTTTGACCTCTTCAGAAGAGATCTACTTAAGATTGATTTTATTAAATCCATAAAAATCTGTCAGGTTGTTTCTCCTATAGCTTAATAAAATAACAACATATCTGTAGTACACTAGGTATGTAGGTTAGTATGTACACAAAGCTATTTAGTCCTAATATGCTCCACAATGTGAATTTGTATCACACCAGTGTAATTGTAGAAGTGCAATGGAACCCAAGGCTACAGTAAATACTGCTGTAACTAGTGATTATTACTACAGCAGCCTGTATTAAAGTAAAAGTGTTCAGTTTGCAATAAATGATTGTGTGGCTATGCCTGCTAATTAAGAAATAGGAGGGAAAACAAGGTGGAAATTAGCAACTTAGTAAGTTTTAGATTTGTGGAAACTTTAGTAGCTGGAGAAACACTGGTGAAGTTGATACTGCTGTAAGCCTTTTAGATGGATACTTCTGTGAAGAATCTTCAGTCAAATAAATGGCTATACACTGCAGTGTTCACTTAGTTCCAATATCTGACAGTCTTGGAGGCTCTTAAGGGCTGAGATCTTAAGGCTCCAGTCCAAGCCGGTTTGGTAGAACACTCCTGAGCTGGCAAGACTGCCACAAATCTGGTTTTCTTCACAGACTGGATACTGAACAGAAGAATCACATGGTCTGTTGTGTCATGAAATGACCATCTTTGACTGAAAAATGGGATGTATGCATTGAAGTTCAGTAAGGACAGCTTGTACCTTTGAGTACATCCTGAAGCAGTGCTAAAAGCTCTTGGATTGATTACAGTCTTGACTGTCCTGTGTTTAACATCTGCAAGACTTTCTGTATTAACTAGTAACTTGTGTGAGCCCATGTTCTTGAGCAGGGCCTCTAAAGAGTATATGGCCGTTCAGTACATGGCAGGTCCCGCAGAGAAAGGTTCACGAAACGTAACATGGCCTGTTACATTTTGCGAACCTCTGTTTCAGAGACCACAGTCCTGTGTCAGCAGTGGTTTTCAACATGCTTTCTGGCAGGAAGACAAAAAGGGTCAAAACATGGAGGATTTTCACAACTCTTATGGATTTCCAGAGATCACTACTTATTATGGGGGACAAAACCTTTTCAAACAATTCCTTATTGTTGTGAAATTAAACACTTGTTCTTCTTTCTTCTTAAAGCTGTCATCTTGGGTGTGATGTTTATAATAGTTTGAAATAGTATCTTAAAGCAAGATGAAGATAAATGGAAAGTTTCCACTTTATGAAAATTAAAACTGTTAGACACAGCTTTAAAAATCATTTTTAGTAAGTGTAGGCCATTGTTATCCCCAAGTTCACCTTATTCTCTGGTGTTGCAAATACTGCTCAAAATATCCCAGTGTCTTTACAAGTTATTGTCATCTGGCGGGAAGTATAAAATTTTCTTAAAGACAGCTGCCATAGACTGTTGAACCAGTTCTATTAGAAGCTACTTAAATCTAAAATTTCTTTACGGTTGTCTGTACTCTAGAAATATAGGGTTGTCAGGTTTTGAGGGTTAAAGATACTCTTCCCTTCCTTATAGAGAAGAGCAGTTACCTTTTCATTTAAAAAAAAAAAAATGGCTGATAGGAAAACTTTTCAATCATAATTTTTCCTAATATGTTTTTTAAGTCTAGTATTTGAGACTCCAGCCCTTACTATGCTAAGGCTGTGACATGGAAAAAATGTCAGAATAGGAAGAGTTTACAGCAAAAGTTTCAAAACTACTCACTTTTTTTCTTCATGTATTTATGAATAATCCATTGAGCGAGTAGTATGCCCATAAAATGCTAATTGGGAGTCTGATTCTGCAGACATTTACCATGTGAATAACTTGGTTTGCATGAGTAGTCTCACTGGTTACTCTTGTGCAAAGGTTAAAAGTTTCCAGGCCAAGCCCCTATACTTTTGATACTCGAATTAATAGATTTTATTTTTAAAATGTCCATTTATTATGTTACCAGTTCTAAACTGTTACCTGTGTAGACTTAAGCCAAGCTACAAAAAAACCCCAAACCAAAACAAACAAAAAAAGCTCAAACAAAAAAACCCAACTCAAAAACCCACAAACAAAGGAAAAAGAATCCACCAATCCCTACCAAACCTATTCTGCTGAAAACTAATGTGTAGATAAAATGTTACTCTCAAAGGAATAACAGCAGCTTCTGCGTTGGTGTCTGAGCTAAATACCCCACCACACCTCCCTAAAAAACAGCCTCCCTGAGCTACATGATGTGAGTAAGCTGAAATCATGTGTTCAAGAAAAGAATGCTGTAAAGGTTGAACATCAAGTTGGTACATGAAGTAGCTTTTAAACTGAAAGCTCTCTGTTTTATTTTCATGTTTCTTACAATGCATTACTGAATGATATAGAAAGAAATATTTCAAAAATTAAATGTTTTGTTACAGTTCATTGATTTTTCTAAATTTTTACAACACAGTTCCAAAATGACGAACTGAGGAATTGTCTATACTTGCTATTTATTTGGGCTCCATCTCCATAAATACATTAAAACAAGTTATTCAAAGTTAACATGAAGAGAGTGCTTACTTTGGTGTGTGCTTGTGAGTGCTTGAATAGTACTGAAAGTCATTATTGTTTTGTACATGCTGTGGATGAACAATTTGAAATTTACAGATGTGCCATTGCGCAGAAGGTAAAGTATATTTCAACTACACAGTTTCAAGGAAAAGTTCTTTCTACTTAGTAAACAAACTGTAGTACTAGGTGGATTTCTTTCCAGGATACAAATCTGTATTACTGTGTTTGCATCTTCAGCTGCAGCAAGGGCTTAATTATAACCTCAATACAAAGGAGATCATCTTGTCAAAAATATTAAATGGGGTTCAGTAAAATAAAGTGGGGTTTAGCTGTATTTCATGTATTATGGGGTTAGAGTTTTCTGTTTGAGCTCTTACCTAGTTGGATAAATGTGGTAAACTATTACACTGCATTAGTAGGTTTTGAAATTATGGGATCAAAACTGACTTAGGTGTTACCATGATCTCTGAATGCATGGTGTTTTACAGAGCATCTCATCTTACAAAGTCATGCATCGCAGGGTAGACTAAGAAATAAAATGTTCCATGTCGGGTAAAAACAAATGCAGTTTGTCTTGGGCATAACTGCCCAGCAGGCCTGGGCATTTATCAAGGGCATTAACATCTGCTTCAAAATAGACTAGATGAACAAGTACTGTTCCTTCTGTCTAGTCTAGTAAAGGACAACACTGTATTATGCGTATGCCCTTTCTTAGGGTGCAGACTTACTGAATCAGTGATGGGAAAAAACATGCTGTCCAGAGATTAAAATAAACCTATGTGCTAGCTTTTCATTATGTATTGATGTGTGGTGTGAGATTGCAGTTTTATTCCAATTAATTGACTAGCTCTATCAATAAAATGTGAATTCCAAGTAGGAAACCACTTCTAAAAGAGGAATAGCAATATTTTCTGTGATTCTTTAAATGTGAGCTGCATCAATAAATTAATCCCAGAATAAGCAGGTTTGGGCTGAACTTTTTCTTTCTGGGTTTTGAATCTGATGATATATAGTCATTTCAGTTACAGAAGACAAGTGTTAGAATCCTTAGATTTCACTTCTATGGAGCTATATGATCAAAATTTAGGAGCAGGGAGTTCTGGAAAAAAATGTTAAATATTTTCTGTTTTTATGATACAGTTTTGTGTTTTTAGCTGAAGCAAATTATGATTTTTTTTTTCGCCAATTTACAGACACTTAGGTGTAAAGTGTAAAGGCTAATGTGCAGTTTTAGGATCACTGGAAAAAATTCTGCGTTAGCAGTGGAACTATTGTTCCAGGAGTCATTTATATCACTATGATTCCTAAAAGCACAGCTGATAAATGGAGAGTATTTCATCTTGTGCTTGACTATAAACTGTGTCAATGAAATCAGTTTTTTGGTGATAAGATCTTATTTATATAGTATAGAAATTGTACTGAGCTCTCAGATTGAGTTCTTAGCTCTTTAGCTGAAAGTTAGTCTCCAGTTTATTTTGTCACTGAATGCTGGTCTTCATTTTGGTGTGCAAGTTCATTACTGAAGTCTGGGAAGTAATTTTTTTCGTTTGAGGTATATTGGGAATAGTTCTGACTACTGCTGCTGGGAAAGTCTAGGTTTGATTGCTTAAAACTGGTGGGGTTATGCATGTGCTTGTTTTTTAAGGCTGCTTGATCTTACGCTTGTCTCCTCTCTACAGCATTGGTACTTAATGACCCAAGTGGCTTCAGTCTGAATATTTGAGCATTTGAAGGGTTAATACTTTCACGTGTGATAGGTAACAGAAGAATAATGAGTTCAGGTAGAGGATATCTGGTTTTGAACAGACAGCCCTGAAAGGGGTGAACAGTTATTCCTTGTTAATCATGGATGTGAAACAAATCCTTCTTTTAGCTAGTCTTACATAGTTTAAGGGCAATGCACCACACATTCCTCCTCTTAGAACAGGGACGACACCATGAAGCCTGCAGTGTTAATCACTTACCGAGGGAATGTGGCACTATTTTACATTAGTTGTGCTGGCCACCTGTATTTCTAGTTTTTTAAGAAAAAGAATAAAGTTATTCTGTATTAGCAGGCTTTTGTCAAAGCAGCTTCAAATATCTTCTGTAAAAATGTCTGTTGAATCAGAGATAGACAAAGGCTGGCCTTGAAGACAGTATTTAAAAAGATGCTGTGTTCTAATGGAATTTTTAAAAAATCAAATTATAGCTATGTTTTGGTTACAGAACACTACAAAATATTTGATGAAACTCTAAGTCCAAGAGCAATGTTCTTCTAAAAGCCTTGTCAGTGCCCACTATTTATTTTTATTATATTTTATTCATCTGAGTGTCTTTTCTCATGGGACTCCTTTTATAGGTCTAGAAGTCAAATTGCAGTGAGAAGTCCTGTTTGCTCTTTGCAGACCTTTTTAAGAATTCCAGGGCAGGAAGGCTGTTTATTTTTCCCACATCTGTTTTGTGCTCATCCTTTGTGGCATTGTTTGCTGGATGCTCTTCTTTCTTGCTTCCTCTGAAATGGGTAATTTGCACTGTTGCGAAATGGTGAAACTAAATCTGATTCTCCAGAGCTCTTGTGCCAGTGTTTTTGTTTCAAATGGTGTTTTGTGTTTGGAAGCTATTTTAAATGGATTCTGTAGCGTACTGATATTAAACTTAAAGCTATACATTTTAGTTTTACTCTGTAAAAATCATATTTATCTGTTGCAGAGGGGGTTCAATTTTTTTTAACATACTGATTTAATATTAGGTGGCCACAGGTGAAAATTGACTTGTCGTTACATTTTAATAAAGAATATTTGAAAGATTATCTAAGATGCTCCTTATTTAGATTGCAGAAACCACACTTCTATCTGGAATTTTACAGTTAAACTCCAAAACGTACGAGGGATCTGGCTATAACTTCAGTGACTCATACTGTTATATTACCTCACTTACTATGAAGAGCCTGGTTGAAACTGCATCAGAAGAAATGTTTAATTTTCCTATTTTTCTTCATAGTATGTAGCTCATTGTGCTGGCTTGTATTTAATAATAGTCTAGACTGATAATAAAATACAATACGGCAAAGTCTCCCTTAATTTTTTAAGGCACACCAGCCTTTCTGACTAGTTTGGCAGGATGTCTGTACAGGTGCTATAGAAAAATACTTGAGTGAAAACTTACTGTGGGAATTCTGTGGCAGAAAGACAGTTACAAACCTATCAGGACTGTCTGCAGGACTTGTCTTTCTAAGCAATTTGTTCAAACCCCAGCTAAATTCCGCCTACTAGATTAGCTTCACCTCCCCTCTTTCTTTGCCTTTTTTTTTTTTTTTTTCCTTGAAAGTAATCCCAGGTATTGTCGAAATCATGCTTGTTTCATCTGATACTTGAACCTCTGTTACTCTGTGGAGGTTTTATAACTTGTTTCTTTCTTTATGATATATGTTATAGAATAAAGTCCAATGAGTGAGCCTCACAAGGTTGTGGAGTCTTGAATAAGTCTTTGTAAATTGTCTAAACCCATGCCACAGATTAACTCAAGGTCCATCAAAGCAGATGGCTGAGGGCTGTTTCTGTTTGGGTTTTGAATGTCTCCAGCAATGGAGAGTCTGCAGCCTCTCTGGGCAACCTATTCCAGTGTGACCACCTTCACAGTCAAACACTTTTCTTAAGTTGAAATACAGTTTTCCTGTGCTTTGATTTGTGCCTATTGCCTCTTGGCTTTCACTGTACACCCCTGAGAAGAGTCTGGCTCAGTCTTCCTTACTTGGGATGGAAGTACATCACTTATTTATACACACTGAGATATCTGTGAGACTTTTCCTCCTCAGGCTAAACGAGCCCAGCTCTCTCAACTTCTTCCAATGGGACAGGTGCTTCAATCTGCCTCCTTAGTCATCTTTACAGTTCTTCCCTGAACTTGGTCCAGCATGTCCGTCTCCTGTAGTGGGGAGTCCAGCACTGGGCACACTTCTCTATCTGTCTCACCAGTGCTGATTGTAGGGGAAGGACCACCTGCCTTGATGTGCTGGCAGCACTCATGATTACAGCCCAGGATCCGGTTGGCCTTTTGTCCAAGGACACATTGCTGGCTTCAGTTTAATTTCTTATTTGCCTGCACCCTAGGCCTTTCTCTGTGGTGGTTCCTCCAACTGGTGGTTCTCCAGTATGTGCTGGTGCATGGGGTTATTCTTTTCCAGGTTCAGGGCTTTCCATTTCCCTTTCATTGCCCTTCCCAAGTTTCCTTTTCAAGCAATTCTCCAGCCTGTCCGGGTTCCTCTGACAGGCAGTGTACACACCTAGTGTATCGGTCATTCTTTCCAGTTTTGTATCATCTGCAAATATGCTGAGGGTGCAATGTGTCTCATCTTCCAGGTTGTGAATGAATTTTTGAACAGCACTGGTTCCATTATTGGCCCTTGGGGTACATCACTAGTGATTATTCTCCAAATGGACTTTGTGCCCCTCACCGCAGCTCTTTGAACTTGGCACTTCAGGCAGTTTTTAGTCCACCTCACTTATCTGCTTTTGTAGTCCGTACTCTGAGTTTGTCTGTGAGGACAACCATTATGAATGGCAGTGTCAGAATCTTTACTGAAGTCAAGGTAAATATCTACTGCCTTCCCCTCATCTGCCAAGTTCCTTATTTATTGTAGGAAGCTACCAGGTTGGTCAGGTGTCATTTTCCCAGTGTTAAATCCATGCTGACTACTCCCAGTCATCATCTTGTCCTTACTGTGTCTGGAATAGAAGTAGCTTGTATTTTGCCCTATCACCTTCCCAGGTGCTGTGAGATGAGGCTTCCCAGCCTGCAGTTTCCAGGCTTTTACTGTGTTTTTCATGCTCTTTAGTGGTGTAGGCAGAATTAATAAGAATAATGACCAACTATTTATAGAAATGTCCTTTCTGTTGAAACAGTAAGGAATATAGAAAACAGCAGCCTTAGTTTCTGTCTTTTCTTCTTAGCCAAAAAAAAGCTTTAAAAAGGCAAAATGAGTATAGACTCTTGGCAGCACAAAACACTGTTCTGCATAATGTAGGGAGAATTGATTGGGGTAGGTGAGGAGTGTGGTGATTTTGGACTTGACATCAAACTCATGGAAGAAGAAAATGAAGGACAGAAAATACCTTAGGTTTCAAGTAGTGTACACTATTTCAATGTAGTATTATAGTTGTGAAGTACCTTTCACTGCTTCCTACACAAATAAGAAACTGAGTTTGCAGTAGTGTCCTGCTTCTGTTCAGAATCTTTTTTTTCTTACTGAAACAAGTATCTAATTTATGTTTGAAATTAAATGGAGAATAACTGAGATATCTTTTTTAGCTAGTCACTATTTAGCCTGAAAAATGGAGTCCTGCTTAAGTGGTTCTTGACCCAGGGAAAAACTTCTTGGACACCCAAATGCTATAAGAACAGCCTTGAACTTCTCAGGTTCCAGTTTTCACTCATGTGCTTGGTAAACTTGATATTGTTAGGCTTAATGAGATTATGAGTAGTTTGACTAGAGAAATTCTCTTTGCAGAGAATTCTTAATGGAAAAACTGGCACAGTCTTTTGCTTAGCTCTTAGTTCTTGGGCTTTCCTCTCGCTTGATGACATGCAAGTCACATTCGCGGACAGCAGTTGCCAGATGTGTTGAAATTCAGCAGATCGCGGCTTTGGACATGGATGCACAAATATTTTCTGCCTCTGGCAGATATAGCACACTGTTTTTTGTACAAAAGTAGTGATTTGCCTTCCTTTTAGCTGTAAGTCTTAATTTAAGCTCTCTATAATTTCTCTATTGAGGCAGTAGGAGTCACTTATTCTGATGTCTGTTATTCTAACCCTATATATTAGGGTCAGATTTTTAGGACATCATACTTAAACCAGCCCATGGAGATGATTTGGGTGCTGTGCACTAGCTTTCTGTTTTGAGGTACTTGGATAATTTTGTAGGTGGATTCTGTATTTCCTGAGCTCATAAAGCCTGAGCCATTGATAGACCTTCCCAGAGGATGCATATCCCTGCAATATCTTGGAACTACTTAAGGAGCCTGATGGGCTCAGTTGTGAGTACAAAGTGCTCCTGTGTGAACACAAAGAGGTTTGATTACTGACATGTTCTTCTATTTTTAATTAAAGTGTAATGAAAACAGGCTTTTGTGCTTTTAAAGTTTATGTATATTTTGCAAATGAGCTTCAGTGAGCTATTACATGCTATGTTTGAATGGGTGTAATAGTGATTTCCTCTGCTAACAAACAAGGTGTGGATATGCTCCTTTGAAGAATACATTTTCTAAGCTGTACAGTGCTGTGTGCTACTGTGTTCAGATACTGTATTTACTTGGCTAACTTTGAAGGAGGAATGAAAAATAATGAATTCTGCTATCAATAATCTTGTGTGAGTTGGAAGACTTCTATGCTTTTTTCCTGAAGCAATGGTGGAGGAATAAAATGGATCTGTGCCATGTATTTAGAGTTTTGGAAGGCTCTCATTCTCTATGCACCCAATGGGATAGGCTGTTTCTAATTAAAGAGTACAGCTGATTTATAACTTACTTGGAACAGCTTTTAACTTCGATCAGTTCTCAAGTTATCTTTGAGGGCTTCTTTTGTCCTATGGGGTCTACGGGTAGAATTTACTTGAACTAAAACCCATTGGAAGATTACTGAGGTGGGACAAAATATCAGCCTTCCAGTACTTGTGAGGTGGTTATGGAAAAGCTCAAGCCAGGCTTATTGCTGTGGTGAGCCAACAAGCACAAATCAAAGTGGGAAGTGTAACTACACATAAGGGCAAAACTTCTTCACTGCGAGGGCAGTCAAGCACTGGAACAACTCATTTGCCCAGAAAGGCTCACACACCTTCTCTGGTTGTATGTAGTTGATATAGTGGGATCAGAAACAAGTTAACAGTGAAGGCTGTAACGAGTCTGAAACAAATGGGTGTGAATTATAGCAACTGTAGATGTTGCATTGTACCCAGTGCAATCAAGAATTTTTTTTTTCTCCCTTCTTCCTCCATGCATGATTGCTACTGGATCATAGTTATTGTGGCTTGAAAACCTGAGAGAGCCATCAGGATGGATTTGTGGCATGGCCAGATTTCAGTGGATTAGGATATGTTGCTACTGGGAAAGTAATGTGCTTTCCCTGCCGTGTGCCTCTATCTGTCATTACCTACATATCCTCTGGCTGCATGCAGGAGACAAGTACAACTCAGATATATGCCAATCTCAACTAAAATAGCCTGTTGTTTAGAACAATGAGCTCAAATCAAGCCACATTTTTTTGCTTACTTTAATGTTGTCTGCTTCAAGGTGTTTCTTATTCTTTGTCTGTTGGTATTGAGCTTCCTTTAATGAGTATTTTCACCTGCTCATTTGTCAAAGATTTTTTTTCTTTGTCCCCAAATCTTTTTGTATTATTGTATTTGTATAAAATGATCTACCATCATTTTATTTTGAAGACGCTTACCTAGTCTTTACTGTGTCTAGAAGACTGAGCTCTGGGAGCTTTAAGCTGAAGTATTAGAAATACTTTGTATACTTTACATAGTATGTGGACTTTGCTTGAATTCATCATAAAGAGCTCAAAAATTTACCTAAGATTGCCCAATCTCTTCCTAAAGATGCATTCAACAGCAGAAGAAAAAAATTATGTGTATTTGAATTGCAACTTGAAAGGATTATATGATACTGGAGCCTCATCCATTTATTTCTGGACACTACCGAAGGACTTTACAGTCCAAGTTATTACAATGTTACAAGAGATTCTTCAGTACATTTTCTGTTGCTCACACCACTAATGCTTTATCTCCTCTGAGCTCTCTGCTTGATGAATGCAAATATTTGTAGCTCAGTTGGAAAAGTGAATAGTAGCAGTATGGAATATCTCATCACTGTTTCTCAGTGCTTCACTTTGAGCTTCATGTCAGTGCTGGGAGGGGAGTTTAGTTGGTGAAACTGAAACTTCTCGCATTGCCCCAGGGGAAACATGGCCTTCTAGGTAGCTGTGCTGAAGTGTCTGCCAACACACATTGAAAGAAGATGTGGTGGAGTGTTTCTGGTTGTTTTTACTCAACGTAGCTTTAGTTCTTTCAAACCTACAGTTTTGGATTCTGTGATTCACTCTGCTTACCTTGGGTTTCAACTCCAGAGAGAAAGGGATCATATCTTTCTCGCTCAGTCTTGTTGCAGTATGTTTGTGTGTTCTGGATAGGTGTTATTTCGGACAAAATTAAGCATCAGGTCACCTGAAAAAGTGGAACTGTTGGGGAGCCATGTAAAATAGTGAATCATTTTAAAATAGTAATGTATTTTCTGGACTCCTTTTGGGGCTTTTTCCAAAGATTAGAAACTCTCATGGTGACCATTGAACGGGAGACTGTTGTGCGCTGTGATACTAGGCTGTTGTTTCAGACTTACTCTGCATACTTTTTCCCATTCACTTATCTTTTCATGGCATTTTTTTAGACAGACCTACCTACTGTAGTATTGAAAAATGTATTTCAGTGAAGTCTAGTTCATAAAGTCTCCATATAGAAAACTCAGCAAATTGACTCTTAAAAGCATCTTCTATAACTTGTTAGATGTAAAGAGTAGCTGAAGCCTCTTTCTGAGGTATAGTAAAAGACATATTTTCCATTATTGCCTTCATGGAAATTAATAATGTTTTATGTTCTTGCTCACAGGCAATAAGGAATGGTCAAATTTTTGGTAGAGAAAGCTTAGTTCTGAAAGAAAACTCAGTGACTGGGATGAAGTTATTCAAAATAAAAGATACAAAATGCAGGATTCATAAGAGATTAGTAATTTAACTTGTGTATTCCCTCAATCTGTGTAGTGTTTGAAGAACAAATATTTTAGTCTTGTGAAAGGTAAAGTAAGTTGTGTGTTGCAACGCTGATTTGAAGTGCCAAGCTCACTTGGTAGAAACTGTTGAGACACGAAGGGAGTGATATTTATTGCTAGTTTAATTAATTAAATTGATTTATTGTCCATAACTTAGATTTGAAAGTCTGTACAGTGGCAGATGCATCAGTGTGTTAAAGGTATAATCAGTTGTGTGGGCCATGTGAACTACAAGTAATAACAGAAACTCCTGATCTAAGAGTTCTTGTATAAGAAGTTTAATAGCAGAGCAAGTATTTTGCCTATGAAGTATCCTTCTGAGTGATCCTGTGTGTCCTCGTAAGGCTGCTGTTGCATTTAGTGAAAGATAGCCTGCCTGACTAACTTCATAAATTAATATTACGTCATTGTACTAGAGCCTTTTTTATTTTCTATGAAATTTCTACAAAAATACAGATACTGAGTAGTTCCACTGCCCTTTCAGTAACAGCTCATCATTGTTGTCTAGTGTCCAAACTTAATAGAGTTATTAAGAAATATCAACAGAGATTATTGGCCTGAACAGCTGATTAGAAACTTTTTAAAGTCTTTACCTTGAGTGTAATTATGGATCTGTAATCACAGATTTAGCGGTTTAAGTCTCTATTTAGCTAAGAGAAGCAGTGAATGAATTTTGTTTCTTTTTTTACTTAATCATTTGTTCATTTGTTTCATTTTCAAAATCTTTTTGGCTTGCAAATATAACTTAGATTGAAGCAGTTGTCTTCTACTTCGGTTTTGTGGTCTTGGCATATACTTTTATACATAAATTTACTTAAGGTCAGAAAAATGTCTATTTTAAAATTATCTTATTTTGAAAATACAGTAGATGCAGAAACAGTAAAATGTATCACTTCCTTGTATTTATGTAGGATGGTTTTCTTCTGTAACCATGTTCATAATAGAAGTCTTCCACAAGTCATTAACGTATAGCTCTTTCTTTTATATGGAAAATTTTCTTTCTACTAATTTGGAAATGTGACTGCAAGATCACAATCCAGATTTTTTGTTGTTGTTGTTGCTGCTGAATTAGGAATTTTTTCCTAATTATTAAAATGCATTGTCACTCATCTCTCTTATCCCAGTAGTGTAGTCTTTCCTTTTCCGGTTCTTTCACTCTAAATTTTCTTTTTGTCTCTAAATGCATGATTTAGTTTTCTTCTGCTTGGAGAAATCAGGATTTCTGATGCTCGACTAACAGTAGGAAACCTGACATTAAGACTGGAGAATTATGGGTATCTAGAACTCAAAAAGCTGACTGCTTGCTTGTGACTTGAAGAGTGGTAGCAAACCTCTGTGTGCATAAAAATATAGCTCAGATTATTTCACTCTCATCAGTAGTCATATTGAGCTTTAAGGGAGCAATAACTAGGTGAACTAAACCACGTGAAATCTGAGTTTTAATGTCTCTGTGTATCTACATGGGAATTTCTGGAAAACCCTTTAAACTGGAAGGAAGTTTATATGGAACAATGTTTATGAAAAATTAGCCCAGGGAGGCTAAACAGGCTTAATTATTAAAGTTTAGCCCTAATACTAACAAACAGGAAAACCTGAGCCTTTATGAAATTCTAAAACTTAATTTTGCAAGACTGATGCCCAGTGTATTTTTTCACTTTGTAGAATATCTTGATAGCAGTTTATTGATGCATGTGGTGTAATCACTGTATTGATTATATTTATATATATGTGTATGTGTGTATATATGTATATATCAGGTAGTCACATGCAGTCTGGTTTCCATGAGTGCCTTGAATTACTGTTTTGATGAGCATCGTGCATTGCAAACTGTGACTTGTGATAAATTTTATGGGACACAACAGTTTTTTCCAGTAGGCTGCATTGCCCGAATGACAAGTGGCACATGTGGTACATTGCTTAAAAACAACCAAAAACCTGTTTTGAGCTTGACTTCGACTGGGAGGACCGTATTCTCTAGGACCGTCACTTACACAAGGTAGAAAGAATAATCTGCATTGTATGTTAAGAAAAGATCATGAGGGTAGAATATACTTGCTTTGGCTAGTGGTTATTCTGTTGTCTATGGGTATAATTCAGTGGGCTTTGATCTTGTCACCTCAGTCTGAGCAGCTGTGACCCTGGTAAGCATGCTCAGTGAGAATCTTCACAGACAAATGGGCACCTTCCAGATTTCAGTTGCAATTTTTTCTTTAGTACACTAGATCGGGTTCTATTTTTTAAATTTAGCTTTGTCAAAGTTCTTATCTTTACAGTTAAAGAGAAAAAACTGCATGAAAAAACCTCCTTGTAATGCCAAATATAAGCTGCGACTCCTTGGGTTTTTTGACTTCTGTTTGATCAGGATTTCTGTAACAGCTCGCTTTTGCTTTTTAAAATTTATATAAATAGGTTATATGGATCTTTAGACATAATATTATCTTGTTACTAAAAGTGTATACATTTGATACATGCTCCCTTGAACCTTTTCATGGTCAGAAAATGTTTATCTGCTTCATTACACTAAGAGGAACGTAGAGTGTATAGGGAATTGCATTTATACTGCTGATTTTGTATTTTTAGCTTTCATGTTGTTTATGCAGGAGGGAGTCCTGACTTAGTGATTGGTTCACACTGCAAAGATTCAAAATCTTTCATAAAATAGGTAATATGGTCTGTTGAGGGAAACCAGAAAATGTAATTAGTCCATGGTAAATTTACTACTGGACCATGTCTCCGCTAATGGACCTTTCTGGTCTTTAAAATCAGCTTGTTACAGCACTGGGATTCCAAGTCAAAGTGGTTGCATTGCATTGCTGTAGCATTTGTAATTTAACACAACTTTTTCTTTTTCTTTCCAAAGGCGCCTAAACAGAAATAACCTCCAGTTGCTTTCTGAACTGCTCTTTCTGGGGACGCCGAAGTTATACAGGCTGTAAGTAGGCATGGCCCAATAACTATTATCTGGAAAGATTTGGATTTGATCTGTTATTGTGTCTTGTATTAGGATTTTTGTCTTTTGCCTCAAATAGGTCTAAAGTGTGTCTTGGAACATTGGTGTTTTGTTTAAGCTGAGTACTTTCTTTGACTGCTTTGCAAGATTTTTTAAAAATTTTGGTTTACATCTAGGTCAGATACTGATACTTGTATGAGAGTATTGTCATTGATTCCCACTTCTGTAAGGAAGTTTTGCTGAAAGAATACTTTGACTTTCCTTTTCTACTGTTTGGGGGTGGAGGTTTTTAATAGTTTCTGTGTTAAAAGAAAAAAAATTCTTGTGGAGATTCTGACCCAGAGATGCAACACTGTATAAGCACTTTGGTTTTGTGGTGTTCGGCTTTTGTGGCTGTACACACTTGGCCAGAAAAATGATAGCATTGGCAAATGCTAGGTCTGTAGAGAAGTCTCTCCTGTGTCCTGTCATAGAGAAGACAAAGCAAGTAACTCAAGCTCTGGGAAGAAAAAATTATTAAATGCTTTACCTTAAATAAAAATGACAACAAATTGAGTAACGAGTTTTTGTTTTGATTGTTTTATTTGGTTTGATAATGTTTTACTCTTGGCAATATTTTAAAATCAATGGTTTGACCCATTGACCTTTCTAAGAATCCACTTAATTCTGTTGCCGTTGAAATGTGGAATAAATTTTAGATTCTAGTTTATTTGAACAAAATAAATTGTAAGGCATCTTTAAGTTACAGTATGTGTTATGGAAGGGATAACACATGACATGCTTAAGTAGGCTTTGGAAGGGTTGTACCAATTCAGCCGGTTTTAATTAGATATGTGTTTGATACAGTTCTTTAGACTCCAAGTGAGATTTCTGCCATCAAAATTGCTGGTTAATACTGGGTTTCATCACTTGTGTGCTTGGAAAAAGAAAAATGAAGGTGGAGGAAAGTGGGATTCCTCTTGTACCCCTTTAGTATATGGAATTATGTTTGAGAACAAATGTGATATTGAAGCTTTTATTTTTAGTTGGTTTTTATTTTACTATTGGGAAATAATAGTTCTTTTCTCCCTTATAGCAATATACAGTGGCAAACTGAAAATTACTCTTGTTATTGTAAACATTTATGTCTGTGTATTTTGTTTTATTCCTTTGCCTTGGATGTATACTTTCTTTCCAGAAATTCCCTGTAGATACAATGAGTCGTTAAATGACTAGGCCAGAAAGCTGCTGAAGGCTTTTTTCCTGACAAACAAAAATATTTTGCTCTAGTATGGTATTATAATATATTCAAATATGGTATTATATATTAATAATTCAGTCTCTTGTAATTTCCATCAGCTGGAATAAAGACATTACTTCTATCAGGAAGGAAATGAAAGGGATTTATGATCATTTTATTATTTCACCTATAGTGTAATGGTTGCTACCTAGATTCATGTAAAATAGAAATGAGCCATAATTTGCAGGCAAAAAAGGGATACACACTTCAGTCAAAATCATATTTGAATATATTTATCTCAGAATTGTGTATTTGATAGATGCTAGTCTTAAATCTATAATGTCCTTTGACATAAAGCACACAACTGCTCATGGCATATATGGAAGAAAGTAAGAGATCACTGGCTTCACAGTATTAAATTTCCTCTGCCTAAGGGTTATTGTTGATCAGACCATGAAAGTGAATGTCTGGTTATAATGTATTCATGTTTAAAAGAAAACGTGAATGATAGTAAAAAACTACAGCTGCTTAGCACTAAATTTGTAATAAAAAAAATATCAGGCCAACAAAAGCACTGATGTTTCTTAAATGCTTGTGGTCAGTTTTCACAAAATATGTAGCTTGTTCCCTTTGAAGAGTATAAAGTGATTTGTTTTTTTACATGTATCATTGTATATGCTTAGATGTATTAGCATCCCAATAAATATTTTTCTAAGGAGAGTTAAAGTTCTCTAAACACAATCAATAATATATATATTTTGCTTTGGGTTTAGTATTTATTTTTGGCATTTAACAGCTCATCGAGCAATGTGTGTACTGCGAGGTTTCAACATGCTATTGGGCTTCTGTGAATAATAATTACCATTTGACCCTTGGCTGTAAATGAGATGCCAGGTGAAGAAGCACATATGCTTGTTGTGTAGGCTAAATGCAATATAAAAGAAAGAGGTTACACTGTATATGAATTATGATTCGACACAGTTGGTTGCCGCCAGCGGCCGGCTATGCTTTCCCTTTGCTGTCTGCTCCAATTTCTCTTTGGACGGGTTGAGAGAGCACTGCGTGTTCAGGTCAAGATGTTTGCCTAGAAATAGTAGTACAGTTGCAGCTGTGTTTGCTGGAGCAGGAGACTAGTTTAAATAGCATTACCATTTATCCAGTCCATTAACAGAACTCTGTAAAATAATACCAACTCTGCATAAACTACAGGACAGTGTAATAAAATTACAAGCACTTGTTGACAGATGGGAAGTGTAAGTAAAGGAAAGCAATAGGTTGAGAATTTAAAAGAGACAGTGCATTATTTTCTGTGTCTAAAGACACTTAATTTCAAAGGTAGTTAAATTATTTTTCAGACTATTTTCTTTCCAGTTTAGCAGCCTTCCAAAAAATATCCTGGAACTAGTTAAAATGGATAATTTTAGTCAAAACAGAAGCTGATTTTCCCATTAAGAGCTATCTATAAAGGTGTTTTGACATAAATATTTCAGTAGGAAGTAGTTAATGCTAAATATAGTATGCAGAGTGCTGTAGGGTGTATTAATCTTACCTTGCAAGCAATCTCTCAAAGCACAATGTACACAAACCTCTGCTTTGATGCAACCTCATTAAAATAAAGGTGCTGTTGTAAATCCCCTGGGATGATAATGTAAGTTTTTGCTCAACAAGTAGTGTTCCTCAAGGAGGAGATGCATTCTTTGGTGACCCGTATGCCCACTCATGCTAAGTTGTGTAGCCTCAGGGATGGTACCTTAGCACAGAGAACTACTACAGCTTAGTGAGTGCTTTTCTGAAGCAAATAGATTTTGACTGCTTACTTTGGCTGGTTAGATCACAGTTCATTGATTGCTGTTTGCTGCAGGATACCAAGTGCTGGACCCAAGCTGTTTGAAAAATCAGTTTTAAAAGATACCTTTATTAATCAGTGGGATGTAAAGGTTATTGAATTACATGCACAAAGCTTGTCCCTTTTGATTTACATTTCTTGTGCTTGGAATGTGGTTAAGTTTCCTTACCGACTGGATATCTGTGGTATAAGTTAGGCAATGCTGGCTTTAAAAAAAAAATCAGCCTTTGTAGTGAATCTGGTCTTATATATGTTTTTCTTCTAATATGTGTACTTGAAGGTACACGTTGTGAATGTTTCTCCTCTAAAGCGGAAAAAACCCCAAAACTTAATGTAATCTGATTAATAAGCATCACTTTTGAGATGTCCGTTAGTCACTAAAGAAATTCCTAACAGCAAATAATTACAGGGAAGAAGTACTAAACATAAAAAAACTTTAAAAAATTATCTTAGGCCAGAACAACAGCAGCAGCAGCTACAACAACAAAACGTGCCGTATGGGGGGCCCTTGCAAAAATTCCTCCTGAATTAATTTCTGCCAGCTATGATTAAAGTGTGTGGTACTAGATGTGTCAGACACCATAGTTCTCTGCTTCATTTTACTCTTGGCCTCTTTGGCCCCTGCCACAATAAATCCCACAATGGTTAGGCAGGAATTGCAGGTTACAGTTGCCAGGGTTACCGTTGTCCGGCCGGACCGACATCATTACTCATCCCGGCCGGCAGCCCCAGCCCGTGGCCGCTCCCGGCGCGGGGAGCCGGCGGCCCGGGGAACTTCTCGCGCTGGTTCTCGGTGCTTGCTGGAGGTGCCGTTTGCATCACTTGCTGAGCATTGTTTTGCTTTTACTTTTCCCGAGAGAGGGGGAAAAAAAAAAACAACCCACAAAACAAACCACATCAGGAAGGAAAAAAGGTAATAAGATGGTGCATGTAAGGTGCTAGAGTAAGGACTTTTGAATGTTTTTAAGTGCTGGACTCCCTATTGTTAAGGTGTAATTTATGATTTTGTAATATTTTTTTAATGGTAATCATGGTAAGTGGGACTATGGTCGTAATTTTGTAGAAAAGACACATCTTCAGTCTGAATCCCTTTTAATAACTCAATAAAGGAATCACTCATTAGAAAAATGCTCCTTATCTCAAAGCCTCTGAAACATTTGAACTGCAAACACCTGCTCTGGCTGTTAATCCCAGTGAGGAGCAAAAATGAGTTTCCCCTTTTCAAAAGGCAATATTGAAGAATTTTTCCTGCTTTTGAGAGTACACTGTTAACAGAACTGCTGTCAGGTAAGCGCGGTGGGTTGGTTGCCACTGTGCTGCAGTAACATTACAGTGTGCTCCATTTTATTGCAGATGTGGGCTGAATGGACAATAATTTCACAAACATTAATTCAAACATGGATTAGGAAGCCACCTTGTTGCTATATCCTCCCCAGGATAGTGTGTTGAGGGATTTTACTCACTTGTTTGAGTTTTTATGATTTGTTATGGTGTATTCTAGCAGCATGCACACAAGGCAACTCCGTTTTTTTTTATGTGATAGAATTAAATCTTATCATTTTAGAGCTAAATGGAAGCAAACAAGTTTTCCCTACATTGTATAAATCTGGCTTGTGTTTTGACTTGTATTTTTTTTACCACAGTCACTTAGTCCAAGAATGTTTGAATTGTTTTATCTAGACAATTAAGTTTAGTTGGCAAGAATATAGCAATTCTACTGCTAGCTAGTTTTTAAATACTGGCATTATTTTTTGAGCATCACTCTTGGACTGTGACTAGAGTTCCTAAAACGTAACTATATTGATTATTTATTGAAATCATACTGCATATTAATAAAGGTATAAATTAGTATACAGTTCTGGCTTTATGGTATTGTAAGCCAGTAATTAAAAAGAAATCTTTAATATATGAGTAATTACTAATCTTTTTTGAAGTGTGGAAGCACACTTACTTGTTTGCTGCATCAGTGCATTTTTGCTAAAAAGAGCTCTTATTGCCCCAGAATGGAATGTTTTCAGGGTGGATGTGGTCTCTTATGCTTCATGGCCACTGCCAGTTACAGTTACAGTGAGTTTATTTTTGCTGTAATCCCAATCTGTAGACAGAAAGGCCTATCTAAAAAATAAAAGAATTAATGTTTATTAAAAATATGCATGTTAAGGTTCATTGCCTGTAAGAATAAACCAAAGTAACTAAGCACATGTTACCTCTGTCATTCATTTCTGGTATGGAAGACCTAGGAGATAAACTTTTGTGAGGCATTGTAAGGACTGTTACTTCTGTTACCTGTTCATTTTTAATGTAAAGACAAAAGGGAATTTGGAGTTCGAATGCTTCATGCAATTTGACTTGCTTGTGCATCTTTTTTCTGGTCCTACCACCACTTGCTTCTACCTTGAGCTTTCATTCTCTGCTGTAATGCTTCAAAATTGAAAACTGTCATCTCAAGGTACTGAACAAAACAAAAAACACCACTATAGCTTTGCTTCAGACGTAAGCCTTGCTTATATGGCAGGATGGCATTTTAGAGAATTTTGGAAGTGCTGAAAAAATGCTTACAATTCATCAGGTAATTGATTTTTTGAGCAAAGGAACAAGTATTGCTTATATGCATTTGTTGTACAACTTGCAGTAGCTATATCCTAGCAACAGCAAGCATTCAGCCTTGGATTCAGCTGAGTGGAAATGTTGGTAGAACCAGAATGGACTTTTGAAATGTAGTCGGAAAAAAAAAATTAAAATGTATTATCACTCTGTGCAATTACTGGACTTCAAACTTCACTATATTACTCTTCCTGCCCTTTGTTACAGCGTCTGTTAATCTGTAGGCCTTTCCTGAGCTATGCTTTTCTTTTTGGATTTGCATGTCACCTGCTATGGTGCTGTGCAGGAAAAAAATGGTGTATCAAATATACAGAAATCAGGTGAAATATTGTTACTGGAAGTAATAGTATGAGATGTTTGAAATTGGAAACAAACCATTTTATTGTAAAATGATGCTATCAATATGGATTGTTAAAAGTTTTACTTTTGAGATAATTGGAAGCCGTCTTTGAATTGTGGTTGAATTTGCCTTTACTTCTTTATTTATAAAAACATAATTTGTCAGTTTTTTACAAGTAATACTTCATTTGCTATAGGATAAAATGGCACATTGCATGAACTGCTGGGCCTGTAAACTAATTCTCATCTGGGCAAGATCACTAACTCTATGTAAGCTGCATTACTAAATGATATAGCTAACTACTTTCAGCAAAAGGCATCTACAGGAACATCCAAGAATTGAACTTTGATCCTGGTGGGTCCCTACCAACTCAGAATATTCTGTGATTCTTATAACTATTGATTTTTTCATCAGAAGAAACACTCCAAAACTGTTCAGTCACTTTTAACCTTAATTGGAAATTTATGTAAACACCAAGAAAACTAAAATATTATTTCCGGCAGTTCTTCTCGACTAACATAAATATCTGTGTTTTAAAAAAAAAAAATATGCTATTAGCTGCTGGCATTTAAATATGTCTAATGTGAAAACATGAATCATATTAATTACTCACACCATAGCTCTATTTAAATAGCGTGGTGGTATTCAGAGTAATTGAGAGGCCCACTTTAGCGATTGTGGTTTTGGTACTTTGACCCCAAGCATAAATAATCATCTTCTGTGTCTTTGTTGGCATGATAGCAGTTAAAGCAGAGAATTGTGTTTTAATACAAAAGTAAAAGTCGCTGGTTCTGAGTCACCTGTATGTTCATGTCCGGTCTGAATCAGTGTCTGGGTTGTTCCTGGAGCGTTGACCTTGAAAGTTTTGGTAAATTGTGATACAAGAAACCTTTTAGTCAGGAGTTAAGTAGGAAACTGAAACTCAGTGAAGGAAGTAATGAAAAGTAAAAAAGCATGTCAGAGGAATTGCCGTTATTATGTGGTGCAGAAACATGGTGTGAAATGTTATAAAGAGGCCATCTGTAAGTCTTGGCTTGCACAGAGCGGACATTTAAGTGCAGCCATGTCATCTTGATTAAAAAAAAAGAACAGAAAAGAGGGATAAATCGGGCCAAGGGAAAATCTGAAAGTATAGAGGCTTGTTCCTATGATGGTAGGTTTCTTCTACAAGTGGAAGATTAAAGCCTAAAGTAACTGAATAGCTGAGAAAAGTCCAAAGAAAAGTTGATTGCTTCCCCTCCAACAGTTCCAATTGATTGAAAAAAGCCTAATTTAAAGTTCTGTTTGTTCTGTGTCTTAAACCATCAGAATTTTCTTTTAGAACTCGAGGAATGCTCTGGAAGAGAAAGAATCCAAGGATAAAAAGTCATTGCAGGCCAACAATTGTTCCTAATCCTCACAAAATGCTGGAGAAATTAAATTTATTCTTTATTGCTCAAAGTGTTACCTAGGTCACTGGGCGATGGGAAAATTGAACTGGGAGTCGAGTAGGCACAATCTTTGTTTTGTGTCTAGATGCTTAACCTTAGACACGACAAGGCATCTTAGTGTGTTGTGGGAACTTGGTTCAGAGTATTAACACCAGGACGTTTATTACCCTGGATTTATAATAGGCTATGCTGTCAGTCGATGAAAATGTTGTGTTTACATTTCAGTGTTAAATGATCATTTAATTAACACCTAAGAGAAAAAAAAAAACCTCTTGTGAAATTCTTAGCAGCTTTTATTATTGGTTTCCGTGGAGGTTTTAATATCCAAGTTATGCTGCAGTTGCTTCTATAATACAGCTAGAAAAGACATTTATGAATGCAATCAAGAAGGACAGACAGTTTAACCCCTGTTGACCCTTTATCCTGAATGTTGATTTATATAACGTTTTAAATGCATTGAATTAGTTTTAAAGCTTCTCTAAAGTTACTCACAAAACGTTCAAACAACCCATGTATTCTTCCTTTTAAAAATATTTCCCAAAGTGTACATTTTTATAAGGAGAATAGTTAGTTTTTCTTAGAAAATTACTAATGTATATAGAATTTATCAACTTTTCTGTAGTTAAAAAAAATAAAGTGTTTGTTTCGCCAAATTTATCTTTATGTTCTTGATTAGTATATACAAGCTTTTATAAGAAAAACCAAAAAGGGAGTTTGAAACAGACTTCGTATCGTGTTCTGGTTGCAGTAGCTACTGTCTGAATTCTTTAAAAAGAATAGGAAATTGGCAAGGGAAAGAACATTACTACAAAATTGCGTATCCACTTTACCCAGCACAGATCTACTTCCATATGCTCCATTGTATCAAAGTCAAGGCTATCTACAGGGTTTAATTTGCTCTGGGTCCTTCATAATGCTTTTTGTTGTAATGTTGATATACAAATGCTTTCCGCAATAACGTTGCCCTAGAAAGTATGTTTGCCTAGGTTTTTCTGCATCCTAGATCTAATGCCAGATGAAATGCTCTTTATTAAAGAGCAGATGCTTTTCAACTGTTGTGTTTTAATAAACACACTGTAGTAAAAATTGAAATTGCGTATAGGTTTAGGGATTGTTTTGGGGGTTGTTTGTTTATTATTTGGTCTTTGCTCAGGGAATAAACCCCACAACTTTGAAGTGTGGTAAGAGAATAATAATAAAAAGCACAGCACAGCTTAAGTCAATTATTGATGCTCCACAAATTTTATTGTATTCTTTTTGTTTTTCCTCATGATCATATCCTTCTCACATGTCAATAACTGAGCTAGAAAACGCAGATGGAATCTGCTGATACAGTAAATGTTCTTTTTTTTTTACGCAACTGACATAAACCATCTAACACTTGATGAAATATTACAGCTGCAGTGAGACGTCTATCTGCCAGTCGGATCTTAATGTTTTTCAGACTTCTCAGAATATGTTTATTAAGTTGGAATTTAGTATTCAGATAGAGACTTGCATTTGTTTTTGTCTGAATTATTTGAGCATTTACAGTTAAAGCAGTTTATTTCAATTTCAGTCCTTTCTTCAGTGTTTTTAATTGAAAAATAATCCTGCAATATCCATTTCTGAATTGCCATGTTGGATGAAGGAGCCTTAGGATAGATAAAAAAGGCTTACCCCGTGCTACATGCAGCTTGCTCTCTTCTCAGTCCTGGTGGAGCATGTAGGTTTGCTGTGCTGGCGAATGATTAAGGCGAGTTATGCATGGAGGAAGACTTAGGCTACGCTTTCTACATGCAGACCAGTAAACTTCAGCTGAAACGACATTGAACTGTTTGGGACTCGGAGGCATGGTGGGAAGGTCACATGAATTATCTAAGTACCAATTAAAGGGACTCATTATGGTAAGGAAAGTGCCAATATATTAAGTGCAATACTTGGTCTTGGAGAAGAACTGAAGCTAGGGCTGCAGTGATGAACAACCCAGACTGTTGTCCTGATCCTTGTAGCTTTTGTGAGGGTATTGGAGCCAGGGCTGGTGGCTTTACTTGGGAAAGGCTGCTTATGAATGCCGAGCAGAGTTCATTCTCTCCTTCAGACACTTGAGAGGCCTGCTCTGCTAATGGCTGTTCAGACCCACCTCATGGGGAATAAAGCTGGGGCTTGCAGAACTCTTTTCATCTTTACAGCCAAGCCCAGGTGCAGGCCCTCCCTGGCTCAAGGGTGTTTAAAGGACCACACTCTGAAGGCTTCTTTCCAGGGCCCTTAGTCTTTAGGGGGAAGAAACAGTACTTCTTTCAGTTAAGCACTCCTTCAGGTTTTGCAGGGCAATATGTCCAAGAGACAAAATCTTTGCCTCTTTTCATTTCTCCCTCTGTCCAGAGAGTTGAATGCTATTTTTATTTTTGCTATGAATGTGTAATCTGCACAATTGTAGGGAAAGGCTGCTCATACTTTATAGGGTAGCATGTACAAGGGTAGGTTTGGTGGCAGCTGTTCAGGGTTTTTAGTACTTTAACATGGGGGAGGTAGAAGAAACATCAACTCTTCTTTTCCCCACTTCTGTGGCTTTTTTGTAGGAGTGGTGGATAGCTGGCAGGGTTTAGATAGTTGATTGACCCTGAAACTGAAAAGGTTGCATACTGAGTTTGATAAGACCCAGAGGGAAGGGTTGCAGTGAAGGTAGGATAACAGCTAATGTAATGAAGGTTGGTTTATAGCAGCTGCTTCTCTGAATGCAAAGTTATGGAAGGCTTATTAGAGAGAAAAGAATGTAAATGTGCATCTAAAAGAGGGAGAGAAGAATCTGAAAAGCTTAACAGAACTAAAGAAAGTTATTAAGGTGAACTAAAACGATGTCACTGGCACATATGTGTACTGCATAAAAGCAGTGATCATTTCTGGTCCTTTCTACTTCTGCATAAACGCTGAATTTAGTCAATGATTAACTAATTCTGTCATATTCTCTGTGTTCTTTATGAACTGTGCATTCTTTATGAATTGTGCATTCTTTGCAAATGGCAAGAGGTTTAATTCCCTTCTAGATTTTAGTAATGTCTGTAAATTCAATAGAGCAAATACTTTTGTGTAACTCCCCTATGCCATAACTTGTTATAACAACAGTACTCTCCCTGTCACTTACGTGCCTACAATGCAATAAAAATACCACTCAAAAAGCTGTAATTTTTTATGTCAGACTCACTTCTAAAAATGAGAAAACAGAACTTTTGTGAAGTGGAGAGAGTACTAAATCTGTAGAGGAATGCTACTTGTTCTCTAGTACAGTGTTCATGTTAGAGGTGCAGAAGCCAAAACTACTCATTTGGCACAGAGTACAGAGATGTCTCATGGCAAAATTTGAGTTTTGTATGTAAGTTTAGCAGACTCCAATTTTAAATGTCATCTATTACAAAATCATAACCACAGTGTTGCTCTTCCTTGGCTCACCAAGGAGGGTGGCCATGCGCATTCACATTTGCAGCTCTAAATGCCAATCAGGTCATCCTCACTGTTCTGGCTGATAACAGTGCCTCTGTCTGTGTAAAAAAAGAGAATCTTTCACCATGTTGTAAGCTTCTTGGAGTAGGAAATAATCAGAAAATTGTACAACTTTTAAGTTCTAAAATAAAGATTACTGTTAGTAAAATTTGTTCAACTAGCATGCCATATTAGGATGAAATAATTTTGCAACACACAGTATCCCCTTTGAAGTCTTGCATATAAAACTATATGCTCTATTCATGGCCAGTTGTGCCACATATTACTGAAGTTTTAGATACTGGGCTGAGGTATTTATTTGGTCTGGTGTTTTGTAGTCAATTGATTGCTGATCAAAACTGTGTAAACAGCACATCAGTAAATTTTGGTAGAGGAAATAATACTAAGGGATTTAAATTAAAAAAAGAAGTATGCTGGAATTATTTCTTCTGTGGATATGGACTGGAGAATGTGGGAAATACAAAATACAGCAAACTAAAGATTGTGATCACTGGGGAAAAAACTATTGTGAGAGACTTAATGATAATAGCTGTAAATGTGCAGCATGGAACAGTAAGATCATCCCATTTCATGTGTATGTTTCAAAGGCACTGCAGGAAATGGAAAAGAAAATATTTCTATGTTACGGAGTTTTGCTAAACTGATGGTGATGTGGTTTGCTTTGCTAGTTAATGTTATGGGATGTTCACTTCAAATGAATATTTTTTCCATTTTGTTGCAACATTAAAAATATTTCATTAATATTTTGGCTAAACTGAGGTTTTTTCTGTTCTTGTAAATCAGGTTGCAAAACCTATTTTGTCTTTTTCCACAGTCAAATGAAAGAAAACAGAAATGGATTTCAGTTGTAGGAAAGGCTTTAAAATTAGTATGTGTTGTTAGCCTGTTTAAATTAGTGGAATAGCAAAAGAATGGCAGTATGATGTGTGCATGTATATTAGGAAGAACAAAAGCAAAACTGGGAGAAACGTAGTTGAATTAGGAAATTGATTGGTCAAGAAAAGATTTCTGAAGGGAGTTGCAAGTTTTTGACATGGGTGACCTAAGAATGGTCATTTGGTGTATATTCAGCATTGAATAAAAGTAATAATGATACTCCCAGATACACAAGTTCTTATTAAAGAAATGGAACTGGACAGTCTGCTGGAATAAGAAATTCATAAGATTCAACTCTTAGGACTAACAGGGGTATTGCATTTTCTCTGTAGTAGCTGAAAATCAAAGCTCTTTCTGCAATTTATTTTGTTCATTTCTGGTCTCCAAACCATTCTGTTACAAGCTCTCTTCATCGTGATTTTATTCACAAAGGTACCAAGTGGGTAGAGAAGCCTAATTCTTTCTTGCAGTATGAATGACAGCTTGCACTGTTGTGTTCCACGTGATGTGTTGGACTAGGGTGGTGAAAAGGTGCCAGTGCTGCTGGCCAGCAGTGCTTCTTGTACCTAGATAGACCCTAGACACTGGATTGGTAGTAGGGAGTAAATTCTGAAACATGAAAAGGCTCACATTTAACTGAAAGTTGCAAATACTTAGGAATCTGCTGATTGCTGATTTGTCTTTTTGTCCAGGGAAGACTTTGTCTTACAAGAGCTACAGATTACCCTAATAGCTCATAATGTAGGACTGAGGCCTAGAGAGCCTTTCAGTGCTGGCAGAAAAGTGTATTATTTCACATGCTTACTCTAGAGAAATTTAGATTAAGATACATAAGAATTGTTGCATGTTGAATAAACAGCAGTAGAAAACATTTTGTATTAAAAAAACATAGTTTTGTTCCTGTTGCTGTAAAAGACTTCAAAGTCTGCTTCCTGAAGTAAAGCACTATTAGCATAACCACTCAGTTTTGTGTATTCCATGGAATAGGAATTTGAGCAGAGTTCACAACTCTGCCTTTCATGCATACAGAAAGGCCTTAAAGTGTGGTGTGTGGGTATGCAAATGCATTAGCACTGGTAATTCTTTGGGCCTTCACTATTAATGTTTAAGATACTAACATTTTAAGACAAACAAAAACAACAACCCCCAAAAAAACTGCAAGAAATCACAGTCTTTGAGAAGTAGTCAAAGAGAAAATGCTAATAAAGGTGGAGATGTCTGTCTTGAAAAGATTTCTCTCAGTTTCTCCAAAAGAAAGTAGGTAAGAAATATATCTACCCATTAAATGTTGCGTATCTATTTGATGAATTAGATATAAATTTGAAACTTAGCTTAATATCTTCATATAGTGAATAATAACATGGTGCTATAGTTTCAGTTTATAGTTCCTCAGAAATGCACAGCTTTTTGACTATGTACTTTGTTGGAAACGGAACTTAAACTAGATTCCTGTAACAGTGTTCAGAGCCTCCTTTTTTGCATGATTAGCTGTGGGTTTTGTAAGAAAGTCTGCTGTTATTAATGTGTTTTTTCACTTTACTTGCATTTTTTAATTATGGCTGCATGACCATATTTTCCATTGTGTTTTATTTTGGCTTCTTGGGATGACTTCTCAACTAGTTTGCTAAATGTGAATGTGGCAGAAAAGTCTTTAATGGTGTAATCTCATTCTGCACAATAGTAGTACATGTCCCATATAAATTTGGTGAGTATTTAAAACAAAAAAGGGCAAGTGGTTTTGATATGCCCGAAGAAAGATACCAACGGAAGATAATCAATGTATCTATACTGCTAAAGTGTAAGGTCATCATCATTTTGGCATGCCATGCTTAATGAATTTCCCTGGGTATGCTAGGAACATCTTTCTTTCTAAATCAAGATATGGAAAACCCAGGTTTTTTTTTTTTTCCGTTATAGAAAGGAGAATAAACATTGTACACAGAAAGCTATAGCCAGTAGTTTAAAAACCCAAACAACTTGAGTTATGTTCAGTGTTTCAGTTGGGCGGTCCAGAAGAAGATTGAAAAGATGTTCTGAATTTGGTTTCTATTCCTTACTGGAGGAAAATATTGTATAATCAGAAATCACATTTTAATTGATGCTTTGTTTTGCTTTATTTGCTTAATAACAATATCCTGCTGTGTGTAGTTTTATCAGCAGTGCTTTTGAGGTTGTGTAATGTTTAGAGAGGATTACACTATGTAAAACTTTCCAAATATGAGATATTTTAAAAAAAGAAAACGTGGTGTGAATTAACTGTAGTTTTGAAAGGAAACTTAGTAACTTTCTTGGGCGGGGGGGGGAGAAGCAGGGAGTGTGGTTAAAGCATTTATGATAAATATGTGTTTTGTCTGTTTTATGCTTTATGTTTTGTTCTTGGATGTTATGTTGAAGATGTGAATCTGTAGGAACTGCTCTAGAAGGTATGAACTATAAAGGGAAAGTAAAGAAATATTTGTTTGTGCTGAAGTTTTATATAGAATTAGTACCCTGAAATAAGCCTAGGTAGTGTTTGAACACATGGGAATTTCTTAAAATAAACACAGCCATGAAGGGAAAATGTGATAATGACTTGATGATGATGAGTGTCTGCTGTTACGGGTCCAGTGAGATGCAAGTGCCAACGCCCCAGCCTCTACACCATGATCCAAATTATAATGAAGGAATCTGGCAGCTCTGATGCCTTTATGTGAATGTATTACCATGGCTATAAAGAGAAATAGTTCCAAAATGGAAATACTAACAAATATTTAGTCATGCCCAAGCAGATTAGAAGTGGAAATAGACATACTATAGGAACCAAGATAACAAGAAATATATCTTCTGGGTACGTGTGTTCCATTCCTGTTTCCTTGGGCTGGTTCTTCCTTTTAGACAGGTTAGATATATATTCCCTTCGTAAAGGTCACATCCCCATTTCTTGATTTGTTTCAGCTTCCTTCCTGCTTTCCTTCTCTGTGACTCTCCTCTTATGCAAACATCAGCCCTGATTAAAGTCTAAAACCTGCAGAAAATGTTCTGTACCAAATTGTGGACTGGTGAGCTGTCCGACAACTGTAAACTGTCTAATGAAGTGCAAGAGTTCAGATTTGTTCCCAAGGGCAGGCTCCCCCTTGTGGATGCTGAGCCAGTTACTGTCAGCTTCTGTGAGCTTCCTAGCGTTGTACTCACTTAACATATGATTCCACCTTATTTTTTAAAAAACGTTAGTATCTGTATATAATTCAAAAGTGGTTTTGTTTTTTTTTTTTCTTTGTATCCTCAAGTAATTTTCAAGCCAGACTGACCCAAAAAGTCTTAAGTCAGAAAGAATGCTTGAGAGTAGGAAAGCTGTTGTTAGAACAGAAAGGTCTTAACTCTTTTGTAGTTCCTGTTTTTGATGCAACCTCTGCTGCTGCTTTTTGATAAAAGCAATTTCCATATAAAAGTGTTCTATTCACTTTTTCTAAACATACTGCTTAGCTTCTCTGCTAAATGAAGTCATGTCTGGTAGTGGATGTCTGACATACAATACTGATACTATTGTGAGTATCAGCACTGGCAACAGGGACATTATTTTCTGTCAAGTTCTCCAGGTAACTCTACTAAAGATTAGGGACCCCTGTATTGTTGTGTGGAATGATGTGTCTTTTGTTTGTCTTGAACAATGGTGCAGGACTTTGCTATGGAATGCGGGCTCTGACACATTTTAGAATTTTGGAATTTAAAATTCAAGGTTTCAAGGTTCGAATTTCAAACTGTGGTGAAGGCAATTTTTCTGCCCTCTTCACTGGACTGATTGTTTCTTGCAAGGTGTTTAATGCAGCTTATTGAGTTGATTTATTTACACGGGCTTAAGAGGCTTTTCTGCTTGCTCGCTAGCCCAAGCTGAATGACTCATCTGAGATCAAACTGCTGACAGAGGAGGTGCTTTTGGAGCTGCAGATGGCACTGCCAGCATCTTAATGAAATCTGGTGCCAAAGGAAGCATATGAAAAATGTAAGAAACAATACTGTAAATTGTGTGTGAATCTTGAAAAATAGTGATGTGTCTGTAGAAGGAAGATGTGTGTTTTTCATCATAAAGAAGTCAATCTTCCTCACTCTTCCACTTCCATCAGTGCCAGCTCTAGCCCTGAACATTTCTTAATGGCCTACAATTAATTGGTCTGATGGCTTGATCAATCAGCCTAATAGTTGACATTGTCTCTAAAGTGAATGACAATCTTGTTGAAATATGCTTTTTTGAAATTCAGAAACCTTCTGGTCCTTCCAGATTCCTTTTTTCCTATCACAGTACTAGCCAGGACTGTTATAATGTACATATGGTTTCCTGGCTGATGGAGCTAATTGTTTGTTCTCAGATTATTCTCAATCCCTGAGTTGGTGCTCAGTGATGTTTTCACTCATTTTTTCAGTGTGAAATGGGTAAGATGACTCTAAGAAAGAAGTCTTAGGCTGTTCATGATGCAGCTTCAACAAACAGTGAAGCTGCATCATGAATCAGCACCAAGAAATTTGGCAAATTATAGAACTTCCTTTTTGTATATGGTCACTTGAAAATGCATACTATAGTTCCCAGAAATGTGCTTTAGGTATAAGATGAAGAATTCACCTTGCATGTTGGAATTATAATGACTATTACTTAAAAAATCATTATTAGATTTATATTGGAAAAAAGATGCTACTGTTTCTCCTGCTTTTGTGGACCGATACTGTTTGGCCAGCTGCTAGAGTTGCAGGGGGTTTTGTTTCTTCAGGAAATGTAAGCTTGCCAAACCTGAACCCGGAGTCACCGGACAGGGTAATTCTGTACAGAGATTTTTATTTCCTCACCAATACAAACTCTGACTGCATATTGCAATCAAACCAGTACTTTGACAGAGTTCTGGATTAAGTTTCCTGGGCAGTTGGGAGGAACTTAATACTGGTCGAATCCCCTTTTTACATGTCATGGATCAATAAAAGAAAAAATAGTGTGCAAAGAAATAGAGGACTGTATAATAGATAAAATATCAGCAGTAATTTCTGATGACACTTGTTTTTCTTGCAGAACTTGTCAGATCCCAAGGGATATCATGTTTAGTCATGCTTCTTCCATACTCTTATTATCAAATTCGTCAAATTCTTGGGTGCAGTGAAAGCTCTTTGTCTTCTCAATATTTTCAGTATATTATTTCTCATCACTGTCCTGAACCTCAATATGACATTACTTGTTGGTGGCTTTTAACGTGATCTGCTGATAAACATTGTGATGTCTAGATTTCTGTCTTTTCTGGAGAAGATGACCTTTTCTCCTGAAAATTCTCTCCTGCATTCTTAATGGAAAATCTAGTTAGTCTAGATTTCTTTGCTATAAATGATTCCAAGATGCTTTGCATGAAAGAAAGTGTTTTCTTATTTCTTCTATAGGAAGCATGCAGTGGAGGAGAAAAAAAAATAACCTGCTCACTTTGAAGTCACACACACACTTATTAATAAAATATTTTAAAAATCCCCCAAGACAAGTGAAAATAGTACCTGAAAAATAAACATGTATTTTAAATAGCTATATGGGATTTTTACATCTAGTTGTCCAAAGGTAACCATGACATTACATTTTGTTCCTTGTCCATGCTAATTGCTTTAGTTTAGTAGATTTGCAAAATGTGTCTATCATTGTGTTAAAAATTTTAATTACTGAGGTTTGTGAAACTGCTTCCAAATACAAGGGGTATTTGTAGAAAGCTGGATAGATTGACAAGTGATTGACAGGGTAAACAGTCTCACTGTGTTCTGATATGCTATGCTGTGGTGCAATGCTACAGACACCTCATAAGCCTCAGGAAGTAGCTGCAATCCAATTTTTATTAAAATTTTACTGCCAATGTATCTTGACATTATTGTTAATTGGGAAACTAAGTGTGCCACTGTTGTCTTTTTCTTCGTTTCTTTAGAAAGCTTCACTATTACCTTGCATTCCTATGGAACTTTAGTATGACATAACGTAAGAGTGATATATTTGTATTAGTAAAATACAGTGTTGGCAAGAGGAAGTTGAGACATCGCACTTTCTTGGATGTTTTCAGTAACGTCTTATTATTTTTGTAATGTGGAAAATCTTTAAATGACAAAAGCCTTGTTTGGTGTGATACTGCAGAATAACAACTGTTGTCTCCAAAACAAGATCCACCTAGAGAATGAACATTAATTCTATGTAGCTCTTAATATTTGCCAATATTAGGAGGCACAGTTTTAACTTTCTCTCACCCTCTCCTTTTCCCTGCCACCTGCTCTCTGCAATGCACCAAAGAAAGAAGAAACCAAACTGAGAAAGCCTCTGGAAAGACAGATAATTTCACTGGTTTGCCCTTGAAGATCTTTGTTTTGTAGAAGCAAGACAATTTTAGTAAACTTGAGGATACAAGGACCATAATGACAAATACTTCATTTTCAGCTGAAGATGATTATTGATACTTGAGTAAAGAAAGATAATTCACATATTTTGAAAGCTTTGCAGCTTCAACTTAATACCTATATTTCTTATGGGGAGATCAAAGACAGCTAGTGTAAATTTTGGGTCAGTGCTGCCTCTTAGTCTTGAGATGTCACATGTGGGTCACACAGACACATCTATTGCATCATTCACATCTCGGGTTAAGGTGGTTTGTGCTGTTACCTTGCTAACTGGATCTTTTGCTGTGAAACAGTCTCCTTATCTGTTCTTAGATCAGGCTGTCATTTCAGACAAGTGGCCCTCTTTTTCCATGTTGCCTGGAGATTTCACCCAGTTTGCCAGCTTGCTTTTCTTCTCCTGTTGAATGTGAACCAAATGGACTATGTCCAACTGTGTTAGGCTATGCTAAGACTGTGATAAGAGACCTTGTAGTCTGGGTGAAAAATTCTTTCATCCTTTTTTTAATGCATTAAAGTCAGGTGAATAGAACCTTCTTAGGGTTCTATTGTTAAAAAAAAAAAAAAAAAAAAAACAAACCAACAAACTAGTATATTTGTTTTTTACCTCTATTAAATATAATGATTTCACCCTACTTCTTCATAAAATGTCAGTGTGCTGCTCTAACGTTGCCATATAATTTGAGAAATTTCCACCTCCATAGTGGACTTTGCCCTAAAATTATGGCTTTTGTGGTTGTGATAAATGATTCAGCATAGACTGGAGAGCTCTGAGTATAGTGCAGAACTAATAGCAGCAAAATGTGTTGTGGAAATGGAAAAATGTATTTTGAGAGCGAAATAAAAAATTTGCTTTACACAGTATGTTCTGCTGTCTTCAGCTGGACCTGTCTGCTCCCTTTCCCAAGTGTTTTGTTAAGCAGTAGCAACACCTACAGAATTGGGTCAGGCTTGTTCTGCTCATTCTCAGGAAATTGCTGAACAGAACCAAAGGAGCTGGAGGATGGGGGTTTCAAGTGGAAAGCGAAGAAACACGCTAGCATTCAGGCCCTTTCCACTCCTGAGGAAGCAAGGATGCTTCTAGAAACTGGAAAGAGGAAGGTTGTGAACACCGAGAGTGACTGAAATAAATTAATTCATCATAGAGTGAGGGATTTATTCATAAGAGATATGAAATAGAAGAGACCAATAAAACCACATCTAGGAATTACTGAATTGAGATTATATGTGGCAGTTAAGTTCTGGATATATTTATGCTTTAGCAAGAGTCTCAGCACCTTGAATACTTTTTACTTTGGCAGTAGACAGTAGGAGAATTTTTATTCAAGCATTGTTAAATCTTTCATAAAAGATTCCAAGGATTTGAATGACAAAATTATTATGCTTCCTCTAATAATCTGGACCTCCAGAAGCATACTGTATGGTTTTTTCCTGCATTGTGTGCTTTAAAAAAGCCTCTATCATCCAAATATATAATTTAATATGAAAAGTTTTCAAAAGGTTTTAAGCCACGTACCCGAAATTATATGTAATGTGCAATAAAGAAACAGGAAGTAGCAACATTAAGAAAATGTATGTGAATGCAGAAGATGGAATTAGTATGAGTAATTCTTGCATTTCAAAACAATGCTGAAAATACTAGTAATTATTGGCACTATTTGATTCTGATTGCATTGGTTAAATTGGAGATTTAATTGGTAAATAAATCCAGAATTCACAAACTGGATGAAATTTAAAAAATACTCTCAGAAACTATTTTATCTGAGTTAGTAAAATCGGATTGCCTGATAACGTATCTCAACAGAAGCTGTTTTCTTAGTGAATTTTCTTTTTTTATTTCTTTTAGAGTACAAAACAATTTAGTTCTAGAATTTGTAAGTCAAAAATTATTCCTCAGAACTGTGTTTCTCATTCAATATTCATGTTCTTTTAGTCTGTATTTTTGCCTGTGGAAGAGGTAGTAACTGGTGTTCTGTTCTAAAATAATAAATTTTTTCTGTGTATCACCATTTCTATTAATTAGATACATTAATGTAAAACTGTGTTGTCTCTTCAGGTAAATATCTGCCTGCTTTCTTATAAAAGTTTTATTGTTGTGTAGTTGTTTGAAGTGTTTGGTGAGAAGGTACCTCTGATTACGGTAGTATTTAATTGCCTAATGAATTGTGTTAATCTTCTTGTTAGCTTATTCTCTGTGCTGTAAAATTACCTTTAAAAAAACATGCCTTTAAAACTGCCTTTTTTTTCATTAGAGCATTCTAAAATTTGGTTTTTGGAGCAAAATGTCCTGAATTCTATAGAGAGGTGGAGAATAAAGCAGATTATTATAATTATCACTGTATGGACAGCATAGTTAGAAGGGGGTGGGGCAGAAAGTTAAAAAAAAAAAAGGTGATTTTTTTAAACTTTGCTTCTGTCTTCATGGTTTCCCATTTCATTTTGCCTACTCCAGGGGCTAATATACCTGCCACCTTTCTGGAAGTCTAAGGGTATCCTGACAGTAAAAAAAATTCTTTGTACCCCTCTCTAAGTTTATCTTTCCTTGTTCCGGTCTCCTGATCCATCACTTCTGCCAGCCTGTGCTTTGAGTTAGGTAACTGACTGAAACAGTTTTCTATGTGTATTTGAGAAATCTGTTCTCAGAGATCCAGATGAAAAAGGCGAGGCTGGAAGGATCATGTCATAAAAGCTTCCTTCTGACTCTTTAAATGCATTTAAGGAGATAGAAGCCACGACAAATGAGCTATCCCCTACAGTATATTACTTTGATCGAGCTGTCTTTGCCACCATCTATCTAAACGATGGTGGCATATTTTTAAAATAAATTGTGGAGCTCCAGTACTTCAAGTGAGTTTGGTAGCTCTAGTCTGCTAATGGGTGTATTTAAGGGTGTATTTCTGCTTGAAGCTCAGTAGGGTGGTCAGAATGTGGATAAGGCTGTGGAGAGTCTGTTGCCACTAAGTTTTTCTCCCCAGGGTGATGCATCTTAATGTTTTTCACATGTTTGTCTTAACAATGAAAGGCCCTGCTGCACTCCAAGAAACTAATGCACAGCCACTGGTTTATGCCCTACTTTTAAGTGTGTGTTGTGTGGGAATAGGACAGGAAGTCTGGCCTTCGGGATAAATGTTGAGCAATGAATATGACCTGTGTATCTTTTGTTATTTGTTATTCTGTTTTCTTCTGTATTCTCGTAAATTATATAAGGCAATAGGATTGGATAAATCATTACCAGCTATCTTCCTAGCTGAAACTGCTTTCTTGGGAACAGTTAACAGCCAACTCATTGTTAGGCTTAGAAGGTGTCACAAGCGCAGTCCTAGATCTACTTGTGTTCCAAGCACTCAGGTGTTGCAGTGCTGGGTG
>VZRR01013231.1:1567986-1630710 GCA_013398015.1 Oreocharis arfaki | reverse complement strand
CTCCTCCTTCGCCCCCCGCCTCTCCTTGCCCCCAAGCTTTCCCCAAGCTCTCAGAAGCAATCTGCCCTCCCGCTGCCCCCCCCCCCTTTCCCCCCCTCCTCCCGACGTGTCTCCTTGTGGGGCCGCCCCGCTCCGCCTTTCCCGGCCCCGCCTGGGCTCCTCATACCAAGGCCTCTCGGAAGAGTCTCGGCCAGGCTGCGCATTCCCTACCCTGGGCAAGCTGGCCTGGGCCTTCAAGGTCTTGTCTGCAAAGGGATCTTCTGCACGGCTCTATCTTCCCCTGCCCTCTCCAAGAATAGCGGGGCCCTCGGGGTGACAAAGGCCAGAGACCCCTTCTTTCACCCCCTTTTGCTTCTTCTAGCAACAGGATCTCCAGGGATGCAGCCCGCAGGGTATGCCACTCAGGGTAACAGCTTGGAGTGGCACAGCCAGTACGTGGCATCCCGAGTGAGGCGGCCCCGAAGGGTGCAGCAAAGGTCGTCAAAGTGAGGGTCCAGCTCAGAGGGGTGCAGGGAGCGTTCCAGAAGGTCACATCCTGGAGGCGTCCAGCCCTCGAGAGATACATCCCATTAAGCTGCCACTTGGAGGAGATGCTGCCAGGAAAGGGGTTCAATCTGGAGGGATCTTGCCCTTACGAGGTACATCCCAGAGGAGTTCACTAGGCAGGATGAAGCTGAACGGCTGCATTCCGGAGGGGAACATCATGAGGGATCAAGTCCTCAAGGGGCACATCTCGGAGAGGGTCCAGTCAGTGCTTCCAGCCCTCGAAGCACGACAGAGGGGCTTGAGGCAGACACCAGCTCAGGCCCGAGCAAAGATCCCGTGCAGGTTACCGGCCTGGGTGCCATTGCCGGAGGGGCAAGGCGAAATGTCTCTGGGTCAGGGCTGCGCCCGAGGACCAGCTCCAGGACTGCTAGGAACCCCGGGCACGGCCCTGCCCCAAACCCCTCCGGACCGCCTGTGAGACGGCAGGAGTCTGTCCCGGGTGAAATGTCGCTGGCGCCAGCAGGCGGGAGAGGGGGAAGGGAGGGCGGCTCTGGGCTGCCGCAGGCAGCGCTGAGTGATTCATGGCCTCGCCGAGAAGACTGTCAGGGGCGAGATTTTACTGTATACGGGAAAGAGGGGAAGGAGGGGGTAAGTTGCAGGCTTGCGGCAACAGTTACAATGAGGAGAGGGTGGAGGGGACGCAGCTCTCCCTCCCAGCGAACGCCCGGGTCCTAATCGACACCCTCAACCTCCCCATCCCCAAAAAAACTCAGCGTGAGCACCATGGAAACAATAATTTATTTAAATAATCTCTGCTTATTGTAAAAGAAACATTAATGAGTGTATAAGTTTTCCATAATAAATAACCAAAAATACCGTTGTTTTTTTCCCCCCCCCCACAGTCCAGACATCAAACAGAGCAGGGGCATGTCAGTGGCTAGGCTGCCGGCGTGGGGACAGCGGACGGGGGCGGAGAGGAGGGCTCGCCGCGGCTGGCGCCCGACCCGGGGAAGCCTCGTCGGGGCACGAAACCAGCCCGGAGGCAGCGCACGGGCGGGAGTCGCACCGGCACAGCCCCCTGCGACCGGCCCCCGCCCCCGCCGGACAGTTTCCTTCAAGCCTAAAAAGGACACCTTAAACACGGGAGGCGTCTGTTTTAAATCTACATATAAAAATTATTTATCTTTTTTTCAATCGTTTTATTTTTTAATCCCCAACATCAAAGTGAGGTTATCCGCAAAGGCACCTATCAACTTTAAAAAAATAAAAAGTAAAGTTAACCAGAGTTCTGCACCGGTGGTTTGATGAAAATGCCGGGGAAGAGGAGGAAGATGGACTTAGGTAAGAGGAGGGAGGGAGGGAGGTGAGTACTTGTTCCGCAGCGTGGTTGTTTTCACGGCGGGAGGGAGGACCCCACGGGGCCGAATACACACGGGCCCCGCCGGCGGCGGCAACGGGGCGGGACGGGGCACGGAACGGTTCCTCTCCGTCGGGATGGCCAGGGCCGGAGCCAGGCTTCACCAAAACACCAGTGCTGCACGTCGGTACCCCGCGGCTGCCGGGTGCGGCCCGCGGGCTCAAGTCTCTACAGAGCCTAGAAGATGCTGCCGCTGCCGTGGTGATGCGGGGGCTGCGCCGGCTGCGGGAGGGGAGCGGCCGCCGGCAGGTGCGCCGGGCCGCCGGGAGCCGGCGGGTACCACGAGTAGCTACTGAGGAAGGCGGCGGCGGGGCTGGGGCTGGCGGTGCCGGCGCCGCCCGCGGTACGTGGGTGCGGAGCGAAGTCCCAGGCGGGGGGCGAGGAGGGAGACGGCGGTGAAGAACTACGGCGAGGAGGCGGCTCCGCTGGGATCTCTCCGCTTTTCCACATCTTCTTGAACTTGGAGCGGCGGTTCTGAAACCAGATCTTCACCTGCGGGGAAAGGGGCGTCAGGCAGCCGCTGCCTCTGCGGCGCCGTCCCGGCGCCCAGGCCGCCCGCGGCGGGGCAGGGACGCGCAGCTTTCGCAGCCCCGAGCACTCCCGGCGCTGCCTCAACGGCGCTGCCGCTCCGCCTGCACTCCTACCCCGGGGCCGTCGCGGCGCCATGGGCCGGCCTTCCTCCCACGCTCGCACCCGACTCCGCGGAGGGCGACAGGCCCCGGCGGGGCGGGACGTGCCCGGGGCCCCGCGGCGGGAGAGCCTTACCTGCGTCTGGGTGAGGCCGAGGGAGGCCGCCAGCTCCGCTCTCTCGGGCAAGGCGAGGTACTGGGTTTTCTGGAAGCGCCGCTGCAGAGCCGCCAGCTGGAAGCTGGAGTAGATGGTCCGGGGCTTCCGCACTTTCTTCGGCTTCCCGTTCACGATCCTGATCTCCGGCTCGCAGTCTTCCTTCTCTGCTGCGGCAGAAACAGCAAGCTCAGTGAGGCGAGGCGCCCCCGCCACCCCGGCCCCTGGTCGCAGCTCGGCATCACCGCCCGCCCCGTCGGGGGGACCCACCGGGAACGAGCGCTCTCCCGGCCCACCCTGTGTCCAGAGCCCCGATTGGCTTCTCGCCAGGCTCACCGAGCTGTCCCCCACGCGGAGCTCGGACGTACCAGAGTCGTTGTTGGCTGGAGAGGCCCTGCTGCCGTAGGGCCCGTAGGAGCCGTAGGCGCCCCCGTAACCCACATCGTAGGCGGCCTTGGCAGAGTAGGGGGCGGTGCCGCCGCCCGCGTAAGGGTAGGAGCCCACGGGGCCGTAGGGCGGCCCGCCCGCTGCCCCGTGCTGCTGGTTGGTGTAGTAGCTGCTGTCGGTGGCCGTGGAGACGGGCAGCGTGGGGGACTCCTGCGGCTTGTGCAGGCCGCCGTGTTGATGGTAGCTGCCAGCGGAGATCTGACTGGTGTGCATGTCCGGCATCAGACTCTCCAGCCCCCCCGTCATCCCGCGCCCCCGCCCGCCGGGGCACGGGCCGCAGCCCCGCGGCCGTCCCCACCGGGGACAGGCGGTCAGAGCCGCGCCACCATGCTCGCCGTGCTCCGCCGGGGCGGTGCAGCCGCGCTCCCGCCGCCGCCAGCGGGACGGACTCTGCGCGCCGCGCGCCGCCGGGACGGCATTTAACACCGGTCACGTGGCGCGGCGGACGTCACCTAGCAACAGCCAATGGGGACTCCGCCCGCGCCGGTTCCCTGCGGGTTCGCGGAGTGCGGGACGGGAGCGGCGCCGGGCGTGCGGACGAGCGGCCGCAGGGTCGCCAGGGACCGGGACCTTCCCCGTCGTATGGCTCAGGCTGCTGCCCCTTTGGTTGGACGGGGCGGTCCTATCCTCACCGGCGAGGGCTCGGGGCCGCGGCTCAGTCCGGTCGCTTCTGCCGTGCCGTGTCTCCGATGTGTGCCCCCGTCTGGCCGGCAGCCCCAGGGAAAGGCCCGCGCATCGGTCCCCCCAAGAGCGGCGTCCCTGCGCCGGCGCGCCTGGCGGCAGGCGGAACTGGGGGGCCGCGTTTGGGGGTTCCTCTGAGCTATTCTGGCCCCGGCAGAGAGCGCACATCGCGGGAGATCAGCAACTCTCTCTCTGTGCCAGAGTGGCAGCGCTTTCCGGTGAAATCTCCGTAACGTTACACGCGGAGGGGCGACACTCCGCCTAGCATGCACGTGTGTTTTATACAGCAGTTGCTGGCGGCGCCCACGGGATGTCCCTCCACGCGGCAGCCGCTAACGGTGCCTGTTGAGGCCCAGGCACTACGGCGGGGCCGGAGGTGCCGGGCACCCACGAACCGCCGCCTGTCTCTCTGCCGTGTCCGGGCCCGCTGGTGGCTGCACCAGGGCCGTCGGGGCCGATTGTCGGTCGGGCACGGCGGCGCTGCCCTTGACCGCCCTCTGCCGGGGGCAGCGCTGCGGGGCAGCAGTCGGAATGGTGTCTCAGGGGCGCTGGGAAGAGCTTCGCAATTGATTTTTATTCTTATGTTATTTTCCTCGCTCGGCTGTCCCGCCGCGGAGCCGGGTCGCCTGCCAGGGAGTGCGTTCCTTTCGCAGGGAGAAGGCCCCCGCGCTGCCGGGGGCTGCCACGTGCGGTGCGGCCGCGTCCCTGCGGGAGTCTCACGTGTGTTCAGCGCCGGCAGGAAGGGAGGCGGCACTGGTGGGAGGGTGGCTGCAAATGGGCCAAAAAGCTGGTAAAAAAAAAAAAGTGTCCAGCCGTTTGCAAGGGCCGGGGGTGTGTGGTGTACCGGGCTATCCCCGCGCGCCCTCAGCCCACCCCGCCTCACGAGCCCGCGCGTGCCCCCTCAGGACCCCTCCTCGCGCTCGTCGCGCCCCGCCCCGCCCCGCCCGGCAGGGGCCGCTCCCTCACGGCGCCGGTGCTGGGCATGGCGCTCCCGCCCCGGGCCGGCCTCGCCCCGGCCTCGGCCGCTTTGAAGCGGACCGCGGCTGGAGCCTGTCCGTCTGTGCCTGTGGGGTGGCGGCGCTGCGGCGAGCGCAGGTGAGCGGGGCTGGCCCTGGTCGTCTGCCAGCGGCAGGTGGCCCCGGGAGCGGGGCTGCGGGAGATGGGGCGCTCGGCTGAGCCGGCGGTGAGCCCGGGGCGCGGCCTCCGCGGGAACCGACGTGCCCAGCACCCGGTGTGATAACGCCGGAACCTGATGCCCGGCCCTGCTGGCCACCGGCGCCCGGGGGGCCGCAGCAGCGGCGGTCACGGAGAGAGCTCGCTGCCCGCAGCAGTGGCTCTCGTGCTGCTGACTCTCCCAAATGTAGGTGGTGCTTAGTGCAAAAGAAAACCGGTTTCTGCAGCCCGCAGTGTCAACGTACAGCTGTCCCAAATGACATCTTTGTAGGACTATTTCTGTCCATCGCTGGACGAGGGCCCGCAGTCCGAAGCAGCCGCTGACTGGCACGGGAGAGGGGCAGACAGCGTTTGGTGGCTGTAGGCAAACAGCGGGACAATCGGCTGCCCTTCCTTAGTCACGTTTTAAAGCATGTGAGATAGTTTTAAAAATACAAAGGAGAAAGGGCATTTAATCTCATACTGAGGCTTTAATAAAGAAAGGACTTACTCGGGAATTTGTCTTGCTATGTGGCAATTTTTATTTTTTAATGAAATTAAATAGTGCTATATGGCATGTACGTGCTGATCCGTACAAGAAGTAAAGGGCATGATTTTGTTTGCTTCGGCTTATATGAATAGTCTTTCTCGTGCAAGTTGTTCCTCATAAGTTGATGCAGGGCTCACAAATTTGAATGAATTGTCAAATGATAGCTGCTCCAGAGTCTTACGGCTTTGTTCTTGCAGTTTGTTTTGCCTGTGTGGAGGCACAGACTTGCTGGAATGACCACTGGGGAGTTACTATTGCGTATATTCCCATGGCTGATCTTGTAGATCTGATTTTGTTATTTCTATTTTACTCGACCTTTTCTTGTTAGGTAGTTGTTTTAAACACCATCTTGTATAAATAAAGGCGTGATTAAGAGAGAGATGACATCAGGCAGCAGGAAGGAAGGAGAAAGGCTAGTTTTAGGTGGGAGACAACCACCATGAATGTTTTAAGACACACTTCTCTGACTCAGTCATAGTATTATTTGGAGTTTAAAAAACTAATGGCATTAGGCTGGCCTGTGTTTATGTGTTTTCGTGTTCTCGTGTTGAGCTAATAATTTTAATTCTGCTTTTTTGTCCCTGCTTTGGGAATTGTAAATGCTACCTGGATGGGCAATTAGAAAACACCTAGAGAGACTGAGGAGTGAGGTAAAAGTTGGAGGAGAGTAGGAGTGTTTTGTGTACCTGCTGTTAATACTCGGCAATCCTGCTTGGCTTTGGTGTAATAGATCATGCATTATTATTTATATCCTGTGAGAAGGAATGTTTGTATGATACAAAATATATATCTTATGAATATTGCTCATTCAGTTGCACACGGGAGAAAGATGCTTGCCTTCTCGCTGCAGAGCAGTTCAGTCTTCAAAAGTTTTGGTCATGAGGTTTATATGAATATAGAACACTTATTGCCAGAGGCTGCAAAACATTGAGCTGGCTTTCTTGTTGTTGACTTGTTTGTTTTAGAAGCATCCTCATGCTGACTGTGGACATATTTTGTTTATCAAATATGGCAAACATTGTGCATAAACACAAGAAAGGACCATCAGTCTTTAAAATCATCACCTCCAACTTATCAGCTTGTATTATTATTTTTTTTTAAAGGCAGTTGCATATGGTTAATATAGATGGCTATAGTAACTCCTGGCTGGTATGTTTGGTTTAATTTTTATATTAACTATTATTCCTATGATTCTCTTCCTGAAACAGACTTCATCTGAGAAAAATGTGAAAGCACTTAAAGGCTGGTATCCACTCTTTATATACGTGGTATAGATTTAACCTAGGGATCAAGGGAACAAGTTGTTCCACAGTGTTTTTTCTCAAGTTTCACTTGAAAAGAACTGCACTTAACTTTAAGAATGGGGTTAATTTTTAATCTGCTCTATTTTAAAATATTATTTTACCCATTATGATCCACATTTGGCTGAACCATTTCACTTACTGCAGTAAGAATGTGGTGAATCTTGAGAGATGGGCCTGTCATCTCTGATAATGTTGCACAAAGGTAGTTGGACAGTAGTCTCTACTGCAGTGTCATGTTAACAAGTATGGATTTCTTTCCATGGCTAAGGGAAATGCTTTCCAGTGGATTTATAGTGATATAATGCATGATATGGTCCTGAGCGTTTCCCTTAATAATTGAAGAGTAATATAAATCATGTGCCAGATGAAGCCATGAGGAGGGTTTATGCTTGCACTGTACCTATGAAATCTGGTATTACACTCGAGAGTGATGGTAACAGTTCAGTCTTCCTTTTCTGAGGGATTAAGTGTATCAGCTTTTGGGAAATTGTGTGAATCTTTTCAACACCCCTCTGTAAGCCCTGCTACCTGCTGTGCTTAGTTTCTGAATCCAGTCTTATAGTTTTCCTCTCTAAAAACTGTTTATTGTCTCATTCATCTGTACATCAGATTACTTCATTCCAAAAATCACATAACTCTTCTGAGAAGAATATGCCCCCTTGTGTGGCTCCCTGAGGATTCCTTTCTTAGCCCCTTGCTGTAAACAGCTTATACAAGCGTGACATGAGACATGGGTTCTGCAAAATCCTTTCAGAGTTGTTTATTAAGCTGTCTCAGTCTCAGATTATCTGTCTCAGTGATGATTCACTGGCAGCTCAGCACCTTTCTTTAGCAGAAACCTTTGCAGACTGGAGCACAAACTGTGACTTTTAATAGTGGATTAGTCTGCTGTTACTTAGCACAGGTGTTTCTCAGTTATTTCCTTGTACAACGTTGAGGAGGTGCACAGCCTGATGCCTTGGGGTGAGTGTCTAATATCAGCACATTCTTGGGTCTAATAATTGCTACAGATGCATGGTGTGGGAAGGAAGGTCTGTGTGCAGAATGTGAAGACAGTAGAGCAGAAATCCCTGTGGATTTTGTGAATAAAGCAGAGCATGCCCGAACAGTCTCTCTTGCCTCCTTTAAGACTTACATTCTACCTTGTTCTGCAGTAGGGCACTTCAACATGTTCTGATCATCCCTGGTGCTTCCAGGTATTTTTTTGTTTACCAGATGTATCGTAAGTAATACTACTGACAAAAACTATGTGCCTCTTTTTTTTTTTCTTTAATAGAATGAGATTGGTAAAATAGCTAGAAAGTAATCTTTTTGGTAGTGTTTTATGGGAATGTTAACTGGGCATAGGCCGGGCAATCACGGCTGCAGGTACATGTACACTCTGGAGGAGCCTGCTTTATAGTGGATTTGAGCACACTCCGGTTCAGCCCACAGGTAAATCTTTGTTGAAAGTGTTTTGTGTGTGAATATTTAGATGGGAAAAAAAATTTTTAGTAAGAGCATGCATGAAAAATGCTTTCAAGATGAATCATTAGATAATTTCTAATATTGCTGTAGATGACAAGTGTGAGAGAAGCTGAGAGGCGTATTTTGTGGGAGCGGATTTAAGCTGAGTTGATCATTTGTATAATTATGAACTCTTGTTTTGCACAGGTAGTGGAGAACATTTTTTTTCACTTGACTGTAACATCTGTACAACCTTTACCTGTGCAGTCTAAGCACAGTTTAAACAAACTTCAACACTGAGAATAACCTAGACTGCTTTGGTTTTAACTTAAATGTGATTATTTTAAGGGTTCAGTTTAGTGGACAATGGTGTTTGGAGCTCAGAAATGCTCTATCACCTTAGCGTGCCGGATTAATTTTGATTTGTAGTGCCAGTGAACTGCCTGATGTGTGGAGTGTGCTTTCTTCTGCAGAATCTTGTTTGAGCTGACAGCTCCTATGACCGGCAAATCACAAAGTCTGTTCCTGATGGAAAACGTGAAAGTCTTGCTTGGAGGGATGAGATGTGTGTTTTGCTTTAAAGAAGATAGGTACAAGAACAGATCTTGTAAATGGATTTTACAGCTGCAAAGTACTTGCGGCAAGTCCTAGATTGCTACATTCCTGTCTGGAATGCCACAATAAATTGACTCAGTTTGTAGACCATGCAAACTGCAGAGCCTCTTCATGGGAACACTTGGACATATGCTCTGGGATTTGGCACTGGCTATTAGCAACCTTTGTAGGCATCCTAAGCAGAAAGGAGTAATTGCTCAAAATTGTAAATTAAAAAAAAAATCTTCTTCTTTCCTGTAGTGAGAAAATATTCACATACAAACATTAAAAATTAATTGTTCTTGAAGTTATTTTTTTTTTTTTAATTGGTAGAGTAAATGTGATCAGAAGTGAGTGTGTTGCTATGGCCTTGACTGGTGAAGCCACAGCTGTCCCATGAACTGACTGGGGGACCTTTTCTTCCGGCTATATAGCTGAAATCTGTTGTGTAAATATGAAAATGGAGTTTTGGGCAGTGAATTGTCTGCGAGGAGTGTTCAATCTCATAATATGTACACATATCTGTCTTAAAACTGTTCCTCTCTTGGAAGGAAAGGGGTGAAAGGAACTGTGTTCACAAAGGAACTGTGTAACTCTCACAAGAGTTAGTGGCCTTTTGTTTTCTTATGGTTGCTTATCTTACAATATTGGCAGGTGATTTACACGTGTATTTCATCTGATAGTATTTTTCCTGTTAGCGGAATGCCTAGATCTGAGAAGTACATACCTTTTATGAACAGTGCTGTAAATCTAAATAAATTAAATTAGCATGTTGCTTTTTACCTGTGTGCATGTCTGTCAGGGGTTCGTGTTGTCACCTAAGGAGCTCAAGCTCCTTAATTTTTTTTCTTTTCAGCTTGGAAGCTAAGAAAATATCTGAGAAGAAAAGATCCTGAAAACTGAGAGAGCAGAGCAACTGTAGAGATAAAGTGGTAGATGGGAAGTTAACTAAGTAAATTCTATTGCCTTCAGGCCCTCTCATGTTAAGTGACTTTGCATGTAATTCGCAAAAGTCGTTGAAAAATGGAGTAAGAATATTGTGAACATTAAAGTGTAAAGAATCTAAGTGGCCACAGGGTGTCCCCACTGTTCCATGCTGATGCATCCTGATAGGCCATTTATCCTGTAGTACAAAGCTTGATACACTTCTTAAATGTGGTATTTTATATGTTGCTGGTTTTAGCGTTTATATTTCCAATGCTTATTTGTCAGGGCAACCAATTAAAATCCAGTCTGACAGAGGGAGAAGGGGAAATTTGCTTGGCTTGCTTGCTTTAGGTCTGAGTTCTCTTTTAACTTCCAGAGACTGGGTATGGACAAGTCTTGGTTTTTCTGAAGTAACAGTTATTCATTCAATGTGAGTGCAATTTGGTTGCTGAAATTAGAATGAGAATTTATTCAGAAAGATAATTTTTTGTCCACTTCTAAAAGCCTGCTACAGTAGGTTTGTGTGTTGACCAAGAAAGTGGTCAACTTTCTTACTAAGGGGTTACTCATACTTATCTAAGGGCTTGTCTGAACAACATTGGTGGCATTGATTTAAGGAGTGAAAGTAAAAGTAATGTTTTGGGGCTCTTAGGGTAGCTTACTTTGGATATGGTTTAATTTAAGCAGAAGTGAAGCGTTCTGCAAAATAAATGCATCTGAGTGGGAAGCTGGTGAAGAGAATAGCTACAGTTATAAAACTTATACCCTGGCTTCTGAATACTATATGCATCCCAAAACTCAGAATGTACAGTATGAGATGGATCAGACTGTGGCTGATACTGCACAAGGATATGTGCCCCACCTCGTGCAGGTGTTCAAGGGCAGGTTGGACAAGACTTAGCACAGCATGGTCTAGTGGAAGGTGTCCTTGTCCGCAGCAGGGGAGTTGGGACAAGGTCATCTTTAAGGTCCCTTCCAACCCAAACCATTCTATAATTCTCTAAAAAGTATAAAGCATAAAGAGCTCTCTGTTAGGGCTGGGTCTTCATGTTTTACTAGGACCGTGCTGTTACATGTAGGCTATGGCAGTGATGCTTTCCTTAGGAATTCTTTATAGCTACACTAACTATATCCAGTTGCTTTTGATTTTCAGCACCTCTGAAAATCACGATGTGTGTTTTGAAGTCAAATAGTATTTGAGATTAGAAACAATGACATTTTGGGTAGCCTGTTTTGCCCGAAAATCCGTGCAGTGAGGCTTTGTACACTGGGTACAGACAGACATGTTCACAATGATATTTTTTACATGCATGTGTCCATTCAGACTTCCAAGAAAGCCTGAAGAGCAAACTCTTCTTCCCCAAGCAACTTACTGCTTTTGTTTGTCCCTTCTACAGTGCAGGAACTGTGAATTACATTTTTGTATCGGTGGCATACCTACCTTTTCTTACTGAATTGAATCATGCAATACCAGCAGTATTCTGCAGTCTTGTTTATCTAGTAGCTTCCAGGCTTGGATTGTCATCCTATTTCAAATAGCTCTATAGGCCAGACTTGTTTAAATAATTACAGTAATTATGCTGCAAACAACAGACGACTGGCATTTCACCTAGAGGTGCTTCTTTGGGAGTTGGTGATTTTGGACTTCCTTTCTTCAGAACTGCTCTTAGAAGTAAGCTTGGAGTACAGCACTGATTTAACATGTAAGCTAAGCCTGTTCTTGTCCATGAGGACAAGCAATCCAAATCTATATGATTGTACATGTGTGTCATGGGTTGATGCTGCCCAGATCCCAGGCATGCACCAAAGCTGCTCACTCACTGCCCTCTGCAGCTGGACAGAGGAGAGAAAATTTAACAAAATGTTCATGGGTTGAGATAAGGGCCAGGAGAGATCACTCATCAAGTGCCGTTGTGGGCAAAACAGGCTCAACCTAGAGATATGAAGTGAATTTATTACTAACAAAATCAGAGCAGGAAAATGAGAAGTAGAATAAGCCCTTAGAAACACTTTCCCTCCATCCCTCTCTCCATCCAGCTCTACCTCCTACCCCAGTGGTGCAAGGAGACAGGGAATGGGTGTTATGGTCAGTTCATCACCTGAGGCTTCTCCTGCTGTTCAGGGAGAGGAGTCATTCCCCTGCTGCACTGTGGGGTCCCTCCCACGGGAGATAGTTCTCCATGAACTTTTCCAGCGTGAATCCATCTCACAAGCAACAGTTCCCTGCAAACTGCTGCAACGTGAGTCCATCCCATGGGCAACAGTCTCCCTCAAACTGCTGCAGCATGGGTCATTCTTCCACGGGGTGCAGTCCTCCAAGGACAGGCTGCTCCCGCCTGGGAGCAGGGCCTCTCTCTCCATGGGTCTCCCCTGGGCTCACAGCCTCCTCTAGGCATCCACTTGCTCTGTCAGGTGAGGCTCCTCTTTGGGCTGCAGGTGGATCTCTGCATCCCTGTGGATCTCCATGGGCTTCAGGGGCACAGCTGCTTCACCATGGTCTTCACCATGGGCTGCAGGGGAATCTCGGCTCCAGTGCCTGGAGCACCTCCTCCCCCTCCTTCTTCACTGGCCTTGGTGTCTGCATGTTCTTCTCACACTTTCTCACTCTGCTTTTCTCTAGTCACAATTAAAACTGTGCCACAACTTTTGATTCCTTCTTAAATATGTTATCACAAAGGTGTTACCACCACTTCTGATTGGCCCAGCCTTGGCCAGGAGCATGTCCATCTTTGGAGCCACCGGGGATTGAATCTGTCGGATATAGTGGAAGCTTCTAGCAGCTTGTCACAGAAGCCACCTCTATGGCTCCCCCTCTACCAAAAACCAGGCCATGCAGACCCAATACAATGTGTTTATTATTGAAAGAGCTTGTGGGAGAGACAAATACTTTCGTTTTTCTATAAGCATGCTGTACCTTCTGGTTTTTTTATGTGGAAATATAAGTTACCTCTTTTGTGTTTGTGTTTTTCATGACCAGTGTGAAAGGATTTTTATAAAGAAGACATATGCAATATTATCTACTTCAGTATTCCTGCTGGATCAGATTCATACTACTGCTACCACTTCCTGCTTAGTCAGTTGTCTCATTGACATCAGAGGTAGTTTTGTGTCAAAGAAAATCTCTGATGGAGTTGTTAGCACTATTAAAAACAATGGGACTCTTACGTGTCCAGAGACTTCAAATCCTGACTTGGATCTAGTCTTTCAACTCTTGCATTGACTGAAGTGAAAGGTTCCAGTGATGAAAGTTGATCACTCAGTAAATGAAACTTTCACAGTACTTTTGGAAGCAAAAAGCTGCGGTTGCAATACAGTGTGTGCAAGCTACCTGTGAGCTGGGAATTGATGCATGGGCACCTGGGCTGTTTAAGCTTCGAGTGGTCAGGTTTTGTAAGGAGCCTGCAGTGCTAACAATCAAGAATCTTGTAGGGATCTTAGTGCTTGAAGAGTGAACTGCATTGCTAAGTGTGCTGCAGCAAAGGGAAAGGCTACCTTACAAGTGGGCAATTTTTATGCTCTGAAGAACTGTGAACAGTTGCTCTTGTGAGACAAGGCGAGACAGTGCATATTGAAGGAATAATTGCCCTTCAGACATAAACTATACAGTATAAGGGTTGCATGCTTTCTTCATAATACTCTTTTTGTCCCTTTGGTTACTGCATTCTGTATTTTTTGTCCTGCATATACTTACCTTCCTGGAAGGGGGAATAATTAGTGCAACTTTTCAAAGAGAGAGCTATCTGCCCAGAGGTTATGAATTCTCTCATTTTCTCATTCCCTGGCAGGAATGAGGCAGGAGATGAAGTACCTCCCTAGGTGAATTCAGGTTGTATTTCCCATCTCATTCTATACATCTGTCCCTGTAAATGGTTAGGAGAAGGCAGCGATAGGAAATGTCGTCTGAGGCCCTCTACGTACAGTATGGCGATGATGGCATGACTCTTCCAGCTTTGTGTGTGTCTGTGTGGCACAGGAATGCAGAGATGCTGTGGTTGGAGTACAGCAGCTCCCAGCTTGCTGTGGTAGTGGGGATTTGGGTATTGCTGTCTCTGACCTGGGGAAATGCCATGTCCTCAGCCAGCCTGACTTTGGGAAAGAAAAACTGAGTGAGGAACATTGTGTGTCCAGGTGATTTGCCTTCAGGTTAGCCGGTCCAGTCTTGGCAAAAACCCAGGAGCAGAGACAGATAGGAAGGTGTGTTCATAGCCACATTGTCAGGAAAAAAGTTTTCTCCCAGGAGATGGCACATTTCCACTAGGTTTGTGATAACACAGCCGTGTTGGTAGGCAGACTCCAGCCCCCTAAGGAGTCTGAAAAGGAAATTCTGTCTTTCACATTTCATTCATCCATTGATTAAACCAGACATCTCCTGGCAAACTCTGGAATGGTAAAACAGGTATGAAAAGAATTATTCCTCTAACTGTTAGCTAGCTGTGGCTGCCAGTAGGTGCTTACCCCGCATACCTGTACATGTTAAATTCTGTTCCTAAATCAATGGTTGGGAAGCTGGCGGGGGGGGGTGAAGAGCATACTGGAGAAGAATGGGAAGGAGAGAGCACTGTCATCTCTCAAACGAGGTGGGGGAACAATGTGTTTTAAAGTCCAGAGTTGCTGTTAAGTTGAACCAGAACTTACTTTACTATTATTAAACTTTTTTGTTATGTGTGAAGAAGACATTGAATACTTTTGAATTCTAAACGCGTCTTCACTGTTCAGGGGAGAACTGGATAGAGATAAGTAAAGAATTTGTGAGAGTATCTGTTTTTTAGAAGAAAATGTGTTTTTGTTGATCCCTGGTTTACATGACCTAGTTAGCTAGTTAAGATTCTTAGATTTCTGCAGATATTTGATAATAACTTTGTGTTGTAACTAGCAGTTCTTCACAGAAATACCGAGCTTCAACAAATACATTACCTTTGATGATTTGGTGAACTGACAGCAAAGATAAGTAAGGCTGCTGTGCCAGCTTCTGCCTTTTCTGCCTTGCTTGCTTCATATGCTTCCCAGCAGTTATTTAAGTGTATTGTAGGTAGGTAAATAAATTGGACCTTTCTTTTTCAGGTGACATGTCTGACAGCTAGCTGTTTTCTTGTTGCCTCTCATGCATTTTTTTTTTTTTTTTGACGGTAGCTCACCTGATGGAGTCGATGTGGTGTTTTGGACACAAGTCTAATGACTGTTGTTAAACCAGGAAGTCAGTGATGCGTAGTCCCTTGAATTTCAGTTAATCTTAAATTCTCATTGCTGTACCCATTCTTTCTTATACCTTTCTTTTGTTGTCTTTTTTTTGTTGTTGTTGTTGTTGGGGTGTTTTGTTTTGGTTTTGGTTTTGCTTTTTTCTGTAGGGGTGCACCACATTCTCATAGAAGTTGTCAAGGATGCAGTTATATTTCGAACCACATTTAAAAACAAATGTACATCAAATCTGTTACCTAATTGCACAGTGATATATAACAATACTCAGTTCATCCACATACACAAATGTGGGGTTTGCATTGGCAATTTTAACAGTAGATTCAGGAAACTTAGTCTTTCTTCCTGGTGATGGTATTTGAAGGTGAAAAATATGCCTATATACTTATGAAAGCTGGCAGAAAAATCTCTTCTACAATAGCAGTGGTTATCCTCTTGTGTCCTTACTCCCTTCCAGTATGCACTATTGAAAATGGATAACTGAAATTGGAGTCAGTATAAACCACAACAGTCTTAATGAAAAATGTGAAAAATACTTTTAACAATTTTTTTCAAGTAGCTTTAAGCTGTACTTGAGGGTAATATCAGAAAATCTCTGGCAGTCTTCTACAGAACCTACAGAAGGAATAGAAACCATCTTGTTGACTTAATGCAGCTCCTTCAGGAGGTTTTTTGAAGGTAGTGTTTGGACTTTATATGCACACAGCATTCATGAAGAGAAGTATCCCTGGGCAATTCCTTACTTGCATCAGGAATTTCCACTTTTGCCTGAAGGAGAAAAGCCGTGCCTGAACTTTCTTTTGCATGAAATTGAAATTTCAAAACCATGCCATTACTGAATGTGTCTGGTGTGTTTCAGTGGAGCATGGCAGTATCTCTTAAACATCACTATTGAAACAAGATTGTTAGTGGATTAGTGCTTTCTAAATGTGCCCAGTTAGCTGCACTCTAGATTTATAAATGTTGCCTTAAATACCTCCCTCTCATGGCTTGTTTCCTGAATTAGTACTTCACCTGAGCTTGAAAAACTTTTAATTTCTTGGGATGTTTCCAAAGTTCTGATATCACATTGGTGAGAGCAAGACTTTAGAAAATCCTCCTCAACCAGGCATAAAGGTCTATAGCTTTTTGTTTTATATAATATGTTGAATACAGAAATTGTGAAGTGAAATGGTTTTGTTAGTCTGTCTCTCTGTAATTTGCTGCATAGTTTTGGGCAAAAAGCATTTTTTTTGGTGCTAAACCAGTTCTGGAGTTAGGGTAGGGGATCTGTGAGCTGGGTACAAGCACAGATGCTGATGTCCCATGGTACTAGGGCTCATCTCCTTGTCATGCTTGTCTGGCCCTGAGTGAATGCATAGAGGGGGCAGGAGCCAGGGAAGAGACTTCCATCCAGCCAAAACAGGTGCAGAGGATGGCTCTGCACCATGATCCCTGCTCCTCAATGGGGCCCACTGCTCCAGTGTCCACTCTGGCAGGGCACTAGATCTGTGGGGACAAGTGTGGCAAAGCCAGTGGAACATGTGCACTGTGGGGACATTAAGGATGTGTGAAAGGAGATGAAGAAAACTGGTCTAGTAGAAGGTGTCCCTGCCCGTGGCAGAGGGGTTGGAACTTGATGGGTCCTTCCAACCCAAACCCTTCTATGATGCGTGGCTGATCTCCAGTAGCTTCACAATACCGTAACATCTTCTGAGGTATACTAAAGCTAAAACAAGAGCAATGCATTGTCACAGATCTCTAGTATGATTTCTACCAGTGTGTTCCCAAGCAGAGATGTGGACCCCATCTGATTTGAAAATTGTTTTGATTTGATAGGTGCTAGCAGTTCTGCTTGTTTCATATCTCTAGCATTGAATATAGTAAACTGGGAATTACGTTTCAGTAGAAACTACACATTACGTATCTTTCTTAGGATAGAGCATACCTATCAATTTATGGATTACTTCATTAAAATATTCTCTATTATTATTACATATTGCTCCACCAAACACAGTATTAGCATTAAAGATCATGCACAGAGGAACAGTATTTAGTAATGCATAGCAAACAGCATTACTTGGCAGTCTGACCACCCATCTTATAACAAAAGCTTTGCCTTTCACATCAGTGAGATCTTTGTATTGCTTCCAGCATGCTCTCTGCATCACTGCTTCATGGTTGTGTAAAACTTGTGAGAGGAGAAGACTTAGAGAAGTAACAGGCTACGCCATTATGCATTGAGATTATATGCTGCTTATCATAAATGAAGTGCTAAGTACTGGCTGGGTCATCAAAGTGATTGCGTGTGTGAGTGGATGACTGTGTGTTTAACTTCTTCCTTGTGTTCCTTAGTGTAATATTGTTTTAGTTGTTGAGCCTGAGTACTTTCACTAATACTTGCTGTATTTAGCTACTGCTAGTTTTGACTGAGTACTAGTCACAATGAGTAGAAATTTTCTAAACTTGTTTTTACTTAGCTATCTGAGAGCTAATAAAGTAGTTTTATCCTTCTTACTTGGTACTTTCAAGCAGTTTCCAGATTACCTGGATTTATACCTCTGAAATGTGCTTGATCAAGATTGGAGGGTGACAGTTTTAACAAATATTTTAATTTTTAAAAAGTCTCTTATTTAAAATTAAGTATTTTCTTCCCTATTATATAGATGTATAGCAGTTTTCCCCTTCTTCTTGTGCCTATCAATGATGTTTACTTCAAACACACCTTAGTTATTGCAATGGAATTAAAAGAGATTACAACATGTGTCTGCATAGGCAAAACATGGTCTTGACTTAAAGCCAACAATAAAATAAGTAATGGCTTCAGCTATAAAAACTTAAAGCAGTAATTTCTGTAAACCACTTTCTTTTGTCTGGAAAATCAGGAGTCTGTTTTACAGAATAGTCTGGAGCACTAAGGAAACTTACAGGTCATTTAAACACTCTAGCGCTACCCTAAGAACAACTAGAGACCATGACAACTCTATTTTCAGGTAAGAACCTCACAATTCTTATTATCAGTGAGCATTAACACCTTTTATATTAGACAAAGAACACTAACATATTAGTATTACAGAGAAATTTGTGCAGCAGAAAATAATGGCTTCCTATTTCCTGTACAGCTTAGGAATAGATAGTGGTAGTATGTATATTTAGTTATGTGTTCTATCAGCACTTCAGTTTAACTGCACTTTTGAAGGCATTTGTTTCTTTGTTTAGCTGCTGATACTTTGGTGGTGGTTTTTTGTGTTTTTTGGGTTTTTTTTGGTTTTTTTGGGGTTTTTTTTTGTGTTACTGACAGTCAGTAACAACTGTTGAAACTGATAAGCAGTACTCAGCAATCAATAAGCTTGCTTTCAAGACTGACTGAGGTGCTGGCAGTAGTGTCTGTCAAGCACAGCTGTTGTCTGTAACACCAGTTCCACATTTTATTTTGGAAGCCTCAGATGAAGTCGCTGCATGACTGCAAAAAGCAATGAGTGAGCAGAAATAAAATTCTAGGATCCTGATTTTTACACTTTGAGAAAATAAAGGAATCTGTAGTCTGCTACAAGAATGTGGAGTGAGAACTGATAAGAAACAAAGAAGCTGCAGTAATCTGAAAACAGCAGCAAGTGAACTGGGAGCTGTGCTCAAGGGTTAGGGGGGTTGCTGACTTTTAGACCTCTGCCTATTAGGTCATTAATGCCTGGCTTCAACCTTTGATCTTTCTGCAATTCTGGAAGTTCTCTTCATTTTTTTCCAACACAAGGCCAAAATTGTGTGATTACAATAAGGCTGTTGTACTGAGCATCCCACATATGGATGCAGCACAGAAGACTCAGAGAAGTGGCTATTGTGGCAAGAATGCAACAATCTACATTGTAAAATTTGTATTAATCTCAAGCAGCCTTTATTATGTGAATAAGGTGTGATTGTTTTTGTTTAAGCCGAGATTTTTTTTCAGGAAGGAAATTGCACCTCAGAACCAGATTAAGAATGGATAGTCTAAGCTCCACTGTGACACATCAGGTGGGGAGGAAGGGGCTGTTTGTCAAGCCAGGACTGTTGGAGAGCAAATCTCTTGGAAGACAATGAGGAGCAGCAACATGAGACTATAAAAACTTGGGGCCAGCAATGCTGAACTATGTTATAAGTGTGATGAAACTCAGACATCCTTGCTGTTAACTCCTAATAATGTTATGCCTTGAAAAACACCAGAGTTGATAAATTGTGCACAGCAGATTAATTAGAGACTTGGCTAACTTGAAATTACACATATCTCAGGGGGAAGTGTGTCCTCTGAGGCAGGGCAGGAGACGCTGGGTGTATGTATTTCTTAAGAGAGGTTCCCCTGTTTAATTTTTAGGAAACATTTTCCCTTGGTATTTGGGTGAGTTACATAGTAGCGTCTGTAGTGGTTTCTTGGGTTTCCCCGATCCTTTTTATGGGCCAGATTCTTGGCCATTTCAGAGTATCATTGATCATTCAGGAGCATCACTGTAGATTTGGGAGTACAATATAGAGATTGTAAACACCATGGCTTCCCCAGTGTCTTTGGGGTTGTTCTAATTTGTGGAATAGGGTCAACATGGGAACTCTAGCCCCTTTCCTGAGGCTGCGAAAGAAAAGAATTTGGAAATACCTGTATTGCATGATTACCCAAGGCTACCCTTTTACATATTTGCTAACATGTTGCCCTTTCCTACTTCTATGGAAATTCCTGATTTTTTCCTAGCTTTGCTTTTATTCTACTCCACCACCAATAACAATCTGAACCATGGGTCTAGTAAGATAATTGTTCCTAGAGCACAGTTTATGAACTACTTGCCAGCTCTGACTGAAGCACAGACATTTCGTTGGTGTTGCAGCATCTCTTCATCTTCCTCCTCATCTGTCTCTGTTTTGCATGTGCCATCCATCTGTCCCTCCTATTGCCCTTGTGTTGCTCAGCGAGCCTATCCAAGAGTAGTGGGTGAAGTACGGAGTCATGGAAACAGGAGCTGTGTCTGCCGCACTCACAGAGTCTTGGAGCATGTTGGGGCTGACTCCAGGACAGACTCATTCAAGCTCAATCTTGCCTTTCAGGCTTAACCACAGGCAGGCTCTGTCTTGTCCCACATACCAGCACCTGGACTGACATGGGGTTACAGAGGAGAATCCCAGGATGTCTGTGCTGTAAACAAAGATGTAACTGTGGAGCCAAATACTGAAATGTTTTGAAGGTCTTGTAGGCCGGAAGACTTGCGTCACAAAATTTCAGCCAGTTCAGTCCGGTGACTTTTAGTATTTTTATTTTCCATTTTTTAAGCATAAAACCCAAAGGGGACCATTAGATTATCCTTCTTGGTCACTATCTGACACTTAGTCTCACTACCAACCTACATAGCAAACAAAACTGACAAATTGTGTAATGAACTCCGATTAGAAGGAATCTTAGGACTAGTGTAAGCATTAATAACGATAGGAGGGTTAGGGAGTCACATTGTAATTGGGGGACAGTATCAAAAATATTACCATTTAAAAGAAAAAAAATAGAAAAAGCTTGTTTTCTTTGAGATCACTCACTACCTCGTATTTTTCTATTTGTCAATTATATCCTCTTCCACTATTAAAAAAGGAGCATGACAGCATAGCTAGGCTTCCTGTTAAGATGTGGTATCTCCCTGCATATAGGTCAATAGGCAAAGTGTATTTACCAGGAAATGACTGAAACTTTTCCTGGAATATGACAGATGACCTGTCCAGAGCCATCTGTCACTGACAGTCCTGGTAGATGTAGACATCTAATAGAATCCAGTAATTTGGGATATATTTTAATTAGTGGCAGCTCTCCTTTTGGGTTCCAAGAGCTGGATTAGTAACTTACTACTGTCAGTTGGAGATCTTACTTACAGTAACTTACTACTGTCAGTTGGAGATCTTACTTACAAGATACATACTGTATCTTGCTGTGTTCATTCTGAAGAAACTGTTTGTTTCATGTTATTGTTATTTAAGCACTATCACTTAAGCTGTACATCAGTGCCTGACAACATGACAGTAAAAAATTAACTAACTTTAACAAAGTTAGGAACCCACAGCCCTGTGAACTTGGCTCATCTTTCTGCAGCATTTCTGTGCAGCTATGCATGCTTGTCCTTGGCTGCACTAGGTTTGAACTGTGTGAGTCTGCAGAAATGAATAGTGGGGTCAAACTTCTTGTGGAAACTGGCTCCTCTGTTGCAGGGACTGCCAGTTTTTTTCAGGAACAGAGGAGGTGGATGGAGCTGAATATGGTAAAGAACTGATCTGTTTACTGTTTTGGAATGGTTTTATATGTACACATTTTTAAAAGTTTGTCATGGTATAGAGAGTCCTCAGTAGAATTCAGTATGTAAAAACTGCAGCCAGGATGTCTTGCCTGTGCCATACAGAACAAGTAAAGCAAGGTGGGATCCTGAAAACCAAGAGTAGGCAGGAAGAAGCATGCCTGTTGCTCTTAAAACCCCATAATGTGAGTTACTGAGCCCAGCTAGTCTGCTGTGTGGGTGGGGAGTTGGAATGATGGAGACACTGGAGGTAGTGTTTCTCTTCCTTTTTAGTTTTCCACTGCTTAGTTTTCCACTTTAGTGGTGCAAAGGCACTCCTCCATATCCTGGAGCTGGCTGTAATCCTGCAGATGTCTTAGTGCTGTGTTTGTGCTACGAAAGGCAAATGGGCCCAGGCAACTGAAAAGTCATCCCTGTCCTTTGAATCAGTAATGAGCTAGTGCTGAGCATTCCTGTGCAGGGTGGGGTGAGGCAGGGAAAGGCAAGTGGGCCCAGGACATAGCCCAGGTGCTCAGCTTGGACTGTCTCTAGTGACTACTAACCCTCCCGGCATCACTGCTGCTTACTCTCACACTGCTGCTCACCCTCAATTAGCCCATCTGCTTCTCTGGCCTTGTATGGCTCATTTCCACTTCATGTCATGCTTCTTGTATACCTGAGCATGAGACCCAGGGGAGTTTAAGTCTCTCACAGGTTGGCTGCAGTTGCGTTTTCACCTCTAAACTCTTCTCAGAACCCATGGTTGGGCATATTGAAAAAGTTTTAATAAATGCTTAAAGGAAGTCAAATTATATGAGGTGAAGTTTGTCCTTGCACACAAACACCTGAGATTCATGGTCACATTAGCCTGGCAGAGGCCAGCACTGTGTGTGAGTGAGATGGTCCTGCTGTCCTGGTTGCTCTTCCGTTTGCTGTACTGACCCCTTCATGTGCTGGTGTATTTGTACTTATGGTAAACTGTGCATACAGCAGAGTGGCTTAATAGTGAAATGAGAGTTTGGTGCCCTTAAGTAGTGCATTCCTGCATGCAGTTGGCACACACAGAGTTACGTAAACCTAAAGGTGTGTTCAAGAAGAGTGAGACAGTTGTGTGGCTTGAGGCGTAGGACTTAGGTTTGAGGAATGTGTTGCAACATTTTTGAAGTGGAGGAAAAGGGAGAATTGGCCTTTTTTCCCCCACTGCTGTCCCTGTGACTTGGATACATGAGTTTCATCTGTAAGGGTTAATTTGAAGATTTCAACAATAGGCTCTTTAAATCCCACTCTCTATGCACTTTGCGTCTCTGGAGTGACAGAATTTAAGATGGATTTTTCCTTTAGTAGGTCAAGTGCAAACTCTTTCTAAACAAGGAAGACATCTGAATACTCAGAAACATTTTTCTGTAACTGAAATGCTGCATCTCTTGTGTCTCTGGTATTTGTACCCTTTTCTGGGTTGCTTCCAGGGGTATGCAGGAGAGAAGCAGTTAACCGTGGAGAAGACTATCATGGGCTCAGGCAGGACTGGAAACAAAACCAGCTATGTAAAAATGCGAATGATCTCTTTCTCTTCCCTGTTTTTTGTTCTTTTTACAAGGTAATGGCAGACAGTGACTTGCTGGACTTCTGTTTCAGCTGCATGTAATAAATTCCAGCATTGCAGAAGACACAAAAGCCATTATACTGAAGGTGTAGATTACCTCGCACTTGGGACTGTTGCCAGATCACAGAACAGTGTGTGAGGCATACCAAATGATAGAGCCGAGTATGCAGCAGTGATACTCAGTTCAGAGAGAGGCTGCCACCTTTTTGCTCCACTGATACAAGAATTGGCAAGGAGAGAAGGTGCAGCATCTTGGAGCTATTCATGAAGAGGAGAGAAAAAGGCATTAAATTAGCATTTAGTGTCTCTAGCTGCCAAACTGTCTCACTTAGGCTGAATATCACTGCCAAGCTGTGTACACTCAGCAGCATGTTTTGGAGCCCGAGGAGGCTGGGGAAGAGCTGGGAAGCACCCACCGTGGTGCACTCCCTGACTGTGGCAGAGTGTGAAGGCAGGCGCCAGCTGCCTGGAGGTAACTTCTGCTGGATGGTTTAAGCTCCCAGCCCATCTGTGGAAAGCTACCTGGGATGTATATGGAGCTAAACTGAGTGACAGAATTCTAGTTCAAACTTCATCTTCCTTCAGCTCTTTACCATGAGTAAAAGAAAGACAAGATATCCTAGAAAAGTCTGCTTCCTTTGGAGTAATTAATTTAAGTTTTTTAAAAATTGCGTTATCCTGACACCTAGGCATCGGGGACTGTAGTTGCGTTGTACAGGACAGACACAAGGAAGTGTAGGTCATCAGTAAATAGCTTATTGATGAATACAGTTACTTTAACAGATTTGCAAAGCTGCATTACCTTTTTTTTTTTCTGCTTTTGCTATAGTTTATCAAAGGTTTCATATTATATAGCCAGGTATATTTATTCTGTTTGCAAAAGATGCTTGGTAAATCTTGTTTTGGTGCAGGCTGGTCTTATTTGGAATCTTATGTCAATGAATGTGTGTATCAAGGTACGCTTAAGACAATGTACATCAAATCTGTTACTTAATTGCACAGTGATATATAACAATACTCAGTTCAACTGTGTATATTAGCACATTATTATCCTTAGAGTTGTTATGTGGATTTTTAGGTATGCTTTACTCTCTTGCTGCCTCTTCCCTGGAAGACTGATTAAGAAGCAAAGGTGTTTAAAGCTTCTTGAGTTTTGAGGTTTGTTCTTTTTTAATTTAAAAGGAAAGCACTACGTGCAGTTTTATATCTTAGCCATTGTTCACCACAGCTGCGAGTAGCTGTTTACTCTCATTGTTTAAAATAAAGACATTATGATAGCATCTTGTTCCACAATGTTTAGCTCTGACTCTGGTGCTAATTTATTCAGTTAATCATTAAAAGAACAGTATGGCTGACCAGTAGCAAAGCAGAGTTTGAGACTGAAATGAAGCTGCTGCACAAGCTTAAGGCAGAAGCTAATACAGGAATTATAGCAATAGACCGTCAGCTGGTTAAGAGTTCGCTTTTGTGTCTGTTTACTCTGGGAAGTAAAGGGAGAGGGGAGTTTGGAAAGAGGAAGAAAAGTGCTTCTTAACTCTCTATATGATATGAACTTGGTCCAACCGCTTTACTATATCTAACATTTAATGTTACATTTTCATATAATATATAACAGATAAGGTTAGAAATTCTTCTTTACCTGTACTTGCTTAAAAATGAAAGTGTTTATGGCACAAGCACATTGTTCTGACCTTCAATGTTAACTTTAATTGAATTTCCCAGTACCCACTCTCTGAATCATAATTGAAAGACCTTTGATTTATGATAATGTAAAGCACCTTTTTGCATTTTGTAGGTCTTGTTTGTTTTTTTTTTTCTTTTAACAACTAAAAAGTTAATATTTAACGCAGCTACATTTTGTAGTAATAGCGCAGGATTCATCCTACTGAACAACAGTGAATACTGGGAGAAGCCTGCATTACATAAGTATGGTTTTGTGGCTAAGGCCATGATTGTCCATTTTGCAGCTGAGTTAGGCAAGTATTTAGTATGGGCTGAAAAAGGCCACTTCCCTTTTCTTTGCTTAAATCTCCAAAAGCTAGATGTGGTGGGTGCTTCCTTTTTCTTATGCTTGTCAGTTTAGACTGAGGATGGTCCAGTCTGGTATCAGCTGGAGTATCACCATGTTCCCCTGTAGAACTGAGATTTTTTAGCTTAATGGAACTAGAAACTGTTCCTCTAGAAACCTGGTTTCTAGAGGAACTAGAAACTGTTCTGGTATGGAAACTAAGGTCATTCAGAAGTAGCCTACCAGGCTGACTTTTGCAGCCTCTTAATCTGATTGAGTCTAAAAGACGAATTAAGAGAGGAGACAAGAGGAGACTCTTGGGGACCAACCTGGGGTAAGTATCAAGCATCCTCTTATCCTGAGAACTTTTGTTCCTCACTTTTTATTTTTAATGCTATTTTCATGATTCAGCAAGCTCAGGATTGAGAGGAGTGCCAGACTGATGTTTGTAGGCAGCTCTGTCTTCTATGTCCCTTCACTCTGTCTGCTATCCGTAAGTGTGACCCTGCTTGACAAAGGTTAAAAGTACTTATTCCTGCGTATGCCATCTTTGGATCCTTTTCCCCAGTTCATTTTGTGTTGCATGTTTATGATGTGTGGCCTGGTGCTACTTGTGAACTTGTTGCTTGGTGTCCTGTGTCGAGGCCCAGCTGCCGCAGTGTGCCCAGGCCGCTGGCAGCCAGCTCCCTCTCACTACCTGGGTTAGAGTCTGGATTCATCGTTCCCAGCTGATGTATGGCCCAAGCAGTCAATGCAGTTTCTGGTTGTTTTGTAGTTGAAGAGTGCAGATGCTGTGCTTAGCTGCTGATGGGGAAGAAGGCCGGGGGATGTCATGCCTTATTTTATTTCCAGGATGAAGGAGTTGCTTCGGAAGTGTCAGACACAGATTAAATGCAGTCATTATGCCCATGTTTCTTGGTACAGCTATTCGTAAGGAAATACTGGCTATCTCAGTCAACAGTTTAATGCTTTTTTTCACGCTCAAGGCACTGAAGGCTTTTAAAATTGCTCTTAAAGGGTGTTTCTCTTATATGCTGTTTGGATACAGGATAATAAGGTTTAGAAAACCTTTGAGAAGCAATTAGAAATAGAGGTGTGAACAGCTGTAAATTTCTATGCCGAAAAGTAAACATGCTGAAAGGAACGCGGAACACTAATAGGGGAATGATCATGGGATGAAAAGGCTTACATAGGTGATTTCTCCAGCAATTGCTAGCAGCAGACTGGAGGAGGTATGTCAAGACAGAGTAAGGGAATTACAGATCATCCCTTCTGTGTTCTCCAGTCTGAATCAATCAGCAGCTGGAAGAGATCCCAGGGTGAGATGTTCCACATGAACTGCTAACATTGATCAACTTACCCTTCGAGAACATGTCTGATCACTTTTTGAAGGTGTTTATGCTGTTGTTGCAGGACACCATGGATGCTTAAAAACATAGAAATTTAACTGGTCTTTACATGAAAAATTCTGCCACCTGATGAGAATTAGTAGTAGTAAGTGAAATCATTTATGAGAGACCAAACAGACATTTCCTATACAGCTTCTCCTATACAGACTACCATCACGTCCCTTGGTCATCTCTGGATGAAGAGAGACAAATTTTACTTCTGGCAGTATAGGGAGAAATTGCAAGGACTGAGGAAAGACAGCCCTCCACTCTGCATGCCATCGGAAAATTAGCCTTCTGTGTGTAGCTATGATAAGTAACTGTTGGAGCATATCAACGATTTGACTTCACTCCAGAAGATTCTCTCTACACAAAGTTCAAGGGACAGCTGACACAAGGCAGTCATACATATTGGTGAGCATAAGCATTATTAGGGATAATATCATGTCCTGTGTGTAGGATATATCCTACATTAGTGATGCTTTATGTTTTCTCAAGTGTAAGAATGCCAGCTGCTACTATCTCTGTTTTACAGTGATAGAATGATGGGACAATTATTTCATCTATTAGGGAGAAGAACCCTAAAGGACCTGCAATCCTAACCATTGCAGGCCCTTTATCGGTAGACTCATGGAAACAGAGTATTCCTTCAGGTATGCCCATATTCCTTTGGGAACTGGGATGTTGGCACATGTTTTGGTCTATGTTTACAAAAGTGTTTCACATACAGAGACATTTGCTTTTATTCCTGAAAAAATGGAATTCTTGACTTAGCTTTGATACTCTAAACTCCTAACAATAGTTCCAGAAGAACATTCTTATTAAATAGGAGACCTGAAAAAAATTTTTTTCTGAGGTTAAATAAAATTTGCGCTTGGACTTATTGTGTGGTCCCAAGAAGAAAATGGTGGTCATATTCCTGGAGGAAGTCTTAAAGCACAGGTTGTCTCATTGCCCTGTGTTTTGATTCCAGAGGGAAGGACAGTGTTCTGAAGAAATGTGAGCAGTTATTGGGAAATTTATAAGGAAAAGCCTTACTAATTGCTTCAGTGTTTTCTAACTGTTCTAAGCTGTGTGAGGCACCTGGGGGCTGGTGCCCACTCTCTGAAAGCTGGGATGCAGAACCCTTCACTTACTACAGGCTGCACCTTGCACCTTAACAATTTAGATAAGGAAGCCCATCCATTTGTGGGGCTCTTAGCATCTGCTAGCTGCCCCCTCACACTCTGGAAAGGGAAAAGTGTTTTGGCCAGCTCTACAGAGGAGGGAGACAACTGTTGCTATCTCCTGGCATGGTAAGCTCAAGTGAGAATGTCTTGAAGGAGGAGCAGGCACACTGTAAGGAAACCTAATGCTCTTGGCACAACATTATCTGGCATTAGTACGTAGTTTTAAAAATAATTCTACAAGGAGGAGAACAATACTATCACCAAGTAGTTGCAGCTTTTCTGCCAAACTTAGCTTTTCAGCAGCAAAATAAATTTAAGAAATCCTTTCTTTAAACAGTTGGTTTATTTTTTTCCTGATTTACACTTCAGCCACAGTCAGACTTTTCTGTGGTTTTTATTTAGTTTCCGGGTCATACTTCTTTCTCTTCTTAAGTAAGAGCCTTCCTAGTTTGGGAATAGCAGTACTACTGTACCTGCTAGTTCCCCTCTTTTGCATGAACTCTTGTTGCCCTAGATTGCATAGTGCTGCTGCCCTGCAGCAAGGGTCCAGGTGCATCTACAGCCTGGGAAGCAATAGTCTGCTGTCACACCTGTCTAAACAGAGCTGATTCCTACCTGCTCTCGTAACAGCTCCAAGTCCTGGGTCACCTTGGGGTAGTTACTGAGGATACTGTTCGGGATACCCCACACCGAGCTGACTTCCTTGTTTTAGAAGGGAAGATGGTCTAGAGGGATGAAAACGTCATTTGCTGGTATGGGTTGTGGCTCTGTAACACTGTGAACAAGAACTGTGGTTTTCCTTTATTGGAACTTTGGCTTTTGCCTCTGTGTCATGACTCATTCTGTAATTAGGCACTTAGGCTAGGACAGCAGTGCAAGATGAGAATCTGCTATGCTGGGCAAATGCAGCAGAAATTTAGGACAGCAGGAGCGTGTCCTGGAATGAAATGAGAGCTTGTTTTTTTACTAAAGATAATGTGTTGTTTGCTGTATTTGTTTCTTCTGCTCTTGGAGAACTGGAAGTATTTACTTCAGAATGTTGTTCTTTCTTGCTGGTTAGCATAGCCAGAATATCTTAATGGGGCAACCAAATGACAGTATGTACCTTAAGAGAGGATATAACATATGAAAATGTTGAGTCCTTTTGATGGATGTGAGCATTATAAAATTTGGTAGTATTTGATAGAACGCTTTGAGTTTTGCACTTTAATGGCATTGGTATATTGATAGCATATTAATACCTGTTTCTTTTACCTTAATGTAGCCAGGAAGTGGTGCTGTCATATTTAAATGAATCCAGTAGAAACAGAAAGTGTTCCAGTACGTACACCTTTTGGAAACTAATGAAAAGTGTCCATGGCACTGCTTGGCTAGGACTGTGGTCTCATTTGAGCAAATGCTGGAGTCACATTTGAGCCACCGCAGTTAGGTTCACTGGCTAAATACCCAGCTTGCAGAGGACTCCGTTTTGTTTTTTAGTGAGAGATATCACATTATTAGCATTTTTTTGATGCAGGAGTCAGAATTGCTGAGCTTGTTTGAAATTTTCTTTGGTTCTCTTTTCTTTATTTTTGGCTTTAAAAAAAAAAAATAGAAATGTAATAGTGACTGCATGCTGAAAGTACCTCCTTTGCTCATGGCATAAGAACGTTTTTCCTGTGCTGTGTGTGCATTTTGAGTATGACCTAGAGCCCAGGAGTGATTCATGATGCCATTGTAAAGGGAACTTGACTCACATATGTCATGATGAATCAGCTTCCTAGGCATGGTGGATGCTGTTCTGGGAAAGAAATGTTCCTTGGACATGGTACACTGTGCAAGCACACATTCCTAGTTTGTCCTTCTGTGCTCATCCCATCAATTACTCAGACTGTAAACCCATATCTAAACTGTATTACTATTTATGTAAATTAACATTTCAGAAAAATGGTATTTTGCCATTGATTTAACTTCTTGTATGAATAGGAATTCTTGGGCTGCTTTTACAGAGCCTCAGAGTGTTCTTTTCTTTTCCTTGTGACACTGTTACTTCTGGCTGCCTCAGTGGTAGCTTTGTCCTTGTGTCACAATGACTCTGCAAAGAACAGATTTGTAAGTGGGAAAGTGTTGAAATATCAGTAAGAGTTTTTAAAGCTTCACATTGAGGTTGAATATAGTAGGATGAAGTGGAAATGAAACAGGAAAGTTCAGCTTAGGAAAAACTACCCATATTTTGGAGGGTTTCTTTAAGATTGAACTGACTTAGCTCTTAGAATATCTTAGGTAACACTTTATTAACCTCACTGTGTTTGGAGGATTAAGAATGATTTATCCTCTCTCCCCATTGGCCTAAGGAGAATTTGTGTTTGTCTTCAGCTTTATGTTAGACATTGCCATAGTGTCATTATTATAAGAATGAAATATATGACAAAAGCGACTTAGGAAAAATGCAGGTTGCCTTTTATGAAATGTGGACTAGGCACAATTTTCTGTTTGCAGATATACTTCTTGAAACAGATTATTATAGGACGTGATTTTTAACAATGAGGTATCTTAAATACCGTAAATAAAAATTAAAATTAATTTTTTTTTTGAAAGTAAAGTCAAGCATACCTACATTTCTGGTTAAGAACAAGCAAACTTTTTAGCTCTCAAAAGAATTTTGTGGATGCTTTTTTCTTTACAACAAGTATTACACAAATGTATGTTAACCAATGCTCATTATGTCATGTGCTTGGATTTTGTGTGTCTGTTTTTGGTCATGAAGCAAGAGAACTGCAGTACTAGTCTTCAGAGTGTGCAAAATATAGGAGTACTCTATGTAGTGTACATAGTTAATAGAGACGATGGTATTCCTTAAAATTAAGGTTGTCTGGCACTTCTGTGTAAATGATCACTTTTCAGATACTTTGAACTTGACCAACTTGACCAAAATTTTAATCTTTTGGACTGATGTTTTATCTGTGTCTGAGGGTCAGAATTTATGTTCATAAATTTTAGGGGAATTGTTTTTCTAAATCTGTCTTGCATTGGTTCCATATAATGGAATTTAATTTTTTTTAGCAGTTATGAATTTGCATCTGAAGAAGTTATGTTAAACGCAAACTGAAGCATATTTAGAAAATACCAGATTTAAATTTTCTTTTGTAACTTAGAGTCAGTGACAGAGTGAGTTATAGAGGCATCGCCTATATACTTAATATAGAGGATAAAAATAAATTCTGAATGCACAAATACTAAATAAAGGAGTGTTATGGAGAAGTGCTCCAATAATATAGAGCTTTATAGCCTAATGAGTATGCAAAGAGAGTCACCTGAGATTGCAATCTCCCTTGCCATGGGAAGGGACACCTTTTACTAGACCAGGTTACTTTAAGCCCCATCCAACATGGCCTTAAGTACTTTCTATGGTGAGGCAGTCACAACTTCTCTGGGCAACCTATTTCAGTGCCTCACCACCTTCACAGTAAAGAATTTATTTCTAATATCTAATATAAACCTGCTTTCTTTCAAGTTTAAAGCCATTGCCCTTTGTCCTGTCACTACATGCCGTTGTCCAAAGTCCCTCTTCAGCTTTGTTGTAGGCGTTTTGTACCTTTGTTGTAGGTACTGGAAGGCTGCTAGAATGTCTCATTGGAGCCTTCTCTTCTCCAGGCTGAATAACCCCAACTCTCTCAGCCTGTTTCCATAGAAGGGATGCTCCAGCCCTCTCATTATCTTTGTGGCCTTGCTGGACTTGCTCCAGCAGAATCGCAGAAGGTCCATATCCTCCTTGCTATTGGGACCCCAGAGCTGGATGCAGATTTAAAATTTGTGTTCTGAGAGTGGGTTAAGATAGGAAGTCAGATCCACATTTTTCAATAGCTAAAATGTCTCTGTAGTATGTCACTTCTATTGATGTAAGAATGTAACTGAGGAGAATATTGGAGTGGGCTGGAATAATTGTTTTAAGCTACTTTTATGGTTTTCCTCCAGTAACTCCTGATACAAAGAAATGCAGGAGGGGGATCCACATGAGGTGATTCACCTTGCTTATAGGGAGCCTACTGCCCTGCTTGAAATAGTGATGTATAGCATCAGGATAGCAGAGATGTATACATACTGTTAATACCATCCGCAGGGCATGAAATTCTCTCTTCAAATCTTGCAGCTAGTTCAGGAGCACTTCCATTATTCACAGGCGGTGGAGACAGCACCCCACTTGCAGGCATCCAGGACATCTGAGCTACTCCTGTATCTGGACAGATGGCTTGCATGTCTGTGACAGTATGGGCTGTTGGTTGTTACAGCGTTGCTGAACTGAATCAATCCTCTTCTGATCATTGCTAGTGTATGTGAGTTTAACCCCTTGAAACAGCCTCATGAAAATGTCTTTTCTTACTTCAAAGTTTTGGGCACGGTACATGTTGCTGAGTGTCCATTTGCACCATGGTAGCACAAGCACACTTTGTTTCTATATCCTCTTCAGCTGTTCTGAACACAAGCTATGTCTGTGTCCTTAGACTAGCGTTTGAGGCTTGTCAACCTGAAATGATAATTGCTTGAGGAGAATCAAGGAAAAGAAATACTGATTTAATAAAAAGCAGCATTATTTGGTTCCAGTAGCTAGGGAGGAAAGGATTGATTTCCCTGACACGTAGCAGCTTATACCAGCCTGTTGCCAGAAATGGATTTTGCAGACCTGGACCATTTCTTCCTATGATTGCCAGACCAAATGGACAAGTTGTTCTGCAGCATCCTCTGTGTGTGCTTAGGAGGTAGTATGGTACTGGCAAGGGGAAATGCAGGTGCTTTTCTTGTAACTAGTGAGCAGTATTGATGATTTAGAAATGCTTTAGGAAGTAGAAATGCTTTTTGTGGGTTTAGGAGAAGTTTAAGACAAAAAGCTTTTCTTTTTCTCTCAGCCAATGTCAACTTGTACTTTACCTGCAGCGGAGTCTGAAATCCAAACTTCCTGCTATGTTGTATTTCTCTAAAGACAAACAGCTTTCTTATCAGTCTTGATAAGAGTCAAATAACCTCCTGCATTCAAAAGGCAATGTTCACAACTGAATTCTAATTTCAAAGCCAAGATCTTATTTCCTGTGAAGACTATCATGCTGCATCAGCTGAAATTGTTATTGGAAGACACAGGAGTAATCTGCTTCCACTGAATATTAAATGTTCCAGCGTGAAATTTTATTTTACGTTCCAAAAATGCCAGCTGCATAACAGGCATTGTAACTTGCTGGAGGAGTTTTGAGTTTTGACAGCTGATACATTTTTGAAAGTCATATACATCCCTTAAAATTGATAAAATTCCAGTGACTTATTGAAATAATAGGTTGGGTTTTTTTTTCGGCCCGGATGTTGTGCAGACATCACAGCTGCTGTGATAGTCATCACAGTGAGTAATGAGTACGGTGTAACAGAAAATCGGCCTTGCCCAGATGGTGGCACAGAAAACTGGAACTCTTCCCGTACAAGCACTGACCGCACCTGGCACACTCTGCATTTCCCAAAAGGTTCTCTATAGGTTGTCAAGGCTTAAGTCATTTCAAGTTATGGGTTTAGGACACAGGTTTCTTGGCTCATGTTTTCTCTGGGTCTTCCTGCTGTGTCTGGTAACATTTTTACCTCATGACTGTGAGGATTGTATATCAAATATATATAGAATGGGTTATGCCACTGGCTTTAGGGTAGTGACAAGCTGAATATGTCTTTATGATTTTGCCTAAAAGAAACCTCCATGCAATTTTATAATAGAAAATAAACAATCTACAGCTGGAAGGATGAAGTAGCTGCACTCTATTTCTGCAACAGCTCATGGAGTTTGTACAAAACTTCTTGTGCAAACCAGTAAAATAATTTTGATGAATTTGAGTTGTATTGTTAAGAATTGTCTTGCTAAACCATTCCACATCAGCCTTTGTTCATAGTGAATGATAGAGATGGAGGGGGGAGAGGGGATGGGAGTGGGGCTGAGTGGTGCTATGGTAGTTTTTGGCTGGAAATTGTTGGGGCAGATCTGCTGATGCAGCCATGGGCAGCATGAGTATTTCACTTTCAGTTTTATCAGTTACAGATTCAAATGTTGTAGTAGCTTCTGGACTTTTTTTCCCTCTGTGCCTTCAAAATAACAGTTGCCAGGACTGCTTCCCTGTTTTACTACTTTATTTTACATTTTCCAAGATTACAGCAAAGTTGCTCCAACTTAGCAACAGAAAAGTGGCAAATCTGGCCAGATTGGTTGGTAGGGGATGTCTGAGTGTGGGTTGTATCACTATGGCTTTCTGAAAACTGAAATGGTGAACTGTCTTTGGAAGGTTGGGTAGCTTATTTTAGTTGAGAGGACATTGACCCAATATGGTCCTTGGAAAATGTTAATTTATTTGGACTTTATTCAAGACTGGATAGATGGTTGGTTTTTTCCCTCTGTGGCCACAACATTTCGCAGTCACAGAGAACACTGCTAGGACAGGCCTTGGTAACTGTTTTAGGCCAACATTTTCTGTTCATAGCAATTTCTAACTACTTCAGCAGAAACAACAGGGCTGAACCGGAGTTAGGAAGGATTGGCAGAGTTTACTGCTGTGCTGCAAGCCAGTTTTGGAGTATGGACCTAGGAAAACTCAAGCTGTCTGGGCCAAAAGTACCTGTAACCCATATGCAAACAGTTGAATGAAAAGGCACTGCCTTTTCCCCATACCTTACTTCTTCTCAGTAGCTTTCCCTTCTCCAACTGTTTTCAGTCTAGGATGATTTCCTGAGCTTAATGTTCTTTGTGTATATGGCAGCATGAGGCAGGCTCCCTTCCAGGCGTGTGTTTGCTCCTCCACAGCACCCCAGCTCTATATAAATGTCTCCAGGGCATTGCTTGTTCAGCTGTGCTGTGCATATTTGTTTTGAGCTGGCTCCTGATGGCTTCATTTTCTGGACCATATCTCCAATGTCAGAGGAGACCATGAAGAGCATTTTCTACCTTCTCCTTACTCTTTCCCCCTTTTTTGCTCCCTGCTCCTGAGGCCGTCACTGTCCCAGGCTGATGAATCATAACCTGCCCAGCTGACCCATACCTCTGTTCTTCCGTGTTGTATCCTCTGAACCTTTCACTTGATGAAATAATGGCACTAGTCTGAACTGTACTCAAGGTCTGGAAAATCATGTTCTTATTCATGAGCATAATATTGTTTTCTTTTGTTCACTGTTCTGTTCTTAATAACCGTATGAGTTTTTCTGGTAGCCAAGCACTGAGCTGATGTTTTCATGGAATTATCATAACCCCAGTCCAGGCTTTACAGAAGTAATGGCTAGGAATACTCTCTAACTCCTCTGAGGTGAGAGAACTGGGTCGTTTGTACAGTGGGGCTACTAGAGTAGTACCTGTTCTGAAGACAGTTTGGACCTAATAATTTTAAAATAATCATCTAGACATTCTGCAGTCTTTTTAAAGTGGCTTGGTCATAGTATTCCTATAGCCAATACCATGCAAATCTGCCATTGCTACAACATCTCACATATATATGGATTTTTTTTGTAAAAATGCACTTTTAGTTTTATTGCAGTTGTTGAGGTTGTTAGGGACAGTCTAGCAGTTGCATTCAGTTACACTATACATTTGAATAACAAAATAATTTTTTCTATGTCAGTCCTTATTCTGTTTATTATTAGCTCTAGAGAATTATCCTTACTTGTACAATCCTGGAAATTTATTCTTGGCTGCCTGTGCTGGAAATACTAAAACATTTTATGTTATGGAAATGCCTGCTGTGTAGTAGGCATGAATCTGAGATTGTGGGTTTTTTCAGGCTTATATGACGGCCTTAAACTCCAGAGTGTTTACTTCTAGAAGTATATATAAACTGCACCTTGATGGATGAGGGCAAGAAAGAAGCTTCCAGTACTGGCAGACTTTGTTGAGGCTGTCCTATGTCACGCTGAATTTGAAATCTTGACAACTTTTCCCCCAAAACATGTGGTAACTGGGCACAAGGTTGTTCCTGTGTTAGTGCTGTTCAGTACAAGTAATTCTGCAATGCTAAAGAGTTGTAGCCGTATGAGTGGTTCAGGATGTGTCAAGATAACAAACACAGAAGTAGGTGGAGAATTTGTCGTTAAATACTGGCATGATTAATGGCTATTTCTCTATATATTGTTTGAAAATACATAGATATAAATCTTGTATGTATAAATCCCTCTATCTAGAAGATTTAAATGTGAAGTATATTACAATACATCTTTTAACTGTGTATTTTTCATGTATTTCTGAGTCTGGTTGCTATTTACTTGTCAGACGTGGTTGAACTGGAAACAGAAATACCTTCTAAGCAGGGGGAGAAGGATTTCAAGACAGGGAAAAGTAGTAGCACAATATTTAGTAAGGATGAGGTAGCATTCGTGGGAAAGTAGTGAAAACAAAACATATACAATAGGAAAAAAAGTTAAAATTAACTAGAGGTATGTGGTGAACCTTGATGGTGAACCTTGATGGTACATTTGCAGCCAAGTTTGCAATGGCAAAGAAAAAAGTATGTTTGCACTGCATTGGCTATCAGACACTGTGTTTCTCTTTCTTCCTTTTAGTTCAGTATGAGTCTTGAACCTGTTGGCTGCAGAATTTAACAAGGGAATGAGATGTCTCAAATATATTTAGGTTCCTACAAATTTAACAAAAATCAGTAGCTGGGTAAAAGAGAACAGCCTGATTAGTGCTCCCTGCTGAAAAAAGGCAGCTTTATCTTGGCTCCCAGTCGCCTCTGCTGGGCATCAGCCAGCTGGTCAATGAGCATGCACATCCTGCACCGGCTGGGCAGCTGGCATGCATGGAGCTGTGAAAACATCATGACGCATATGTCAATTGTCTGGCTGATCAGAGTGCTTGGGGATAAGTGGGTTAAAAGATCTAGGACAGTCTATAGGAAACCAGCATCACATTTCCATGTTGTTCATGGAACAACATGTTGTTTTAGTAGTAACCAAGATGTGATGTTTTGTCCCTTGTTAACCAATGTGCACTTAGAAAGCTTCCAGATTTTTCAGCTTGAGAACCTTACGGTCAGGTGGTTCCCATCCCACATGATGGGAGAGCCTCTAAAGTACCTTTGGAGCTTCTGCTCTGATTTTAATGAGGAGGAGTAATCACTTGTAGTTGCAGTGATGTCAGCCAGTGGATGCATGTGCATTTCAATTTTCATAAAAGAAAATGGTATTTATCTAGACATGAAGTGATTTGAAGTATTTCCAAATTTTCTCCAACTCTTTATAGAGATACTGCCAAAGGAAAGGTGGAGAAATGGAGAAAAAATGCAGTAAATATTGCTATTAGCACTGGCGGTTTTTTTGTTGGTTGTTTTTTTTTTTGGATAGTGTATTTTCTTCAGATGTTTTTAGTGGATTCTTCTATTTTTCTAATTCTTAATGTACGCTATGATATTTTTACTTGAATGAAGGAGTAAAAATTTTGGCCAGCACACTTTTGAGGAAATATACTTTCCATTTTAGTTATGCTGCTGTAACTTTCCCTTGTAGCCACTCTTTGTGGCACCAAAGCACTTTCTTATTTTTTATTCATTTTAACCAGGTAAGCTTATTTTATAGAAAAGTGTATTGGTGATCATAAGATAATCTAAGGAAGAGAATTAAAGGGTAACCTCCTAATAAATGTATAAACTCTGAAGAACTGTGAGGGAACCAACATCTATGAGGACTTCCAAGGTGATGGCCACTCTGTTGCTACTGCTGTGGTTCAGGAGCTCATTGGCCACTCCAACACATATATGTTCACTCTGTGATGTTCCTGTGTTTGTGCTAAAGTACCAGTTTCTAAGTCAGCACAGTGCATGTTCCAGTTCCTGTTGAGTGGGTTGAATCTGGGAATCTGTCCTGTGCTTGACAGAGTTGTGCTGAAGAGGAGCGAAAGCGGTGGTCACTGCAGAGGCTATGGGGACTCCGGCCCGCATCCCAGCCCCTGCTCTGGGGACAGTGCTTTATTAGTCTGCTCTCCACTGGGACTTCATGATGATAACATGGCTTATGGTGATCCTTATTGCTGTGGTCATACAAGTGGTGATGCTATCTGGGAAATTATGTCATTGATGTCAGGTTTGCTCAGCAGTGTTAGGGTATTAGTACCAAGACCTTGGGAATATATGTGTAAATGCATGGAAAATCATTCCCTCAAGTACCTTTAAAACTAGTGTGAGTATGAACAAGAGACTCCTCTGGCTTGCATATTTATTCATGGTAGTTCCTCTGAAATATACATGAGTTTAAGTATTATGTGAAATATAAATGCAGTTGATTTAACAATAATTTGTCTTATGTTGGAAGTTGAAAGGTATGATTAATCACATGTATATATGTGATCAGGACTAAACATACTTGTGATTGGCATAACCTGGGTGAGAAGTGCTTTGTTGTCATGAATGTGCCATACAGTGATGTATTTCAAACTACAAAGGATTGTAAAATTTAAAAGCATCATATTCTGCAGAACACTGGCACCAGTAGGATTTAGTGGTTAATGATGTGACTCAAATAGTTTTACAGTGGAAAGGCTGTATGTTTGATACTTACAGCACTTCTATACATATGACTGTATCTTTCACAGTCAAGCTTGGCAAGTGTTTGGAAATCATGATATGATGGAAAACAAAAGTCTTGTCTTTAGAAGTGCTATAGTTGCCTATGCTTGCCCATTAATTTGCTGGTCAAAACAGCATGTACTGAAGCAAAGAATCTGTTAGTAGAATCTTTTAGCAAAGAGATGAAATCAGTAGAAATTGATGGATTGTAGTAGGGTTAAAGTGTTATTTGGTGATGAACTACTCTACACATCCACCATGAGTCAGTGTCTTTCCTTAAAACAAATTAAAAAAAGACAAACAGTACATGTAGTGTGTTGTCATCTCTGCACTTTAGGAAGTTTTGGAGATTTGCATGATAGTACTGTGTTCTGTGTTAATGATAAATAAAGGTGCTGCAGCATTGAAGATGATTTTGGGGGAGGGCGAGGATTAAGAAGAAGCCATAAAACTTTAAATTTAAAATAATTAGGTGCTTTTTTTCAACAATAGAAAAGATGTCTTCATGCTCATAATCATGTTCACATTTGGCTGACAGCATTGTATGGTCAAATACATGTTAGTCTCATTCAGTTAGATTGTCTGTATTTGCTTTTAAAATATTTTTGATGCTTTACACTGGTTTTGATGGTCATCATAAATTTAATTAAATTGTGTGGTATTGTGCTACTTAATAGGCTTTAAAATTCTTAAAACACAAAATTACAGTATAGAGTGGAGGTAAAAAAATATGAATGAAGGTATTGTGGATGGAAGCTGCTCTAGGCTGACAAAAGTCATGCTGTGTAATTATCCTAATTTGAAACAGTAACAGAAAAACAACTAAGCAAAGGGCATTAACTGGACAGGGATATGGAAAGGAGTTTTTTAATGTTAAGCTAGCAGAAAAAAGTTTAACTGAAAGCAACAGAAAATCCATATGAGACTGGCAAATATGGTTGATATTTGTGATAAGATACTGAAAAAAGGGCTGTGCACTGCAGTGTTGCTCCCTTTGCTCTGATTCCTGTTTTGATTTACAAGTTTGTCTTTTTGTAAAGTACTGTATCTCTTTTGCATAGTGGGGAATAGAGTAGAAATGTAATGGCTTTAAAGTCTCTCTAACAGTTGAGCAGAACCTAACAAAATTAACCACAAACTATTTAAAATCTGCTTTATCTTTGAAGAATTATGTTATTAAACAGTAAAGAGCAAATACTTTCAATGAGAAATTTGAAATTGGTATTCAAATTACTGTAAAGTGAAGCTGTTAAAAAACCTGTGGTCTTCTCTTTGATTTCCTATTAGAAACAGCAGGGAAAAATTAGAATTAGAAATTATTAGAAATGGCTGGAAGAAATGTGTTACCTCTGCTACTGCACTGATGTAAAGCTAATAGGGAAAAGCAAAGCAGATACAAACTTCCTAGTCTTTCCTACATGGAAAGGCAGAGATCATTAAGCTAGGGCTTTTGAGATGATACCTTGGGTCACTCTTTAGCAATGTCTTTGCATAAGCAAGTTCTTTGATTTGTCTCTGGCACAAATATGCAAATAAGTTTTCGCTAAAATGTTCTTAATATATTTAACAACACTAATGACGAGATAGAGGGACATTAAATGGCATGGGACACTGTTTATCCTGTGTATTTGAAAGATCAGTGCTTTTCTGAACTTCAGAGAGATTTAGCTTAACGTGAGCAACAGGGGAAGAGAAGAATATAGAAGAGATATACAGAAGAAGAGATAAATAGCAGGAAGTTAAAGACGGACAAACTAAATCCACCAAGCCCCACAACAACAGAAAACCCCCCAATGCTGTAATCCAAACAATCCCTCTATGAAAGGAAGGAAAAAAACCCAAATCACCCTATGGCTTAAACCTGCATTTCCTCTGTTTTAAGGGTATTTTACAAATTAAGTTGTAGATTTTTTTTGCTTCCTTTAACCTTTTTTGACCTGGAAGAAATAAATCTTTGTTGGCACTGCAATTTGAAGAGATGTGTTATAAATTGCATCAACAGTATTTTATCTTCTAAGATAATGTAATTTTAGATGAACCTAAGGAACAACAGTCAACCATTTAACTGGCATTGTGTGCATGGCAGAATATACACACTAAAGGTTACCATGAGGTCTGCAGCTATAATTGCCGTTGACCGAACCAGACTTTTCATTTAATCAGCCCCCTGAGAAATAATGTTGCAAGGTTAAAGGTCACTGTTTTTCAAGAAAGATGTCAATAAGGAATGAAGACTGCTTACAATTTACAGACTGTCTTGTCTCTGCTGTGCTTGAAGAAAGAGTTAGACTCTTTAAGTATGAAAAAGAACTGTACTCAATACTCATTCCTGAAAAAAACCCTACCACCACCGCCCTCAAACCACCCCCCCCCCAAACCATGAAGAATTTTGGAGGTGGGAAGTGAAGACATTGAAGTGGCTTCTAAAAACCTTTACTGCTTGATCACATTTTAATGACTTCTAAATTTGGTTGAATGTAAACTTCTAAACTTCTAAAGAACTGATGGAGGAAAAATGCTGGAAGAGCAGTAATATCCCTTGATATATTGGCAGCGAAGATTATTTGAGATGCTAAATTCACAGCTGTAAAAATTTGTGACGAGAGAGGTTATGGCAGCTTTAATGTCCTTAATGAAGGCTTCTTAGCTCAAAAATATGCTTCCTTCCTTTCGTGGTGGGTTCACATTTGGTTATGATGAGAAAATTCTGAGCAGCTGTTTACTAGGTGCTTTCCAGTTTTGAGGTAAATGTTTGATTGGTTACTTGAGGCTAGGATACATAAGCTTGAGAAAATACATACTCTGACCAATGTCTTGTGCAGCCTGAACATAGAAATACAGTTAAAATCATGTACATAGAGAGTTACTTGCAGCTTTGAATACAGGGCATGAGGATGGAGAAATGTCGGAAGTCCTTCCACCGTTATGTAAAACTGTATCCACAGGCCTGGTGCAAATAGGATCTCTGAAACTTTTGTTGACGAACTGAAAAACTTTAAGTGGCTGCTATACAATTTTGTGGCATGGCTTGACTCACATAAAATGGACAAATCTAAATATTGTCTGCAACAAGACTGCATCTTCTCTCTCTGGATTTTTATTTGTTTTCATACCTTGGGATGAGTGTGATAGTTATATGAAAGTGGAAAACACAACAAAAAGAGGAGGCACTTTAACACTGTACACTGAAAACCCTTCCTGCTCCTTCCAGGGGAGGTGCATCATCAGGATGCTGGAGCAGCTGAGTTATTTCTAGGCTCTGGTGTGCCCCTTGCCATGTTCAGATGCCTGTCCTCCAGGTGACAGGGGTTGTGCCATGCCACCATGTGAAAAGCACAGGGCTATTGCTGCAACACCAGGCCTCTTTTCTTTTGCCACTGATCAGAAAGTCTGCATCCGCCCTTTTGTTGTTGCTGTCACCCTTCCTTTTATGTCACCACCTTCCATCTGTGTGTGGTTTTGTCCACTTTCTGTAGCAGGATAATCTAACACCTAGATAGTGAGGGACAGGAGTTAGGTCTGCTGTGACCGGTTCATGCTGCAATTAGCACAGAGGCCTCAGATTAGTGTAACAGCTGCTATCTTGGTGAAGAGCAGATGCTTCGCTGTGGATCTCCAGAGTTAAAAGCACAGCCTCTGTGCGGATCTCAAGTTAAGTGCAGTAGCTGTCAGGCTCAAATTCATGTCACATCACAGCTGAGTGAAGGGTTGCATTCCTGCAGCAAACACAATAGTACTGGCACCAAATGAGGTGCTACAAGGGGCCAGCAAAGGAAGGCACAAGTACTTCAAATATATTTATCTGCAATGTGGGAGAAGTGTGGATCCTTGCACTTCAGCCTCTGAGAATATGTATATAAGCCAAATCCAACCTCTCTGTATCTAATTTGGTTAGTATCTTGGTGATTGTCAAATTGCTTTCCTTTACCCCCATCTGATTTTCAAATCAACTGCAAGATTCAGGATGTGATAGGGAAATCTTAAATGTTCACCATGAGCTCAGCTTTTCAACTTTCAGCAAGCTAGAAACACATATGTAAGACAAAACATGGAAGTCCTACAAATTATCAGTGAGTGCCTGTGTTCTCTTTTACAGGAAGTACGCTTTGGCCTACACATCCCTCTCAGTACAAAGTTCCTCAGCAGTCTTGCTGGACAGTTTGAAAGTGATTACCTTGGTAACACCACTTCCTGCAGCCAAGAAAGCTTCAGGCAGCTTGTGTTAGTATTGCCTTTGTGCCCAGTGTTCTTTACAATTATAGTGTAAGTCCCTAATCTGCTTCACAAAAACTTTCTTCCTCCCCTGCTGGAGCACTTAAAAGGGTGCAGCAAAGTAGTCCCTAACGAGGATTTACATCTCTGAAATGTGTTCAAAATAAGGTCCTGATAACAAACTAAAATGAATTATGGAAGAAAAAAGTTTTGATTGTCAGTTTCTTGCTGCTACATCCTCCTGTTTTACACTAGTGCACACATGTACAGATGCACACACACACATTTTCTCTTTTCCTTTAAATCTCAGATGGGAATTTGAATACTATGCCAATTAAGAATATAATGCTAGAACTACTAGACCCAAAAAGGGTGTGGCTGAGAGGGAGAAAGAGAGAGTCATTGCCTGCTTTTGTTTTCTGAGTTCCTCTCATGGTCTGGTTTTCAGGTGAAGAGCATCCAAAACTGTATGGAAAAGAAACAGTACCTACTTGATGTTTCCGAAAATTGGGTATTATTCTGCTGCATTCTGTTCCAAATACTGCTATCCTGCCTGTCTTATGACAATGCATGTCTTGCAGTGAGTCTTAAAAATATTTGTTCCAGGATTGTGAAGTTACAGTTTCAAGAGGAAAGCTGTGAAGATGGGGAGATTGCAAGGTTTGTGATCTTTACCTCAGAGGCAGCAGCAAGATGCTGCTGAGACAACTCAGTCCTGCTTCAAGGATTGAAATTAGACACTTTCTCAAGTTAAGTTTGAGACTGTTGTAATTGCTTTGCAGTTGACTTTAAGGAGTTGTTGTATCAATAAAAACAAACCCCACACTGAAGTAGCTCTTGCAACTGAGGAATGTGCTTCTGTGCATTATAGGCCATGATGTCACCTCACATTTAGATGGTTATAGTAGAACAAAGCTTTGTGTTTTGGGATCTATGGGAGATATTCCTTGTGGAGAGGAACATTTTGTTAGCATGGAATTGTACTATTTAAATAGGTAGTGTCTAGTATAATGACAAAAAATATATTAGTATTTGTTAGAAAAACATCTTGCTTGTCTTTTCATTATTAGGAAGGCATATGTCTCTGTTAGGGAAACAAAGTTGCTATTAAACGCTTCTTTTGTTGTCAATGGAAATTTCATGTTCAATAGTGATGTGTCAAGCATGAATGTAAGAGATCTGCTATTCCGCAATAGCTAACTACGATATATGCCAATGACAGTGAGGCCAAAGTAATCTGCATACTGGTCAATATTTGTAATTGTTTAGAGAGTTTCATGGACATTAGAGACTTTAGATGGACGTGTATACAAATAGTGGTTCATTGTCCCTTAAGTGGATGTCACCTCCTGAGAGACATAATCTCCCAGGGGAGAAAACCAATCTTGGCAAACCTATCATCAGTCCCCAGACTGAGGGACATTAATTTTCTTTTTGTTTCACTGTGAATACCTATTTTGTGTTTTTGACACTGATTCCTTTTTTTTCCACTTCCCTTAAGGTACTATTGCCATTGTCTAGGTTGCGCTGTTTTTAGCAGTGTGGGGTAGTCGCATTTCACACATCAGATCCTTCATACAAAGCAGAAAGAGACAGAATCATGTATATACATTTTTTGTGGGCACAGTTGTTTTTGGAATCTAATAATTCTCTTTTTTTCCCTGTGAAATGCAAAGTCCAATTTTAAAATCAGGACTATACAGTTTAAACGGTGAGATACTAAACATTCCTGTGAAATTCAAGAACTTGTATGGACTTGTAAACTGCAATTGCAAATTAGTCCTATTCAGATACGGTATGAAAGGGCTGCCAGTATGTTTAGTTCATCATTAGTAGCTTCCATGTCTTCTCAGGTCTTCTGCCTAACTCTTCTATAGTGCTGACAAGAGCCATCTGTGCTCTTTCTCTTCTCTAACCCAGGCATCTGTAAATCACCCGGCTGTTCAGTGTTGAAACCTGCTTACATAGCACAGCAATAGGTGATACATTTTTGTATGTGAGCATTTATTTAAGAAAGAACGATGTTTGGTTAACAGTGTCTTACTTTGTACTTCAGGAAATTTAGTCTGCTTTGCTAAATTTGTGATAGGTTTAACCCTATGCTTGCCAACTTCTGTGCTTCATGTAAAATAAGTAGTAACTTCCCATTCCCTAAATGTTTCTTTGAGAGCTGACCCAAATAAATGTCTTTGCTCCTCAATACTTTTGTGAGACCAAAAAAAGTTTTGCTTCTGGGTCTTCTAGTCTTTCATTTTTAAAATTAGTTGTGTTGGGAAACTTCTCAAAAGAACTTCCATCTACACAAGTGGATTTTATTTATAGAAGAGTGGAGTTGGTTCTCCTGCAGGAAGGACGAATTTCTTCTGTCAGAAACAAATACATAAGCAAACTAAAACAAGGAAAAGGTCTATTTTGGCTGTCCTTACTAATTGAAGAATGAAAAGGTGAAAGATGGGCAGGGGGAGGGAGATCATAATTTGATTTTCTGTTTGGCTTCAGTTTCTGTTTTTCTGACTCAATGTTAGGAAATCCTCTTCCTGTGCCCCTAATGTCATGAAAGAGCAATGGGAGAAATCTTGGGGTCACAGATATCTATGGAAATGGTATTAACTTCAACCAGCAATGAGCAAGTGATTTACAATGCTCAGGGGAGAGACTGACTTCTTAGCCAAAAAAGCTCAGAGAGGGAAGAACTGTTATGGCTGTTTGAAAAAATTGTCCTGTAACGTCCTTTTTCTTTTGTGTTGGGAATGGTTCAAGCTTTAGGAGAATGAATTGCCTCCTGACAAGCCTGCCTGTCAGTCTGTAATGCCAATAACATCCAGCCCTAAGGCAGCTCATTCTCAGCCTCGTATGCTTGCCATACTGGGCTGCAGGCCCTCCTTGCCAGTTTGGAGGCTCAATATGTGGGCAAGGCTCTCAGGAAGAAGGATGTGGTTGTTATTTGTGTCTGCTTGACTTGCCACATAACATGTTGTGGGTATGCGGGTCACTTCTTTCACTCTAGCTTGTTCTTTTCCCTCAACTTCCGGAATTTTAAGATGCCTGAAGATTTCACAAATACATTGCATGAGGAAAAATACTCTTCTGTTGATTGAAGATTTATGTCCAAAGGTGGGTGTTCTCTGTGCCAGAGAGGCACAGTTTCTGTGCCTTGTGATGCTTGGGTTTCTTTTGCCATTTTACTTACATTTAGTAACTGAACAGTCCTTTAAAAAAAAAAATTAGAGTTAGCCGCCATTTCTTTTTGTATACATGTCTCTGTGTGTGTGATTAGTTTTGTTTAAAGCTACTCAGGAAATGATTATTAAACAAAATTTAAACCAAAATAAAACATGTTTATGACTTGATTATATACAGAAGCCTCTGGAGCACAGCAGAAAGTGGCAGAATAAATAGACAAAAATGAGACTGGATTGATAAATAGCAGTATTTGAAAGAAGGGTGGTTTACAATTGTATTTGGTTTGTGTGGCCAGGTTTTGGTAGATGCGGGATACAGGGGTGGCTTCTGTGAGAAGCTGCTGGAAGCTTCCCCCGTGTCCTACAGAGCCGATGCCAGCTGGCTCCAGGAGGGACCCGCCTCTGGCCACGTCTGCACCAGTGATAGTAATGCCTCTGTGATGGTGTATTTAAGAATGAAAAAAAAGTTATTGCACAAATGTAATTGAGGCCAGAGAAGGGCAGAGTGAGAATGTGTGAGAGGAACAGCTCTGCAAGACACCAAGGTCAGTGGAGAAAGGAGGGGGAGGAGGTGCTCCAGGTACTGGAGCTGAGAGTCCCCTGCAGCCCATGGTGAAGACCATGGTGAAGCAGCTGTGCCCCTGCAGCCCATGGAGATCCACAGGGATGCAGAGATCCACCTGCAGCCCAAGGAGGAGCCCCACCTGCCGGAGCAGGTAGATGCCCAAGAAAGGGCTGTGAACCTGTGGGAAAACCCATGCTGGAGCAGGCTCCTCACAGGGACCTGCAGACCCATGGAGAGAGGACACTGGAGCTTGTGGGGGACCAGCGCTGGAGCAGGCTGTTCTTGAAGGTCTGCACCCCATGGAAGAGTGACCCACATTGCAGCAGTTTGTGGTGAACTGTTCCCTGTGGGATGGACTCACATTGGAGAAGTTTGTAGAGAACTGTCTCCCATGGAAGGGACCCCATGCTGGAGCAGGGGAAGGACTCCTCTCCCTGAGCAGTGGCAGAAACAATATGTGATGAACTGACCATAATACACATTCCCTGTCTCCCTGCGCTGCTGGGAGGGAGGAGGTAGAGCTTGGGAAGGAGAGAGGGATGAGTTATGGTGGTTTTAAGATTTCTTTTACTACTAACTATCCTGCTCTGATTTTGTTAGTTATAAATTCAATTTATATTCCGAATTCGAATCTGTTTTTCCTGTGAGGGCATTTGGTGAGTGATCTCTCTCTGGATCTCATCTCAACCCATGAACTCTTCATTATATTTTCTTTCCCCTGTCTAGTTGCAGAGGGGAGTGATAGAATGCCATTGGTAGGGGCCTGGCGTCCAGTGGGGTCAACCCACTACAACACTTAAAACTGTGTTGTGCACATAGGACTAGGCTTTTCTGTGATGCTCCCATGATATTTATGCTTGGCCATGTGAGGCTGTCAGTATCTCAGTATTGGGAGCACTAGTGCTTCTCAGCAACCTTACAAGTGGAGGGTATGCTATCCTGCATGACAGCTGAAGGACAGGAGAATGTAGTTTATTCAAGATTACCCAGGAAGCCCGGCTGTTGAATTCCTGTGACAAAAGCACTGGAATTAATGTTCTATTGCAGTGCTGGTGGATTACTCTGTATGCTAAATCTGAGGCAATTGGTATATAGACCAATTTGACCCAGATTTTTGGAGGGTCATATGGCACATTTAGAAGGCCTCCTGCGGAGGGTGTTTGTTCCAGTTCATAGAAGCAGGTAGGGCTAGAGGAGGAATTAGTCTGCAGCACACAGCCATAGGACTCTCTGGAGTCAAGTTAATAGCTTCAGTGCCTGAATGTCCATTTCCTGAATCCACTCTCAGCTCATCTGCAAGAACTCCTGCAGCATGAGGGACTGTCCTGTTTGGTGCTGTAGTTATCATTGTCACTTTGCATCTATATACAAAAAGTCCATGGGTCTTGTTTCAGAAATCCCTCTTGTACAGCAGGTAAAATTTTACCATTTTGAGAACAGTTACAGTTGAAAAAAGTAATATTAAAATGTTTTGGAAACTGGATTAGTAACTTACTTTTTGTCTTGCTATTTTGTTGAACTCCCTGTTGACACCAAGACATTCACATTGCAACATGTTGATACGCGACTCATCCTAGGATACACCCTCTATTGAGTTTTGGCCCTAGATGAAGCAGAGAGGTGTCTCATAAATGGCTTTTATCTATAAATTAAATTAACTCAAAGGCAGTATTCCTATGCTTCCCCAGTGGGTTGGGGGTTTTTTTTTTGTTTTTTTTTGTGTTGTTGCTGTTGTCGTTTTTGTTGTTGTTGTTTGTTCCATTTGCCCTCCATCCTTCATACTAAAGGAAATTCCAATGAAAAATAGTTTTGGGCAATATTCAGTTTCTGGTATTGCTCAAATGTCAATAATATTTATCTGCAATGCAGCCTCAGGGATTGTCATGTCCCCCACCCAGCGGCTTGCAAGGAATGTATTGGATAATGATAAGCTGCAGTGCACTGTGCTTGGAGAGCTAATGAGGTACTTTGTTCTTGAGCATGAGTACATATTTCATCTATACCTTTCAGGTACAGGAGTTTTAACTGACGTTGAATGCATTTAAAAGGAAGTGAATTTCTGATGCAAATGTAGATGCTACACTGACCATAATGATTTCATTATGTTCTCCAAACTCAGCATCAGGCTGTCCTCAGGGGAAACGGACGTTTTGAATGTAGGGTAGGGAATCACCAAAGGAGATTGAGGATGCCCTTCTGAAAGGGGGTCATAAAGATGCTGTGAGTTGTTAGGGAACAAGAGTGTGATACATGCTCACATCTTTATAATCCTTTCTTTGACACTAAGCACCTCTACTGAATGCTAAGGCTGCATTTCTACATCATGAATGCAACGATACAGTAAATGTGCAGGAAATAAAATTTCAGTCTTGTCCTTTTCTGCTTTTTCTACATAACCTTCATTTTTAAAAAGGGAGAAAAAGGAAGACTTTGGGGACTACAAGACAAACAGTCTTTCCTCAGTGCCCAGTAAGATCGTGGAGCGGATCCTCATGAAAACTGTGCTAAGGCACATGGAAAATAAGGGGGTGATTGGTGACAGACAGCATGGCTTCACTAAGGGCAAGTCATGCCTGGCAAATTTGGTCACCTTCTACAGTGGGGTAACAGCGTCACTAGATGAGAGACATGAGAGTGATGTAATTTATCTGAACTTGTGCGAAACATTTGACACTGTCCTGCATGACATCCTTGTCTCTAAACTGCAGAGGCATTATTCTGTGGATAAGAAACTCGCTGGATGATTGCACTCAAAGAATTGAGGTCAATGGCAGAGTTCAACTGTCTGCAGAGTTCTTGAGCTCTGGAGCAAGGCTGGGTAGTTAGTGACCCAATCTGAGGTTATTTTGACAATGCTTCACAACCTCAAAGAAAAGTCTCAACAAAGTTAAACTTTCTTTGCAAGCTGAGTCAAACTGCAGCCTTGCCTCCCTCCAGATGGATAAAAATTACATAGACTTATATATTTGCACTGCTGTATGTCCTCATCACCCTTCCCTATGGGAGTCACATGGTGGAAATAAAGGGTGCTGCCTGAAGTACAGGTGCTCTGAAAGAAGAGTTGCGGTTTTTGTATTACAACCACATAAAATGTTTCAGTGTTTCTTTTCAGCTCCTGCACTGTTCATTCCTCCTGTTTCTCTGTTGTGCTGCCGTAGACTGTTCTCTCTTACCAGAAAGTAAATTAAATACAGCGTTAATAACATGAGTAATACTACTGCTTGGATGTCAGTAGGAGATAGGATGAGAGATGGAGATTAGGGAGCCTTCAGCCTTCTGGTAAATCTCTGCACTGAAACTGAGCTGCAGAATTTGTTAGTTGCTTGGAAAATGTCTCCTGTGTCTGTTTGTTCCTGCTTGCCTTTATTATCAAGATCTGCTTTTGGAAATCAATGCTAGTGTGGTAGTTCAAGGTGATCTAGAATCCACATGTAGACTAATTTTGCTTCAGCGATGTTGCAGACACATTAGTGCAGATTAAATAGAAGAAGATAAAAGGCAAGTTGATGCAATCATATTTGCAGGACAATAGAAGTGGAAGTGATCAAAGGCAAGAACATGGCTGGGTCACTCTGCTGGAGTACTTTTCTCACTCGCTTCTCTTGAGCTGCTCTTAGCAGTTTTCCAGGCTCTTTGGAGCAGGAATTGGAAGCACGCCCAAGGAAGGTATTTTGCCATTACACATTAATTTTTATTTACTACTCGACAGCTGAGAACCAAAGAGTAGACCTTGTACTTTAATATGTGGCTGACTTATCACACACCTCTTATAAAGTCCTCTCCTAGCAGGAGTTAGACTTCAGCTAGTCCTGAGGTCTGAGATGTTGAATGCCTCTTTGGTACATGACAGATCTTTTGAAGCCTTTGAAGCTACTAAAGCTGAAAGCACCATCGAACTTCCAAATTGTAGGGTGTATAATGACCCGTTAGAGAAAATAAGAAATTTAGGGAGTAACAGGGAAATGTCTGAGATCTACAACTGCTCCTTCCTGAACAAATGCTGTTACACTGCAGAACCTCCGTTTTCTTCCCTGCCAAGGATTGGGTTATTACCTTCACCTACAGAATGCTTCAAGGCTGACAGCTGAAGGGGCCTGTGGAAGTATTTGGATTAATTACTATTTATCATGTTGTTACTATTATGGCTACCACAGCTATAATCTGATGTAGGTTCATTTATATAATGAAATAATTATCTTCTCAGTAGAGATTTGAGTTGCAGCTTAAATCTGTTGAGACAATGTAGAAACTTTATTATGACTTGCTGTAGCACAAACACATTGCTATCCTGGATTTTCATAAGAATTGCTTAGTGAAGTGATGCACACTAACTTTGAATAGCTGATCTGTTTGGGTTTTTTTTCTGAGAAGCACTGAAAGCTTGGATGTACACAGGTTTCACTATTTTTTAAACAGCTAAAATGAGTCTGGCTTAAAGATGTATTCCTATAGTCAAGACCACGGACCATACAGCAGGTATGGAATAGACATTGGTAAATCACTTCAGGGATGAAGTGCCAAATATTACAACTCGAAAGAGAAGCTCGAGACAAACCTTGGGGCTAAGAAGAAACTTGATGTTTACTCAGACATTTCCTTACAGAAACTGTGGAAGTCAGTAGTTTTTGCAAGAAGGAAGAGATCAATGGTAAAGGTGAAATGACACTGGGGAAAGGTGAGCTGCTGCTTGATTTATGGTAACCACCCAGAGCACACTGAGCACCAAGGGTTGTTGAGGTATCATGCCTCTGGCATTAGCCATGGAAAAGGGTGGCTAGTCTGTTTTTGAGCCAGACATCTAGATTTTTAAAGATGACCCACAATACTGTCATCTTGCTCTGTCCAGGGAGAGAGTTTGCTTCAGGATTGTTTTGAAGAAGGACTAATGCCCAAAGAGAGAAAAATCAACCCTCTTCTCATCTGAGATGCAGTAGATTGGTTTTGTGACAGTTTGAAAATTAAAAAAAAAAAAAAAAAAAAAGTTGGTTTTCATTATTACTCTGCCTAGCTATTTTGTGTAGTGTTTGGAGATGTTAATGAATCATAGCAGCATTGTCATTTCAGATGGGTTTGGTGAGGCATCCAGCATGTTAGTGCCTGTGAGCTGCCTACTTGTGCTTCAGCCAGCGACAGGATCACACCAGTCTTGAACAGGAATAAATTACTTTCCCCTAACTTAGAGATCTGCTGAGTGGGTCAGTCTGACTTCTTTTTTTCCTTGGCTTCCTTCCTTCCAGGTTTCACTCTGCTGTGCCTTTAAAATGCACCAGAGAGAGTATAATACCAGTTTTACAGAACAAAAGGAGAAGAGGTGAAATGACTTGACCACCTTCAGAAATAGGTACAGCAAAAGAGAGAAAACAAATTTGTTAATTCCCACACAGAGTCAGCACAATCTCCGCTCTGGCACCTACGCTCTCAGACTTTTACCATTTCTTTACTATACACATTTGAACAAAGTTTCAGGACTTTGTGCTTCTTTCTGCACTGCTTGACCTCAGTGTTTTCCTTTAGTAACCAGAGTGGTTTGAGAGACCTAGATCTTTTGAGCTTTAGATGCCTTTTTTTCTTTGTTTAGCTACAGTTTAAATACCAGCCAAACTGTGTCAGGACTGTTACATACCATGACTACTTCCGACTACTTTCAGCTGCTTTCTTGCAGGCTAATAGAGGTGCTTGAGAGCAAAGTCTAGTAACATAGTTTCCTTTTCAGGGTAGATTTCATTCCTGCTCTTAACCTGTTCACCTCCTCAATAGCTGTATCTGTGAAGCCACGCTTCCAGTTTAAGATTAAAGACTTCAGAGATTACTTCCGTTACACTGGATGATAACAAAAAGCTTTCATTGCACAGGTTACCAAAAGTGTATTTAGCAAATGTGCAAATACCCCTTTGCTAAAGAAGCTCAAAATGGACAGAAGTGATGGGGGACAAGGAGTATCCCATCTGTAGATGGCTTCCAGACTGGGGATTGATCAATGTTTTTGTGGAGGGATTACTTGAAGGTGACAAATTGTACTTTTTTTTTTTTTTCCTCCTCAGCAATATCTAGAAAATAAACTGCATAAATTCCATGAAAATAGAAGTGGATTTGATTCACCAAATTCAGAACTTTGGTCTTTATGCACACTTCTTCCACAGTTGCATATATTTTGAATGTGGGTGCCTGACATCTCTAACTCAAATGAAATGCTAGAACTAACAATCAGAGCGTGCAGCAGCCAGGGAGATTAACAGGCTGAAGTGCAGCTATCATAACCTCAGAGCCTGTCACTTTGAGCAGAAAATAGGCACCTAAAGCTAGAAATTGCCTGATCAACCCAGCATCTGTGCTGATGCACAAGTGTGTCTCTTAATGTTGTGGTGCAGCATTTCCTAGCCACTTTCCTTGGCAATTCCTAATCATGTAAACTTGTGAAGGAATTTTTATATTTGGATGTTGGCTACACAGTGGAGTGATACACTTTGGGTTTGGAATTTTTTAATAGTTTTTGGCTAAGTTAAATGTTCTCTTCTGCTTCAGACTCTACTTCTGTGAATTAGTATACCTTTTTAATGCATAAAAATGGCTTCATAGTTAAATGTTTTCTTTCCATGCCAATCTAGTACTTCACTTTTCTCTTTTAGTGGTGGTTGTTCTGAGGGCAGAAAAGAAAGGGAATAATGAAGTCTCCATTTTATGTTTAGCTAGTTATCCAAAATACTTTGCTTTGTCTAAAAGCTTCATGCCGTTCACTAGCAAGATAGTGCAAATCATTATTTGATCGTTAGACATGATTTCCAAGAATTGTGTTACAGGCAACTCTTGAATGTCATTTAAGAGATTTCCCCATCAATCTTAGTTGGTATTCATAATCTGGAAAAGAAAAATTGGCAATTGAAGAGCTCTTTTACACTTCTGCAGTATAAATGTGACATAACTCATTCTTTTAGTGTCTATGGTGTGGGTTTTTTGTTTGGTTCGGGCTTTTTTAATCCTTTGCTAAAGTTAAGCAGAGGCAATATAAACAAGGTTTCTAGGTAATGCAGTGAAGTTCAGTGTTTTACTGCAGTGATTAAGATAGAGTATTCTATCATGTCTGACTGTATCACGCACTGATTCCCTTTCATTCCCAGATGTGAATTCTTACCATACCCTTTGCCTCTTCTATCTCAGCTAAAGGAAAGTTTTAGAATCAACCATATTGTTTCATGATTGTTCTAAAGAAAAATCAGAGTCTCCCTCCTTACAAGTTTGGGGCACCTCAAATAAATAGCAGCTCAAATTACTAATCTATTAGCTCTTTGTCTGCCATGGTATGCACAGTTAGTCATGAAATATTCATGCAATTCAGGAGAAAGCTTGGGGGGGGTGGTGTGCGGGGTGGGGAGGCAGCTCCTGAAATAAAACCACAGTATCGTAAGGTCAATCAGCTTGCTGCTTTTAGATTCAAGTGCAGGTCAAACCTTTCATCCTAGAAACTTTGCCCAAGAATTATTTACTTTCAGCTGTCGAGCTTGTTAAATGATTACCTAAGTCTATAGTGGGCTTTTTTTTCTTCACAGGAAGGCTTTTATAAATGACTTTTTTTCTCTAAAGGATTACATTTTTACAGTACATGGTTCTCTATATATAAGCTTTTCACAGAAGTCCTAATCCGACTTCAAATTAAATCCATTGGTAACTCCTGTTGTCAGAACAGGAGAGAGCCTGTCTGTCTTCCTGCATTTGAAGAAAGTCCATTCAGCAGTAGAAAGCACATTCAATGACACATAGTTATAAGACTGTTTGGTTTAAGAGAATATGAAGTTGCATATGCACATAAATCCAAAACAAGATGTACAGTAGTTGGCCTTCCTACCCCATCTTCTCATTTAGCCTTGGAGAGTGAGCAAATGCATAATAAAAGAGGAGATAATGTAAATTTTGAATAAAAAAGAAAAAAACCCCCCCGGTGTTATATCTATGCAAACCCTATGCTAATATTATGTTCATTATTACAATATCATAGTACCTTCTTCTGTGTACTAGTGTACCACACTACAGTGTGTACTACACTCTTTCTGTTCTTGTGCTTTCTCATCAGTGTGAAAAATGTGTAAGGGAAGGCTTCAGTTTGAGGGTGATTTTTCCTCTTTAAATACATGAATGTGTTAGGGAAGTTGAGAAGAATCCAGCTGGTAATCTGAAGCAAAAGGTGACATGGTTGACTCCAAGGTTGGTTGAAGGAGATTAATTTCACAGATTCAGGCTGATGCTTGTAGAAGCTCATGTCTTTTTCAATTATCCTAGATGAACAAAGTGTTGCCTGTCATTTTTATTTCAGCACCTCGTTTATTTTGATTAATCTGGTTACAAGTTTTGGAAACCTTGCAAATTACCACCTGAGGCTCTGATTTTATATTTATTTGTTTCTATATTTATATAAATATATTTAAATTTATTTATTGATTTTATATTTATATTACATTGTGATGCACACTGTAATGACTTGTAGCCACTTGCAGGCATTTAAACATGTCTGGATTTTTGACACAGTTCAAGACAGGAATGACTTTCTAATTCAAGTTACAGATTTAGACTAATCAGAAATTTTATGTATTCTGATTCAGAATACATAAAATTGTGGAGTCATAAGGTATTGGCTAGGAAGAACATTTAGTCCAATATCCCTCTCAAGGCAGAATAATCACTGGGCCTGCTGCAGTTTTGTCTAACTGTATTCTGAAAACCTCAGAGGATGACAATTTAACCTATTCCATGTTCTCCAGGGTGGATTCTTGCCGGAGATATTTTCCCCCAAATATCCTGCCTGAATCTCCCAAGCCTCACTTTCCAGTTGCAGTTTGTTTTCCCATGTTACACTATTTGTTGCTAAGTTAAGAGATGAACTCCCTAACTTCTCTTGAAATAGCTGTAGGCTGCTAGAACCTCCTATTGCCTCCAGATGAGCCTAGACTAAACACATTAGAAAGAACAAAATATTCTGTAGGCAAATTTTACTGCAGTACAAAATACATTCTGTAGCACATGCCACATATACCCATCACCAGTGGCTGCTGAAGCTGATGAATCATAATAGAATAGAAGCGTGATCCATAGCACATGAAATTTCCACTGGCTGCCAGCCAGCGTTTTTCTTGAACAATTTAATGCTCCACCCTGTAGCAGGATACCCTGCCCAGCAGCAGGATCAGGAAGTGAGACACGGTTTTGTTTTTTGAATAAGAGCCTTCACTGGCATGAAAAGAAAGCTTGTCTAAATCCAACTAACTTTGTGCATCCTCCAGCGGAACTGACACATTCCCATAACTTGTTCATTTTTAGTTAATGATATGTGCAGCCCTTCATTTTCACTCCCAGTTAGAGATGGAAGAGTCATGAGGAAATGGAATCTGGTATTGGATCTACCTATTTAGTTTGTTACTTCTAAAGAATCATATTAAACACCTTCACATTACCCATTTGCAGATAGCACCTGCAGTGTTGTTGCTGTGATGTTTATGGCAAAGTAGAAAGTAGTTCAGTAAGTTACCAAAACTCTGGTTTAAAAAGATTTGCCACATAACATGTCATGTCACCAGACCAGTGTAATTTTTTTGTCATACTGTAAATCCCAAAGAGGTAAATGTAATGAAAGTTTAGATATTCTGAAGTGTTAAATTTATCTCAAATTACTGCACTGTATTAAAATGCTGAAATTAACCCATTTGAAGTATATATTGCTCTTAGAAAACTGATACTGGTGGAAGAAATGTGTTCTGGGGTATTTAGATACTGCTTTTTTCATGCAACAGAATTGTTAATTTCTTGTACCATTGTGTTGACTGTGCTTTGCAGTAAAGCATGTATGATATTCTAATATGCAATTTAGGATTTTCAATGGGAAATGTAGTTTTGGTTACGAGGATATGGAAAAAACCATAGTACACTTTAGAAAGATTATTTTGTATGTGGTTATACAAACGATTTCCTTCAAGAGAAAGCAGGCGTAGGAGATTGTAAAAGAGTGTGTTTTATATCTGAGTTGACTCATAAACTGAGGTGCCACTAACTTTAAAAGTGCTGTGCATGCTGTTTCTCTGCACAGTCTTCTGCCGTGATCATGAAATAAAGATCAGGTGCCATGCAGCCCACTGAGGTCAAAATGCCCAATGCTGTTCTCAGTTGCACATGATATTGGATAATGGCTGCATCAATCCCTGCCATTGGGGAGGTTGTGGGGAGACCTGCATGGCAGTCCCTGTGGGAGCCTGCGAGGTTCAGCTCATTGCAGTGTAGGACACTCCTTCCCTGGATGCTGCTGCTGGCACACTGAGTGCCAGGCCCTTGCATGGGCTGTCTCACAGAGCTGGATAGATCCTGCTAGTAAAAGATGGCAGATCAGAGCACGAATTGCGCAGTTATGTCACACAGTGAGCTCTAAAACAAGGATTGTTTTGGGTATTTTCTGACAAGCATATCCTGCAAAGCCGAGATGAGGTGCAGCCTTCTTTTCTATGCTAGCTTTTATTTTACCTGTACAGAAGGCCATCTCCACTTGTAAGTACCGTTTAAATCATTTGGAGTTATGCTGCTATGGGATGCAGACTCCTGACTCCTGTCAGAGGCATTGGGAGAATTACTGGTGCATGTGCATAGAAAATTTCTGCCTTATTACCATAAATAAATAGAAACCCACCATGTATTGTCAGGGATTTGTGTGTTAATCATGACATTTTTCAGATGAATCTGGTCCATGGTGACATATCTATAAATAAAGATGAAATCTATGGATGAAGACAGGAGCACAATTGATTAATGGTTGTAATGGTTCTTTTCATTTGATGTTAGAATCTGGAAAGGGCACACTGGTAGAAAATTTACTTAATACTCATATACTTCCCTTCCTTGTCTTAGATGATTTTTCTCTGTTAAGAGGTGAGAATAGTAGAATATTAAACTTGGGAATATAGATCTGTATTCAATGCTTGATGTTATTACAGACTATTTAGAAATTGGTCTTTGTTCTTTATTTTTTCAATGGTCAGGTCTAAAACCAAAGCTCTGCACTAGAGAGGAGAGATATGACTTACTTTCCCAGCTTTTCTACTAATTTGCAGATTTTTGATATTGCTGAAGTCTTTTCAGTTTTGCCACCTGTAAGGGAAGAATAATGATAGTGGTTACCTTGGCAAGTTATTTTGATAATAATGAACATAAAGAGTTATTGAGAGCTGGGTTTTTATTTTCAGATAAATATTACATTCAAATTATTTTTATTTGTCACCAAATTAATATATTATATTTGTAAATTTTGTGACTTTTCTTTCTCTTCTGATGGAATAATTTTCATTCACAGTTTTCAAAAGGTATTTCATTCTGGTAATTAGAATACTCTTTTGGTTTTGTTTTCATTTTTTGAATTTGCCTCTGGTGGATTCTAGTCAGTACATGTTTTCCTGTACTTACACTTTTCTTTAAGGAATAACAATGGAGACAGCAGGTGTGGTGATTGATTCTGCTGATTGATTGACTAGTTAAGTGCTGATGTCTCTAGGAGGAGTTAAGGCTATTTTTATAAAATTGAAGATGAAAGAAAATTATAAGGGCTGCATTTTTTTAGTGATTGAAACAGCTTTTTCTTTGTATTGTTAGAAAATGAATTTCCTGCACAGTAGCAATTAGATTTCTTGAATTATATTATCATTCTATTCAGTTTAATATTATAGTTGTCACTTACATAATGAGCCTTCTGTACGGAGCTTTGATACACCGAGCCTCGCTATTTCACACAGGGAGCATGAAAGAAATAAGTATCTACCTCTATATTTCCCTGCATGCTCAATGGTCTGCATAGTAAGTTTTCAGATCCAAATAATGGAACTGGCCTGATTTCTAAATGGTAATAGACGTCCTTACTGCTGACTACCAGGGAGCAGCACCAGCTCTCTGGCGGCATGTTCTGGTTTTTGCTGCTTTGTCTCTACTTAGAAATTCCCACATCCACGGTGACTCATGCTGGGAAATATCAGTAGTTTTATGCTTTTATTTGCTCAGATATGTTTGTGCTTTAGTGTTTAATTTTTAACTTGGATTGTACACAAAACATGAATGTATTTCTCTAGCATGAAGATATATGGTCACAGTATGAAAAAAGGGCAATGAGACAGGCTATTATAAGGTAAATGAGAGAGGAGGTTTAGCAAGTATCTAGTCAGTGCTGTGCTCCCTGTGCCTTTAACTACCTTTCCTTTGGGGGAAACCTCAGATTTGTTGCAGTTGGGAGGTTTTTTTAGCCTCTCAGCCATGTCACGCCATTGAAGGGAAACAAGTCATTTCCAAATTGGTGCGGGCAGATGGCCCAATTTCATCTCAAAGCCGGATGGAGCTGTGTGCTGACATACACATGAATTTCCAGGATGGCTGGGATCAGGGAACTGAAACTACATTAGCAGGATTAGAAACTTTTGGAAAGTGCTTTTCTGGAACAGAGCATGTTCAATGCAGATGAATAATGCCAGTGCCACTTTGAAAATTGAGAAGAACAAACCTGTAGACAGGACAAGCCCAAGTCTAGTACCATTCATAAATTGTCGAGGAGTATACCAACTGGCAATAAAATGACCCCTCATTCCATCCTCCAGACATTTAAAAAAAAGTTTTAAAAAGTTTCCACAAATATCAAAGCAAATTTGAGGTCTTTTTGCAATGTAGTAGTTTGACAGAAGAACCACAAAAGATGTGAAAATTATGTACCCTGTGTGAATTAATCTACAATGCTCTCAGCAAGGTATGTGTATACCCAGTCATGTGCACTAAGAGAGATGTGCATTTGTATGTTTATACTTATTTCAAACCATCCTTTAACTTGAAATGTTACTATTTCTCCCTGGTTTAGTGGCATAATTTAGGATATGCATGCTAAGATTTAGATTGTTTCTGATCTCCTTCTCACAAAATAAACAAACCAGTTTCCTTGGTCTGGGGTTTTTTTGGCCATTATGCCATGCTTGCTCAAGGTAGTCAGCAGTATCAGTGTCTGAAATGGGTTCCTGACAATAGCTTGCTTCCCAGCCAGCTCCAATTTAGGCAGGACTTTGGTGTGTTTCCTGTTATGACAGTGCCTGGTTATTTCCTTTTTGTGCTTAATAGGTCTTGCATGCTTGATGAAATTATGCTTTTTAGAGACTCCAAAATGCATGCCAGTCTCTATCTGGTATTGTGTTGGATGATCCACAGAGTTTCTCTTTTGTTTGTATCCAAATGAAATTGTGCCAGTTTTGCATGTCAGCAGTTGTGCGGACCCGGTTGACCCATGGAGCACCCAAAAAACTGGTGTGTCTCCCCTCTGCAACAGGGGCTCTGTGGGAAAATGGCAATGAGGAGACCTGATGGATGAGGGGACGTTGCTGCCTGGTGACTGTCTGATGGTCTCTCTTCCCTGTTTATGTGATGGGAACTTGGAGAAGCACTCCCCGAAGTGGCTGTGCATGGCCACTGGTGTGTGCCCTTGCAGGCACACAGTCTTTCAACAAGGGACGCCTTTTCTCCAGTCGGGTCCAGTGGTGCTTTGCAGACACCTGCTTCAGGCACCCACTTACTCTCCACAAGCTTACCTTGGCTGGTTTCTTCCTCATGCACCAGCCAGATGGCTGCTGTTCAGAGGTAAAGACAATGCATGGGTTCAGCTGCAGCATGAGGGATTTCAGGAAAATCAGGCACTTAGTTTGAGGTTTTGCTTGGACATTAAAAGTAATGGTGTTTGTGCTTGAGGAAATAGGCTTGTTGGCTTCAAAGGCATCTACTTAGTCACATTATCTGCAAAATGATTTCTGTGTTTGTATGAAGAGCATGTGACTTCTTGGAAAGTATTTTTAATAGAGAGCGGGATGGTGTATAAATAAAAGGAATAATTGAAAAGTCCATAGCTTACCTGCCAAATCAAATCAGGTTTGTTTTCAGCTATTATCTAAGAATTATTGGTAGATGTGCTAATGCCTGATGGAGGGACACTGTCCTCATGGGCATGAGTAGTAGTGACCACAAATGGAAACAAGAGCAAAATGTCCTTCCATAAGTGTGGTGCAGAAATGATTTTCAAATCAAAAGGGCCATTTTGTTAAATCAACTAGTCTGGATGTAATGTTTCACAGTAACTCCTTGTTTAGCAGCAGATTCTTTTTATGCTAAAATCATTGCTTCATTCATGACTCCTAGCCTTATATGAATAAAACCTTTCCATTTCACCTACTTGCCTTGCAGCAAAATCAGTTCATTTTAGGTTTTTAAATAAGTGTTGGCTAAAATGAGTGTGTAATTAAATAATAAGGACCTCTGTTGCTCAGCTGCTAAAGATCAAGCTCCATTTGGCTGCAAAAACTTTTCAGACATTGCTTAGCAAAACACACTTTATTTTTATAAAGGCATCTGGTATTTCTGGACACAACATTCTCTGCTAAATCTAACTGCCAGTTTCTTTTACTGGTGTTTTTATTGTCTTTTAAGACTTGCTAAGCTGCTGCCTAGCCTTGATTTATGTCAGTAATGAAAACCAGTGGTTTGGAGAAACATATAATCAGTCACTTTTTCATGCATCCCTTGACTAGCCATTATATATCCTAACTTACTCTCATTATAGATTTCTGAAGCAGTAAGTCTCCTGAAGGGTCTGTTTTTTGAGCAGGTGTTGCCTTTGCAATTTCATCCTTGTTAAGAATTAATCATTTTTCAGAGTTCTTTCTGTGGATAACAATAGGGTGCATGTTTTTCCCATTCAGAGTTTTATATATATATGTCCAAGGAAGGAAAAAGGACACACTTCAGTTTTAAAACGTGTTGTATGTTTTGCTTTAGCTCACTGTAAACAAGGAATGATCTTGTAAATTCTGTACCCTGCATGCAAGGAGCAATGAAAACAAAAAGATAAAAATCACTTATTCTGTAAGATGGTGCTTAATGATAGATCTTTTCAGACAGAAGCATAGTTCTTTTGGTAATAAGACTGCAGTCTCTTTTTTCCTTTGATCTTCATGAAGAAAGTTAAGAACTCAGTGATGAATCAGTGTTACATAAATGAAATTATGTAGTGGTAAGCAACATTAAGCAAATTTATTTAGTTGGGGGTTTTTTTGACATGCTTGTGAAAATTAGACTGTAGCTCAGGTCCTTTGTAATTATTTTAGATGTTTATACCATTCATATCTGGAAAATACAGAACAATGTATTGAATGTGTGTCTGTTTAGTTGCCTGTTCATGAAACACTGTGAATTCCTGGCCTTTAGAGTGGGTTACTCAGGATTTCAAATCACAAGGTTAGCATAAAAACCTGTACGTTTAAGAGGCTTTTTTTTGATCACAGCCTTCATAAAGCACCTCTTGAGAGTTGTATGCCAGACCACTGCATTCCTGGGTCTGCCTTATACTCCTAGACTTCCCAAGGCTGCTCTTGCTTGTTTTCCTATGTTTGATGAGCAACCTTTCAAAAGAGCTTTTTGAATCCTATGTTGCTTCATCACTGCTTAAAGGAGTGGATCTTCATGGTCTGGCTGCATGTTTCATGACTGCCCAACATCTTCCCCCTAGGTTATTGGCTCTTTGTGCCCTTCACTTCTCAGGGGTTGTGCTTTACCCTGCAGCCCTCTGGGGACACATAGCATGGAGTCTGAAATATTTGCTAAGTCTTTTGTCTCCAGTTATTACAAGAAACCATGATAGATAGGAGTATTCTCATGCAATTATCTATTTCAGTATCCTCAGCACTCTTGTGCTTTCTCAGGGCTAAGGTCAGTCTGCTGTTATGACTTGCTTCTTGATTTTTTCTGTGGTTGCAATCTGAGTCATGAAGCAAGCCTGTGGACCTTACCTATTTTCTGATCTGAACTTCCTTAAAATTAGCCTATGAGACTACTAGACTAAATTTCATGTGATAGCCATGAGCCCGACAAGCTTGTTGAATAGCTGAGATACTTCATCAGGACAGTGTCTGCTTAACTATCACTTACCTGAAATTCACACCTGAAAACTTGACTGGTCCTCGATGTCAGTGGATTTAATAACAGATGATCTATTGCAAGTCACTGGCAAGCCTTGGGGTACACTTGTATAAACAGCTTCAGTTGAGCTCAAGCCTGTATCATGCCTTTTGTGTTGTGCCTCTTTACACACCCACTACTCCTGCACGCTCGGAGTTAGACAAGGCAGGTAAGGAAATAATGAACTGAAACTGCTGCTTAAGGTATTGTATTCTGAGTTCAGTTTTCTGGCTTCTCACTGGAAGGGGACAGAAGCATTTGCTTGGTACAACGGCAGTGCGGAAAGTAGTTTGAGAAGATGATGGGCTGCCAGCTGAGCCTAGGGAGGAGGGCCTGTGCACATTCAGTGTGCACCATTGAGCATATTAACTGGCACGTTGGGAATAGTCNGTTTTCTGGCTTCTCACTGGAAGGGGACAGAAGCATTTGCTTGGTACAACGGCAGTGCGGAAAGTAGTTTGAGAAGATGATGGGCTGCCAGCTGAGCCTAGGGAGGAGGGCCTGTGCACATTCAGTGTGCACCATTGAGCATATTAACTGGCACGTTGGGAATAGTCGGTGTCCCGGTTTGAGACAAATTCAGAGGAACATCCGAAATGAACGTCCTCTGATAGAAGGCAGGTTACAGCCACCCCTCCCCCACCAGGTGCGGGAAGAAATTCCTCAGAAGAAAGTGAAAGGAAAAAACCCTATTTATTTAACAAGTAAAGTGCACGCAAGCACGAGAAAAGAATAATGCTAAATAATAAAACTTCTCGCTGCGGAGAAAACCTGGGTAGATTTCAGAGTCCTTCGTGGGTGTGGCTTTCTCCTCCCCAGAGCTGGGCCCCTCCAG
>VZRR01013231.1:1465422-1548160 GCA_013398015.1 Oreocharis arfaki | reverse complement strand
TCAAGCTAAATGACAGAAATACTAGAAAAAACTAAAATACTGAAGATACTAAGTTTTATAACAAGAATCACACTAGTTACTGCTTTATAAAGAGAAAAGGAAAGGAAGGGGGGAATAGGAGTAAGAGGGAAACTTAGCTAATGATTCAAACCCCTATAACCATAGTCCTGTCACTGCCAGAATTTCATTCTTGCCAAATGTGCTCTTCTTGATATTGACAAATGAAATATTGGAACAGGTTTTAGAAAACCAGGATGGTTGTGTTTTCCCATTAAAGAAAGGAGGTCTTATTTTTTTAGAAGTTCTAGAACTGCAGTTTTCAGGAAAATAAAATATTTGAAGCAACTAGTAAAAAAAAAAAAAAAAAAAGGCTTTTAAAGTAGTACTTTCTATTGCCTCTGCCCTAACTAATCTTTCTTGTTATTCTTTAGACACATACAAGCATCCTCCCTGTTTATATCCACTCTATTTCCACTAGTAATTTGTGGGAAAATATTCAGGTTTTCTACAGTTAAAGACTACTTTCTGAGCTATGGATTTTAAAATAAAGTCTTTTTGAATAATGAATTTTCATTCTGCATAATGTATTTTTGTATGCTATGAAGTTTAAAAGGGTCGAATATATAGTGTATGGAAGAGCAGTATGTTGTAAATAAGTGGAGCTGTGCTGCTTAAAATAAAACTTCCTTTGTTGGATGTGTTTTCTGAATGTTGTGGATTAGATTAAATGCTATGTTGCATAGTATGGATTAGAATGAGAAGTATGTTAACTACTGGATAACAGCACAGTGGAACTTCAGTGGTTAAGTGCCATCCCTTGTGGTGCGAGGAAAATACCTGCATAGTCTTAGAAAAAGCATAGAGTGCCTATCTGCTTATGTAGAGATTAACAGCCTGTGCTGAGAACCCCCTTCTCTTGTGGTGACAGAGGTTGATCCACTGGAAGGTTATTGCTCAGCCAGGAGACTACAATCATCTACATAGTTTGTAAGCGTGATAATGTGGAACTGCCAAGAATTTTATATCCGTGAATGTGCATTCATAAAAATAACACCTAAGGTTATGTCTCTCTAATGAAGGCATGTGGAGACAAGGCACACAAATATTTAGGTGTTGGCTTACTGTAGTCATGCAGCTTCTTTAACATGAAAGAGACAAGTCTTCTCATAAAATATTTGAGAAGTGCTTTTGTTCTGAGTTGCTCTATGAATAAGAAAAAAAACAAGTAAATGCACAGGGGACAGTCCAGATTGTCATCATGAAATAAGAAATGAGACGACAGTAGAATACAACATAGGAAACCATGGAGAATTTGGAAAATTGGTGTTGCTTGAAAAATTACTCCCTTTTACTGATGCCATTGTTAGAAGATGAGCATGAGCCCAAGAAAACTAGAGATTTTAATGGATTCTTGCTCTCTAAAAGGATTTTCATGCTTCGAGTTGAATTGTAACAATGAGTCAGTTGCTACCAGCAGCCCGCTTGAAAAGAGTAGAGGCATTTGGCAGCATTTATACTAGGGAGACTTACAGCCCGCTGGTAACTTGAGGGGTGAGGGGAGGAGGAAATACTTGTAACCTTCAGAAGGGCAGACATGACTTCTAGGTTCGTGCTGCTGCTTCAGTTCCTGAGATCACAGCTTGATAAGACTGGGGATAAGGAACAGACAGCAGCTTGCCTTTTTATCGGCTCTGCTTTGGTAATTACACATGTTTTAACAGATCTAAGTGCATAATTATGAGCATGGAAATGAAGAATCTGTGTGTGTTCATCCTATTTCCTCAGTACATCCTCAGTTGATTCAGTATTTTCTTAATTGTGAGTTTTATATGGATTTACTATTGTTCTTGAGATTTGAATGAGAGCATTTATGAAATTTCTGAACTCCCCTAAATGGAATTTTAACTGTTGTTTATCATGTACCAGAGGAATAAAGGGGAGTACATTTGGGAAAGTTTGAAATAGGGTGCTTGGGAGAAACTACAGAAACTAAGCTGACTTTTAATCCAGGAACATAATAGGATTTGTAATGAGAACAGTATTAGTGGAAACATGGAAAATATGGAGTTTGCAAAGGGCCATCATGCGTCTTGGAATTCTTTCAAGCAGGTAATGAGCTTGAAAGTCACAACCACCTTGGATTTTTCAAGTTACTTTGTGCCCTTGAAAACTTCAACTGATATGCAATGAAGAGATCCTTTTGTAGATTAAGAGATAGCTGAAGAAAATAGGAGGAATTAATATTTCTCACAGATAGAAATCCCAGGGGGATTTATACCCTGGGATAATTATGCCCTGGTTTCCTATGCCTTAGGAAAACCTAAGAAGGGATGTGAGCATTAATGAGTATCTTGGTTTGAAAGACAGGTTTCTGCTAAGGAAGGCAGGAGCCTCCCTTGGAATGGAAAATGTAACCCTCTTCCCTCCAAATTATTATAATTTTGAAATTAAAGGGCTTTCAGGCAGTGATATGAGAAGTAGGAATAACAGTTCTTTTTACAAGGCAAGAATACAGAAACACTGGCTTAACCTGACAGAGTCAGGATATGACCCAACACCCTGCCGGGAGCTTGGCGGTAGCAGTCCGATTAAGTGGTGGCTCCAGTCCTCTTTGAAGTGGTTCTGTTGAAGCGGTGATCCTGTAGAAGGGTCTGGTCGGCCTCCTCTGAAGGTCCAGTGGTGGTTGTGTAGCTCTTGTCCTCTGGAAATCCAAGAGGTAAGGACTGCTTGTGCTGTTCCAAACCTCTGATTACATCCAGGTAGGAATGCTTGGCTCCTCCCCCCAGGGCGGAGCAGCTCACAATGGGCTCATGTAATTCTATGAGTCACGTGGTGGGTCCTTGATTGCCCCTTAAACAGAGATAGTTCCCCGGAGGGAGTTATCAGGGATGAGTCACGGTGGGAGATAAGGAGCACTGCCCGACCTGCTTTAACAGCTTGTGAAGATGATAACAGAATACATACTTTTGGTTACATCTTACATTGTAACCTAGGACAAGGAGCTAGTCTTTACTGCCTCTATACATTTTTTTGTGGATAAAAACTAAAGCAGGTTATAAAGAAAAGTTTTTACAGAAATGACTGAGAAATAAAATAGCAAGACTAAGGTTCCTACTGTACTAAGAAACTTGCTTGAATTAAAAAATGAACTTTGAATTAACTTGTTCCGTTAAGGGTCTTGGTCTTCCTGTGATAGATTCGCCACCATCTCGATGGTTAGTAGCAATCACAAAGGGAATTAGTAAATTAGGAATTACAAATGGAATACCACATGGACCAGGGTGTATGATTGTGTTACTGCTCTAAATCCATGTCTTTGCTACGTCTTCAATGTTTTGTGGTATTCTGACAATTCTGTCTCAAAAGGCATAATATAAAGCTACAAAGAATGCCCAAAGTGTTTAGAAACATATAATGGTATCTATTTGAGATATGAATTGGACAATGAGACTTCTGTGTAAAAAGAGATGGTTGAAGTGGGATATGACAGAAGTTTACAAAATCATGAATAATATGACTATGAAATGTTCATTCACATATGATCATATAACAGTAGCGGAGCAGGGGAGTTTGAAGCAGAAAGTCCCGTTTCACAAAGTGTACAATTTAATTGCATGTCTTGTTTCCACTGTGCTGTAGAGGTCAATAATAAAATTATAAATACAAATTGGGTTATATAAATTAGAAACTGCCAGTAAATGCAGTGGTCTGGATGAACCCATGTCCAAAGAAAGTCTGTAATCTGCAGAGCACCAGCAGTAAACAGCAAGAGAAGGACTACTCTATTACACACTCTAAGATAGATACTATTGACAACTCTTAGTAAGAGTATTGAGCTATCTGAACTTTTTAATGAGTTGATTTGTCTGTTATTTCATAAAATTAAAATTGTAATTTTGTAATTGTAACTGTTGGGGAAAGACCAAAGTTGCAGTGGCTGAAACTCTAACAGGGTAGTACTGAGACTTTTTCTCAATATTTGTCTATTAAGAAAAGTGAGTATTTTCCCTGCCCTTTCAATAAATCACAGATCAAACTCTGAACTTCACAAATTTCAAGGTTTGGAGAAAGCCAGGAGTACCCACCTGTGAATCTCTAAAACACTGCAGTGCCTCCTCTGGTTGTACCTCTAGAACTGTGTTGCCAGTGCAGCTATGTTGCTATTAATGAGACCTCCCTAGCTGTGGCTACCTCTTCAATGCCTTTACAGTGGGAAAATCCCTGCAGAGAATGATTTGTGGTAAAGGTAATGCAGTTTCTCATTTTTTGGGGTTAATCAAGAAGCCTTTATTAGTGTCTTCACAGGCCATGCCCTCTCTTTCTCAAAGGATCTTGGTCTTTGGGATAAAAATAAGGAATGTTACAACAGACATAGCCCAGGTCTTCCCTCTCTTGTGAATAGACTGTGCAGGATGTGTGTGGGCATATGTTCTAGTCTTGATCTACTAATCACAGAAAATATCATACTGCAGCTTTGTTGAAACTTGTCTTGCAAGATACTAAAAGCTGCTGTTGACAGAAAAAAGAAAGAAAACCTCATACAAACCAGAGTAAAACATTCCTTGTACTGAGAACTGGAAGTCTTGTGTTTTGTGATGCCAGAATGATACAGGAGCTTGATACTTAGACATTTTTATTTTTTTCCCTGACTCAAAGTGCCTTTAAAGTAAAAATTTACAGAGGTGGTTATCTGAAAATACTTTGTCCAGGAGGGTGTTTTTTACACTAAGATTTTCTTCTGGTTTTTTTTTTTTTCTTTACTCCCCTGTCCCCTCCCAGCAAAGTGTCATTGCAAAATGTTCTTCTATTGCTCTTACAAATGATTAGGAAGAAAACAAATGCCCTTTCAAAAGAGTGCTGTGCTTGTTCTACAGTGGAGTCTGACTAGAGATGTTTATTTCTGTTGAATGTGTTCACACTGAGTTTTATATTCTGCTGATGCAACTCTTAGCTTATTCTGGTTTGACAAAATAGTGCTTCCGGTCTTCAGGTGTTTCAGCTCCATGTTGTTATATCACTATACTATTATGGCAATATTGCAAACAGCTTGCCAGTAACTAATCCATAATGTCACTGACATACCCAAGTCTGGCTACATTTTTGAGCTCTGGAGGTCTGAGTCACAGTTTTTGGACTTGTGACTTTTATAGTGTTTGAAAATACTTCTCTTTCAAGTGCCCTGTTATGAGAATTGCAGTGTGGGTCTATGCAAGGCCAAGGTATACACATTCTGCAGGAACAAAGGTGATTCAGATATTCCAGAAATGATGAGGAGGTGTTGAATAAAGAAAAATGTCAGGCAATATGACAAGACTTGTGGTGGCCTTGTCGGTGCTGCTGTTTCTCTGCAGAACGCAGCCCCAGACTGTCTGGGGCACACCAGCAGCATTCAGCTGGCAGTGTGTTCCCATGCTCCTTAGGAAAAAAGCACCTTTGGCCAGCAAAACAAGGAAAACCTTCAGAGAGATTCTCAAAGGGTAGGTCTGATGTAGGGGGCAGATACTTGACATACTTTCATGACCTAGCTTGAAGCACTCAAGCAATATAGACTCACTGCTGAATCTGTAAACATATATACACATATGTATAGCCATGGTCAGACTGTTTTTAGCTACCCAAGTTATTTCAATACATCGTGTGATGTTAACCACAAAAGAAGAAAGAACTCAGATACTTCACAAATGAAGCGTATGTTAAAATAACTCTCAGTGGACAGTGGTATGCTACTTCTTTTTCTTCCTTGTACCTCAGATAGCAATGGGCTACCTGTAGATAGGAAGCAGAGCACAGTAGTGGAAAGCAGCAGATCACCCTATATGATTTAGATGCAGCAAGAATTACAAAATAAGAATGAATACACTGAAACTATGAAGCATTCCCTATCATAAACAGTGGCAAAAAGCCACTGTTCAAATTGAAGTAAATCAAAAATACCTCTTCTATTATGATGAACACAGAATTGGAATAAGACGATATACCCAGTAATACTAAGCATGTATCAACAAATTTATGGAGAAGTAGAGCTGTTGCAAAGCAACGTGGCATTTTGATAGTAACTGAATAATATGATAGGACTATTATTTCAAATGAAATTAAATTTTACTGTCTACAGTAGAGTATTGTTATGTTCCTACTTCACCACAATGATTTAGTTTATAGATAGGGACAGTCTATTACCTACAAGTTTAGGGAAGCCTATTTAATTGACTTAGATATTAATTCCTGTGCCTGATCCATACTTCAGCACACAACCTATGGTTAATGGTTACATGTGTCTGAAAATTGACTGCCTCCTGTAACAGCTTCCTTTTCTGACACCAAACAGATTGTTGAGTGATGCAAACTTTCCTCATAAGATTGATACCCCAATTCTTCCCTCTCAAAGCAGTTGTCATTTTGTCATCCTGAGGCTGACATAAATTTGGCAGGCAGCAGAACACAGGATCCAAAGGCTTGCAGTCACTACTGACAGGCACAGACTTGTACCATGACCTGATCCCACCGCATGGTGATTGTCCTGCCGTGTGCAGCTGGTCAGCAAGTGCTTGTAACATCTGTTGATGGCTGTTTATTGTCTGCAGAACACTTATCTGCTCAGATTTCTTTTCTAGCTGCTGCACACCTGGTAGGTCTGATAGTTGTTTATCTACAAATACAGACAAATCAGTTCCTTTGCACAATAATGGTCAGTCAGCTCCAGGGGTGACAGTAAAGGGCTTGAAAACTGGCATGCTGAAGGTTGGAATGGAACAGAGAGATATTGTGGAGTCTTTAAATATTGAGTGAAAATGAAGTAATGAAGTGGAACAGAAGGAATGTTTTGACACTGAACACATACTCCGATAAGTACAGCTGCAACTCACACTGTACTGCAAAAATTCCCAGAGATGGAGAGTCAGAAAGCATGATTAGGGACATTAGTGCTTACCTACAGCTTTTTACCAACACAGTGTGTGTTACTCACTGGAAGAGAGCTCTTAGCCAAATGTGCATATATACCTGTATCCCAGCTCAGAGGCTGATAGCTGTGCAGAAGGGACCTTGCAAATTTTCAGGTTTAGATTTTTTTTTTTTTAATAAGGCAGAGGAGGAAGGAGAATTCAGAAACCAGCTGTGGCTGTGGGTTCTGCTGCAACTTCCCTCTGTGATACTGGGGCACTCTATTGCCCTTAAATAGATTGTCAATCTTTTCCACTTGGAAATGGAGATTGTAATACTGCTATACCTCACAGGAGAAGAACGGAAATGCTTTGAGATAGTACTTCATGCTCTGCGTGGAAAATACATCATTACTGTAGAATATATGCATTTTATTTTATTAATGTTAAGAACAGTTCCACAGTAAAATGGGTTAGTGTACCTTTATTTCCAGTCAAGAAGCAAATTACCACACCTTGATCTACCTGCCAGTTATGTTGCTCAATTGCTTAAAAGTGGACCTTGATCCTTGGAGATGCTGATTGACTTTAGAAGAAGCTGAGTAACAGGAACTGATGCCTGTGTTTCACTCTCTGTGGTCAGAAATTCACGGCACTCTACTTGCATGCTAGAAAACATACTGTTTGTCTGGTATGTCCTAAAAACACACACCCACAAGCAAAGAAGGCAATATGTGTGCCATGCAGGAGATGATAGGAAAGGTACAGCCCTAGCAAAAACTGAGAGCACCTCTCCCGGACTGTATCATTTTACCTTCCTCACTTGTTTATGTTCCCAGATGTGTGGAATGAGCTTGGATAGGTTTGGGATGTTGTCTTTGAGATTTCTGGTGTGAAAGACATGTAAGCAAGCAAGGCAGAGCACTCCCAGCACACCGACACAGGGACTAATGATTGTGGTTGAAAAAAATATACACAGTTGTTACAATGCGTATTTTAGAATAATTCCTCTTATCACATAAAATAAGAATGGGCTTATTTAAATGAAATTACTATATGAAAATTCAAAATCTGACTTCTAGCACTCCCAGAAAAAAAATTTTCCCTGACAGAATTGTTGGAGAGTATGACCAATCAAGTGATGGTCTGAAAATAAACATTAGAGCAGTTACAGTGTATAGAAATGTGGAAATGTTTTGTGCCATAAATCTTTTACCAATTAGTAGTGTTACTGAAATAATTGTTTAAAACTCAATGAACTGGATTTTGATTGCCTACAAGGCACAAGTTATTTTGCCTTTTCCTATGAAGGCGCTCAAAATTTAGATGTATAGAAAGATGGGGAAAAACAGAATACACAATGAATACAGAACTTAAAACTGCTTTTGAAACCTTTCCAATACTGTATAAAAATTTGCACTTTCATAATTAAGGAATGACCTTTCCTCCTTTGACCTAGATTTTAGTTGTTTGCAACAAATGAACAAAGGAAAAAAATCACTTGAAGTCAGCAAAGCCATCACAGCAGCTTCCATAAAACCCTTTGCCAAACTGATTAGATTTGCAGTTCACGCACTAAGCCTGCCTGGTCATGGCAGTATCATGCAATGAATCTTTTCATTGAATAAAAGTGGATGCAGAGGAACTAAATTTTTTTCGTCTGAATACTTCTGTAAGTACTTGTTTAAACATGAAATTGTTTCTGATTAACTCATGTGTGAGCAGTCTTATTCTAGAAAAAAAAATTCTTCCTGTTGAGCCTAATGTAGTTGTTTAATAATTAAACAGAAGCAGTTAATTGGAAAATACTGCATATGTAGGCAATCCTCAGTCTTTTTCCTTTGGTGGATATGAATGGTTCTAGGTTGGATAAAGAAGTAGTATTTTAAAAAATTCCTCCTTGCATAACAGGTTGTCTTAATTTGTGGATTTTAATTTCTTAATTTGTTTGACTAAATGAGAAAATTAAAGTATCTGATAGTTTTTTCATATAAAATGGCGGTACAGGTAGATTGCCATGAGGGTAGAAGAATCTTTTGTTTCTGTAGAAAATTTATGAAATTAAGGGTTGCATTGCTCGGCAGGGAGCTAATGAGAACTGCAGTGTATCCTCAGCCTCCACATTAGTGCTATTCATATCCAGGCAAAGCAGGGAGAGAGAAGAAACTGCTTTTCCTTCAGTCAGTAGCTCAGATCTTGAGTGGTCTGGGCCTTTACAGACTTTATTTAGGATTTTTTTTAACGGCATTTGTATAATTATTATTTTCATCATTGTTAGTGAGTGTGTTAACAAGTGAGACTTAATATAACGAAAGATTGGATTTACTCATTATGGATTGATTTAAAAGACTATGATTAATTAAAACAATACATTCTCCAGAAAATAAATAGTTTTAAATGGTGGTGATCCAAATGAACTAGAAAAAGATGTCCATGGTGCGCAATTCTGCCTTGTCCAATTTGTTTTTCAGAAATCAGGGTGTTAATCTAAAGAGAAAAGTGAGTAAGTTTTCTAGATTATTTTTGTTTACAAAAAAACCCCCCAAAAAACCCAAACAAAAAAAAAGAGTTTTCTGTTAGCAAAGAAAAAGTAAAGAAAGTAGAGGAAGCATCTTTCTGAGACTGCTAGCTTTAGGCCTTAACCAGAGAAGCAGCCCTTGCTGGCTTTGTCTGCAGCAGTCTGAAAACCACATTTAAACGTGTCTTGACCACAGGTCCCGTTGAATCAGTGGCAGACACAGTTTGGTTGGCACATGCAAATGAGGTGGCTCTAGTACCAGAATTGTAGAATTTTTAAAGACAGTGGCTGTAGAAAAATTTAAACCCATTAAAAAAAAAAAGGTGGATTTCTTTGCACGGTTCTTGTTAATCACTGGCAGCCTTTATGCAATCTGACTGAGCTTTACCTCCCCCATGGAAGCTGAACAGCTGGCTGGCTGGCCTCACAGCTGGGTCTGATCCAGGACCTGATGGGAGGACAGGTGTAACAAGTGTGGAAATGACCAAGCAGCTGTTTCCACTAGTTTGTTGCAAGAGGAGCTAGGGATCTCAGCTGTGCTGTTACAATAAGCTAGATAGTGACCTAGAGACCAGAGTCCTTGAGTGACTGAAGTTCCTCATCTTGTGCTTTGTAGGCTCTGTCCCAGGGCCAAGTCCTGTCCAGCACCCAGTGCAACTCTTGGAGGCAAGTGCTATTAGGGTTGTGGGGAATTGTGTTCTGGGTGATGGCCAAAGACTCTTTAGTCAGGTCTCTGTGAGCTAGGAGAGTGAAAGTGTCCTGAACAATGATCCTTTTTGGCCCTTGATGGGGTTAAAATACGTCCCGTGAAGGTTCATCGTGCTTTTGAAATTCCTGGGGACAATCTCCAGGGAGATCCTGTGAATAACTTGCTTTTAAACCTTCTCTCTTCCTCCCCTGCTCCCTGCCAACAGCAACCCAAGAAATACCTTGTTTATCTTTTAGATCTCCTCTGCTGGCCTATAAGCCATTGTTGGCTGCTTTGGTGCAAACTGGTTGGAAGATGCACATTGAGAGAGAGTTGGCCAAATGCCAGCTGCCCAAAAGTTTGCATCTGGTATCAGGTTATGTCTCTCTACACTGGTGAAAAGTGCTACAAGAGAGGCAAGGTTTCATGTGTGGGACATACTGCAGATCAAGGAAGCATAAACGCTATAGATGGGTCTGGGATGCAGTCAGTGCTACAAGTTTCAGCTGCGGTAATGTAAGAGCTTTGGGGATATAGAGTTCTGTCTGAGAGAACCACTGAATGGAGCTGCAAAGGTGCCTATGATGTGTCTAACAATGTTTCAGCTTCAGCTTACCTTAGGATGGGGCAAATCTTACATAGTGGTATATGTACCTAGTGAATTAAAATACAGGCATGCATTCAAAATTACTGCAATTTTATGCCTTAGTTATAAGTAATTTTGACGGAGCATCTTTAATTCCTTCCACAGAAATCCAAACTATGGCTGCTTGATTCCCACTTGTCACCAGTGTTTCTCTGATCTCTGCCCAGCTATGCTCATAAAGTGCCTCCATGTATGTTTACATAGATGTTTACTCTCCAAACAGTTCAGGCTCGTAATTCTGAAACTACTTAAGGAATGTACCTGACAATTTGGGTGGAAAAACATTCTCTAGGTGTAAAAGACTGAAAGAACTGCTGTATACACTGGTCTCAGTGTTCACCAAAATTCCAGGTCTGGACTGAAATATTTGACTCATATTTTTATTTGTGTAATACTATGTCTACCAAGGTAAAATATTTTGACATTACAGGTAAGTACAGAATGGCAGAATGTCATCTAGTTGTTTTAGACATCAAAGAGAAAAAAAAAGTTATGGGAACATAGTAACATCTTCATTTGGAACTGTAGTTTAAATACAGCAACTAGTAAAAAAGCTGCATTTGGTAACCTTTCTGAAAAAATAGTAAGGAGAGAGAGACTGAGACATTCTTCATCCAGTTATAAATGACATAAATACAGTGAGTGTCATGTCTGTGAAATTCAGAATACCAAGTGTATAAATATAATTACTTTAAAGCTCTGGTTTTTAGACTGTTAAAAGCAAAACCTTTTGCTTACGTGGTGTTGAGCAGTTTGTTTCACTTACCACTGTAAACACCTTTATCTCCTGTGCTGCTGTTTGCTACTCCTAATGATTGTCAGGGAATCAAGAACAGCTATGAAGATATACTGGCAAAGATAGTCTGATAACCTGGCTGCATAAAAATTCAGCTGTTTCTGGTAGCTGTCAAGACACATCTGTTCAATAAATGTAAATATTTTTTCTAGAACATCCAGTTCTAGAAATGGTATGCATATTGTGTTCAGGAGGAACCATTCAACCATTCAGGCTACTAACAATTACGCCTAGTTTATATTTCTGAATTTAAATGCTATCTTGTATAGTGAACCAAACCTTTTTGGTGGTACAATTTTTTCATCTGGAATTACATAAATTAAGAAATTAAGCAATTTTAAAAAAGGAAATGGGAAGGGGATGTTTACATATTTTGTCTTTTCAGGACCATTTGATGTGCTGCATTAAAGCTGCACAGCTGAACATCCACAAATTGTGTATTTCTTTTGTGTAGTATATTGTTGATATAAATGAGAGAAGTTCAGAAATGTAAAACATTGTGCCTTGCCTTCCTTCTAGGGAAAGCTTAAAATGTCTTGCCAATCTCTAGCTTCTGCATTCCACCTCTTTTATTTTCCAGAAATGAATTTTTTTAACTTTGTAATTAGCTACACGGTTGTATGGAGGAGGAAAGTATTGCTGGCAGTAAGGCTTACTTAGTGTGTAGACACAACACACAAACATCTTGTAGCCCTTCAGTGAAATATCAACACACCATTAATCCATTAATAAGCAGACAGCTTGAAAACTCGGCAATAGCAGAGCGTTTGGTACAAAAAAGAGAAACAGCTTTGATCTGCCCATTCCATTTCTTAGAATCCCTGCGTTATTATGCATAACAGAGTGCTCACATTTAATTGGCCATCATACCTAATCTTGGTCCCCCTTTATACCAGGATTGTACAAAAGAGGAATTCCTGAAGTATGTGTTAGTTACAGATAACTCACAGCATGTTTGTTTTGGAGGAAGAGCAAAGGAAGGAAACTGACATATTTGTAAAACCTTTTTTTTTTTCCCCTCTCTCCTCATCTAGAGCAAATGAAAATAGTACAAAATTATGAGAGACCATCCAAGGTAATTCTAAGATGTTCATGTGCAGTTTTGCTCCACCCTGTATACACTCTATTTTTGTTGTTCTTGCTGTGGTCCCTTGAGAAAAGTATTAATGTTACTGTGTCTTGGAATGCTCGTTACTGCATCTGGAGATGAGAAAATTTTGTCTCCCCTCAGCAATCTCTGTGGATAACAACAAACAGGTACAACATGCCCAGGCAGTGCTGGTTAGAGGGAGGGGAAAAAGTCAGATAAACCTAATGTGCCAGTATCATTCGGGTGGCTCTGGATTAAAGTACTTCTGTGACTTCTTGCAAGTTATTGTATTGTATTATATGTACAAGCATTACTGAAAAAGTAACTATAGTTACTGTGAGAGTATTAGAAGCATGCAAGTTTTGATTGTCCCAAAAGGCAAACTGCTAAGACTTTGGTGCAGATGTCAACACTGTTTTAAAATACTTGTTTTCAAATCTTTACTAATTACTGTGAAATACGTGGATTGTAGCAAGTCAGCTTATAATTAGTCTGGGACCCTTCCTTCTTATGGGTCCTTTAGTGAAACTAGGGCAGTATTTATGCCAGTACAGTTTTCTGCTGTGGCAGTGATTGAACACTGGATTAACACTTTGAATGAGTTGAGCATGAGGAGCAAGCAGGGAAGAACTCTATTAGCAATAAATATCTAGGACCCTAATTTAACAAAATGTTTTGTTTCCACATTAGATAGACATTTCTGGTGCGTTTTTTTTCCCTCTTTTGATCAAGAGTGTCTTGGACTGGAGCCAAAGTCTTGTCTATACATGGAGCTATCCTAGAATAATTACTCTGGAAAAAGTAGCTTGGATTAAATCCATGGGAACAGAGTATTGTTCCAGAAGAAGTTATTTGGAGTATCAACATATTTGAGTGTTCTTTCTCAATTGCTCTTTTCTCAATTTCTCTAGAATCTTAGCTTCTCTCTTTATATCCTGGATATCGGTAGAAAAGAACAACTGAGTATTGTCACTCTGCTTGGAATTTTTGAGGTTTTAAAAGTTTGCGTGTGCTTCCCTAAACCAGAAGCACTAAACTAAGATTCTTTTCTAAATCCAAAACCTTTCTCTCTCTGGGTTGGGTAAAGTTGATAAGGTATGCTTGCAAATAACCTTTTGGAGTTATGGGTGAAAGCATAAGAGAAAATTATCTGGGATCCAAACCCACATATTGTTTTTGAGCAATTAAAAGGTATGGGTACGAAATTTTCAGATGTGTTCAGAGACAGGAAATGCTGGAGGAGGAGATTCTGGTAATCTTGAGTGTCTGTTCTTATATGCTCAATGAAGAGTCTGGAAAAGAGATCTATATTTTCTTTTTTTTCTCCTTCTTTTTTTCTTCTTCTCTTGCATGTCTTGTTTGGGGAATACAGCCTGAGTACTGGGATTATGCTGTCCATAGTTCTCTGTCAACCTTAGCACACTTCAGCATTGAAACCTCTTTTCTTTCGGTACCCGGACCGACCGGTACCCTGCTGCCGCTGAGCAGCAGCCAGACTGGTATCAGCCTCCCAGGGGGACACGGTTTGATGTCTCAAACACATCCCGCCCCCCACCATGGGGGCTCGCTGCCCTTTTCCCCAACGGTGCGCGCGGGCTACGGCCCGGCCCTCACCTGCGGCTGTGACCCGCCCTCCGGCACGGCTTTATTTTGTGTCGCGAAGGGCAAAGACACGCGAGACCGGCGCCGCGGCAGGCGGTGACCCCCCCTTGGGGCCCCGGGAGGCGGTGGGCTACTCACGGGCGGGGCGACGCCCTCGGCTGCCCCTCCCAGGGGAAGGGGGCCGGGCCCCTGGGATATTTTGTGCCTGCCGTACCCGCCGGGGGCCGGGCACCCGCGGAGGGCGGGGCGGGGCGGGCCCGGCGCGAAGCCGGCGGGGCACAGCTTGGGGAGCGGCGACGGCGCTGGCAGCAGGTTCCTGTGCCGGGCAAGAGCAGATGGCGGCCCTGCTCCTCGTCTACCTGCCCCTTGTGCCGGGGCTGGCCGGCGCCTTCAACCTGGACACGGACAACGTGATCAGCTGGAGCGGGGAGACGGGCAGCCTCTTCGGCTTCTCCCTGGCCATGCACCGGCAGCTGCAGCCGCAGGAGAAACGGCTGTAAGTGCACCGCGCCCCGCCCGGCCCCGTCCCGGGCTGCCTGCGGGGACTCTCCTACCTTCCACCGCCGGGAAACTTCCCGTGGGGGCGGGCCGGGGTCGCCAGCCCCCACGGGGTGTCCGGGCGGCGGCGGGAGCGGGGCCGGGCGGCGGGGGGCCCTCGGAGAGATGGGGCAGCACCTGCCGCGGGGCGCTGCGGAGCTGGGGCAGCGCGGAGCAGTGGGGACGGGCAGCGGAGGGAGGGGCCGCCCCCGCGCCCCGGTGGCCTGTGGGGAGCCGGGGCTAGAAAGGGGAAGAGAGCGACAGCCGCGGCTGGGAGACCTTCCCGCCGCAGCGCTCTCCTGGGTGGGCCGCGCCGGGAGGCTGCAGCCCGGGGCAGCGGTGATCTGCTCCGCCGGAGCCTGCCCAGCCTCTCGGGTTTGTTCTCCCTGTGCATACCCGGCCTCGCGTAACCCAGGGTCTGCTGATCAAGACGGACCCTGCCCGGGAGTGCAGATGAGAGGTGATACAAAGAAGTCAGGGAAAATAAGTCGGTGCTGGTGGCATATGCGTGAAACTTTTTTTTGGAAATTACGAAGGCAAAATAAGGCTCCTGTGTACATCTTCAGCATCCTTGCCGCTTTGTGTCCATAGCGGAGCAGTGCTGGACCCCACCCTATCCAGTAGTGCTGGATGGAGTTTGAGTATGAAGTATTGTTGTTAAATAAATGCCTCTTCCCCAAATATTTAGTTTTACTTCAAGGCAGAGTATGCCCATTATCCGTATTGAGTTAATGGGAGAAGGAAGCTGGAAAGAAATAAAATTCTTCATAAAGTTAGGTGGTAAATTGAAAAATCCCGTGGGCTTATTTTGCTCACACTTGCATTCTTGTGTGATTTCATAAAAATTGCAGTGTGTGGAGAGATATAAATCGCATACACCCATGTTTCATCTTCCATCTAGCAGATAAAATGACCCCTGGCATCCTGAGGAATGAAATGTAAATCTGTGAGCTCCTTTCCAGAGGCCTTTATCTTAATTCTTGACAGGATTACTCTTGCGTTGGTGTCATTTTAGTACTACTAAGAAAGCAGTGCCTGAAGCTCGTTAGTCTCCTGTTGTGTTGTCAGTACTGGCAGAATGACTGTATAGGAATATGCAGAGACAGCCAATTACTGAGAAGAAAGAAACAGTAGAAACACAAGGACAGTCACAGTATTCAAGCCAGTATGTACTATTTGGCTGAAATGCCTCAGAGATTATTGGCATGAAAGTTCTGTATTGTATGTCTAGTAAGTGCTTCCTTGGGCAATCCAGTGTGGGGAAAGAGCAGAGCCAGATGCTATCTGCCTTGACATGACTTTTTGAATCTGGGCTTTCATGAGAAGCAAGGGTCTCTGTTAGAGACAAAACCAGACTAGACAAACTGCGTTTTATGGTGACATGCACTTCTGAATATGAGGTGTCTTGGCCATTTTTCAAATCCATGAGTTTTAGCTTAAAGAGTTGGAGTAGCTGCGTAGCTGCTGGGTAGTATGCTTGGAATGAAACCTTTTGTGTCAGGCAGGCGTGTTGTAGTCACTGAATATCATTTGTCTGCCTGTAAGAGTAGTAGTATGTAGCTTTAAGAGAACAAGATATTAAATACGCTGAACTGTAACTATCTTTCTCAGGGACTGAACTGTGTTCAGCTCACTTTGTGTGAGTTCTGTCTTATGAAAGAGGAGTTTTGGTGGGCAGTCTTGAAGAGAAGCCTTCCATGTTAGTCTTCATTTTTATATCAGATAAAAATGAGCTAGGTTGAACTAATACCAAGGGATTTGTGTGGTCTTTTCCATGGACACTGCATGCAATTTCTAAATTGATTGACTCTTCATAGATGGAGCAAATGGTATCTGCTGTCCAGATACTTGAGGAAGGTAGAAAGTTATGGGAACAGAGGTCATACTGAGGTCATACTGAGAAACAAATATGTCTAATGCCTGCATGCTACCTGTTACCTGTAACAGCAGGAATCAGGGGTGTGTTACCTCTGCATTCCTGGGTGCATTTTGGTCTGTGTCTTACCTCTGCTGCAAAAGTGGATTTATGTACAGCTATCTTTTAGTCAGATGGAAGTATTTATTTTACTCCTTCTTCTTGAATGGATGCTAGTTTCGAAACTCAGTTGTATTTAGAGTGTGAATGTCGTTAAGTAGTTGCCAAAAATACACGAACTCCAATTCATCACTGAAACGTAAATAAAAGCGATACTTGATTTCTCATCTGTCAGGGACCCTCATTTCAAAGAAACCTGCTAGCCTGAGCACGCTTCTACCCCTCTGGTTTTACAAAATTAGAAGCAGGTTGTTTCTGTAGACATGTGCAAGGTCGGTCCATCTTTGGAAAAACAAGAAAATGACAGAAGTTGAAAAACATTGGTTCTGTTCAAGGGCTAGTGGCTTGGAGCAAGGCTTGGTAAAACAAACAAAATTATGTGTAATTTTTTTCTTACTTCACTTAAGCATTTGTTAGGTGAAGTAGTTCCCTCCTCCTCACACCAGATAATTCAGTGTTAATCGTTACAACAATCCTCTGTAAAGATGAGGGTGGAGAATATCTAGGAAGTGTGACAAAGAAAGGTACAGCTGAAATAGCCTTTGATTAAACATAGTATTTGCTTTTGATCATCTTTTTTTCGTAGTCACAGGATACTGAGGATTGCATATTAGCTTTGAATGGCAATCTTAATTTATTAGTGTTAGCTACAAATGCCGTGTTTCCTAATGAGGAATTACTTAACTCTCAACATTAATGAGCAGATGACTGTTCAATTGCTTTGACATTAGTTGTAAATGCTACTGAGTATAAAGCTATGGACTAGTAACAAGATTTTGGTTTTGAGTATCTTCAGGTTAGAAGAGTTGGAAAGTTTGTCAGATGGAGAGGAGAAAAACTTTAGTTTATGGTGACTGAAGAGGACTGCTAATGGTATGTGGGTGTGAAAGACAGCTGAATGCAAACTTTATGTGCATCGAGGAACATTGATGTTGGAGGTACCAAGGCAGCCTCCCTGGATTTGCAGGTACGGTGCTGGTTCGTTGTCAAGCACAGTGAATCAGGCAGCAGAAAAGGCTGATGGAGCTCTAAAGGAGTTGGGCTTACTGCCCTGTATAAGCTTGTTCTGTTTGTAATCTGTTAATATGATGAAAGGGAGTGCTGGTTCTGCAAGGGGGTGGTGGCACAACAGCAGTGCATTTCGTGTGCAGACTGGAAGAAGGTTTGTAACTTAGAGGGCTCTGAGACTTGGGGACAGCATGCCTATGGGAGTGACGTGGTTAAAATGTAAGTAGTCCTGTGATAAAAATGTGAGTGTATCTAGCATCTCTAGATGGGGACTATTCTGCTTATATATGTATTAACTACTATATGTTATAAAAATGGTACTGTTATAATAAAAATATAATTACTAGCTACTCACTGTATATGTAGTGCATATGGTCACATATATATCATTTTACAGAATATATAGAGATACAGTCTGTATGTATGTGTACTCCATGTAAGATGTCCAGCAAGCCCATTCCAGTTTGGTTGTAATTCACAATGATTTAAGCATCTTGAATTAAAACACAAGCACCACGAATACCTAAATCTGTATATTACTTTCATGGAATCCTAGAATCACTTGGGTTGGGAAAGACCTGTAAGATCAGTCCAACTGTAAACCTAACACCTGTTAGCCAGTTTTTATTTGTGGTTCAGAATGATAGAATCACAAAATATCCGGAGTTGCAAGGGACCCACAAGGATTTACTTGCAAGTAATTCTGATATTAATTTTAGTAGAAGTACGAAGCTGAATTCAGGTAGGTTTCTTGTTATTGTGTAAGACAAAAAAGGGAAGACATTGTGGTTACCAACATTCAGGATTTTCCCACCAGCTGAAAAGCTGTATCGAATGCTGTGGATACGCACTTTACGTCAAGACTGCACTGACCATTACCAGTCATAAAATCCTAAAAATTGCAGTGTCTTATTGAAATTTTCACTTGTCACAGGTTTTGCTGATACTGCATGTCTCTGCTGAGCTGTTATATCAATACATAACAGAATTGCCTTAGGTCAGCAGGACTGCTGACATTGCTGTACAGCTGCAGTGCATCCTCAGTGGTGTTTAGCCAGTACTTTTGTGTTCTTTGAGTGCTTGGGCTCAGAGACACTTTGCTCCAGCAGCAAAGAGCTGGATTGTGCTGGTCTACAGTGGAAGATGACAATTTCTGCTTCCAGAGGTGGTGTAATGTAATTCAGACTTTGGGTGAACTGAATTAATAACAATGCATGTTTACACCTTCAGGTTTAAAAGCTATGATGGTGATGGTCCTTAGTTAGTGCTTCTGTCAATTAAAAAATAAAGGATCAATTTATGAAAGGATTTATAATCAATTTCCCTTTTTTTTTTAGGCTGCGATTTTACTGTGTCACGGCACCTAGTATTTTCTTTTCTTGAGTGTCTCTCTGTTTTTGGCTATGCAAACTATTCTTGGATAACCTGTATGCTTAGTAGGCTTATTTGCTTTCTTAGTTTGTGATAGAGGAGTTTGTCTGTGCTCAAGATAGATGTCCTGTGGCAAAGGTCAGGATCAAATGAAGTTGGGTAGGAGGAGGGAGGAGTAGGTGAAGAGTTTTCTTGTAGTGGTAAGGGACAGATTTTTAAGGAAGATCCTTCGTGCTAATGTAATGGATGAAGGAAGTGAGATGATGAATTTACGTTGCATAAAGGATGTGTAGTTGTTACAGGAGGGGTGAACTGCAGAAGGCTGGCTTTTCCCGCTGCTGATTTTGAGTTGTGTTCTTGCTTATCGGTGGCAGAAGCCGCACAGGTAGGTTGGCTTCTCATAAATGTTTTTTTCATAAGGCCTAACAAGAAGAGAACAATGATTACTGATTAATTTGTTGCTGTCTGATTAATCCACCAAATAAATGAAATTAGCACATTGGGTTGCCTGGCATGTTACAGCAGTAAATTGTTTGCCAGTCAGCATGGGCCATTCTTTTTTCCTCTGTTAAATTCCACCCACATGTGCCAGAGCAACTGTAGGTTTTGTAAGGAATGTATTCTGGTAAATTCTCATTGGAGATACCTCATTCATTTTGAAAGAACTGCTCAAATCAGTTCTGCTTTAAAATCATCTATTGCTTAAATATTTCAGAACCAGCCTGGGTCTAGATGAATCATTGTAGCCATAACTGTAAAAATGCCACATTTTGAGGACATATTCTGTGGAAAGGACAAGACTGAGATTAGGCTATTGGGCAAATGTCAGTTTAAGAGCAAGTAAAAATCTGTATTATTGAATGAGCAGATGGTGGTCTATACTGTGAAATGTTAGCTGGAAAATTAACACTTTATAGTGGTATTTAGCAAGGGTAGGTAACAGCACAGGAATATTTGATGAAAGAACTATACAGAGTAGTCTGGAAAACATTGAATAATTTGTTTATTAGCACTGAATATTTTTGATTGCAATATACATAAGCTAGTTGCTACTTTGAAAGTAATGGAAGAAGAATATATCTTAGAAAAAAACCCATGAATGTGGAAAAAAGGTTTTACTTCCATTTCTAAAGGAATCGTTCTTTATGTTAAAAATAAATGAACTATACCATAGGTTAATAAAGCTCATTTTGCAGCTCTAGCATAAAACATATTATATTCTTGTTAAAATGCACTTCCCTTGGGTTTAAGGTATTGTGAGTATTACATTTTCTAAACTTATTTTGAAGATTCCATAGCAGTTACTTTGGAAAATGCAGAAGATTAACAACAATGCAGTTATGTTGGTTTAGCTTAAAGGACAGGCTGTGTGTATTTTGCTGTGAAGTACCCGAGATAGATTGTTGTATCAAAATAACAGTGAAAGGCAAAACGTGCAGCTTCTTGCATTGTGATTTTTGAAGCATTTACTAGTATGCATTGATCATTTTTGGATCTATTGGAGCAGTGGCTTTTTTTGTTTTCTCTTACAGAACTGCATCTAAAAACATGTAGTTTCCTAATGTTGATTTCCTTTAAGGAGTTGAGCTAACGTGTGTGAGGATATTCGTACTGTGTTTGGAAGGGAGAAGGTCTGCTGAATCAAGGAGAAAAGAAGAAGGGGTTTATGGGATGGGCCCTGGCAAGATGCCATCTACAGCATAAAAATGTGCTCTAGTCCCTCCAGGGTAACATGGACAGATCCTGCACTGGATTTCACTGCCAGCTAGTGAGCTTCTAGGGTACTTCTCAGCTGTATTTCTTGCATTTATTTTCTGCTTTCAAGGACTTTCAAGATCATCTAAGAAACAGGGAGCCGCAGATAGGAATGATCAGCTATCAGCTGATAGCTAGTGTCCACAGGAATGGCAGGATTTTCTTAGACTGAATGTAAATTCCTTTTTAGTGAAGATGACTTTTTCTTGCGATGGAGCTGTATGTGCTTAGTCTCTGCCTGTTTCATCTGTCATTGTCACCTTCCTCAAAAGTAGGTCTATAAAATATATCTTTAAAAAACAAAAATTGCAAATATGCTGAGAACAACTCCCTCCTGTATTGCCCGGCGTTGTTTGCTCAGCAGCACATGCATGGGTCAAAGGTCTGAGGGAAATGCATGTTTATCCTGGAAGTGGTCAGAAGTGGCAACCAGCTGTTGCAGATAGCAAGGACCCATCACCATGTGAGGCTGAATTTTTTGTGTCCTTTTCTTATTGTTCTTTTTACAATACTCTGCTAAGGGAACTGTAAAGATTGGTTAGCCTTGTACTTTGTCATCAGTGCAGCTGAAGCTGCGTAGTGGTTCAGTCTGCTGGCTCTTAGACGTTAGTGATGTCTAGCAGAGTGTGTGAAAAGACATTTTAATTGTCCATGTTTGTGTAGTGTGAAAAAACCCTCAAGTGAAAATCACATTTTTTGGCCAAATATGCTGAAATAAATTTGTTATATTTTTTTCTTATACAGCAAACTCCTGTAGCTGCTACTACAAATACAGCATAATTTTGCAAGTGTCTGTAATCTTTTCATTCACTCAATTTATTTTTCTGCTAGAGAAATGTTTGATAATTATGTAGTGTGGTCCCAGAATATTGCTGAAGATGTAAGTTTCTTCTCTTCCCAGCCAAGCTGTGTTCCTGCATATAGTAGAAGAATACTTTTGTTGTCAGATCAGATCCAGTCTTAGCAATAGCTGCCATACCGTTTCCACAACTTGCAGCTTACAGGAACATAGGGTGTTAAAAATACCTGAAAACAAGTAATTAATTCTAGATTCTGCTCAAGTGAGAATGTGGGGAGTGGCAAAAGAAAAAAAGTATGTGTGCATGTGGAGGAGTAGCAGCATATAGAGTAAGAGAATGCAGTGGGTTTCTTGGCATAGTCTCAAACGTAAGTTATTTTGCAAAAAATCTTGTTCTTAATTTTTAAAGCTGGTTGAAATTCTCAATTTATACATTCCTATTCATAATAAAATATAATGGTTTCTTCTTCCACAGATGTGTATATAGAGCAATTTCTTGTGAATGTATGATTTAATTCTGTTTGATCAGTGTTTGAGTATCTGCATGGAAAGAAGGGCTCTTTAAGCATTCCAGCTGCACAGGCATTTATATGACCTGTTTCTCCTAGGAAAATACCTTATCGGAGTGATGTTCTTCCGAGTGATTTGAGTGCCTGTGTTTTCAGTTAATTTGAAGGCGTGGGGGCCTAATGCGTCATGTACCCGGTGACACATCTGCTTTTGTCATTAAGTTCATGGCTTGAAGAAAAGTCTTACTCAAACTGTGGATCCTGTTGTAGGCATTTAGCCCAGGGCTGTTACGGCTTTAAGACTGAAGAAATAATTTGAACTGTGCTCTAGCATGCAAGTGCCTTCAGGCTGTTAAAGTGTGTGTTTGATGGCTGTTGGTGTATGTGTTCTCTAAAGCTCTTACTAGGGATTATATATCAGGAAGATCCACACTTTTTCTACACGTGCAGAGTTCTTTAGCCCGCTCCCACAGGGTACCTCTCTGTAGTCCATGGGCTTAGGTTGGCAGTTGGACAGGGCACAACTTAGCTCAAGGGTGCCAGTGTTGGTCTGGTGTGGGTGAGCTTCCCCCTGGGTGGTGCTTGGTATGTTTTAACTAAATGTGATGAGCTTCTGTTCAGACTGTGAATCAGCCAGAGCGTATGTGGTTGTGTATCTAGTGCAGGAGGTTTCTACCTGTCTTGATAATCCCCTTACAATTCAGAGGGAGATGGTGGTGAGTCTGGAAAAGGAGGAGCAGGGATGATCTCATAAACTGGATGTATGAGTGAAGGAACTGTGGCTTGTGTTAGCATAGGGAGCAGTTGCTCTTCAAATTCTGCAGGGCTGTATTAGTTGCTGTAGTGTGTTATATTGCCCATTGATTCGACAATAAAATGTCCATCCCTCTTGCTGTACTTCTTTCATGCCTTTTAATAGTTTAATTATGGTGATAAATGAAACTGACGTACTTCATTCTGTGAAGGAAATAGAGGAATGACATTTTAACCCAAATATTTGTTCCGTGCTGAATTAGAACTACTGTATTTTTTTTTTTTAATGGCTTTCAGCACATTGAATAAACAGTATAAGCCTGTTAAGGTTGTTACCTCTCAAACAAGCAGTGCCTTCAAATACTGGCTGGGCGCACTGCTTTCAGATTTTTTTTTTTTCCCCCAAAAAAGAAAGTCTGAGCAACTGTTTCCATATTTTTTTGCTTTCATGTTTGTTTTCTGAAACATGTACTTAATATATGATGTTATACTTCTTTAATTTTTCATGAACTTTTATACAGAGATGCCATGTGCAGTGGGGATACAAAGACAAGTCCTGCAAATGTGAAGAAGTTTAAATGAATTCTGGGGTTTTCTATGGCCTGAATGGCCAGCAGCCCAGGTGCGGGAGACAGTAATTCCTAATTTCTGTTATGCACTTGTTTACGTAAGCCTATAGAGTGAGCCATGCCTACTGATCACAGCACAGACTGGCCACTTCATGTAGCAGCTGCTTCTGCAGCACTCGTTCTGCCGCAGAGCAGGGGCAGCACTGGATGAGGTGATGGCCAGGGAAGGCCCTGCTGTGTGGGTGCTGTTGGCAGCAGAGCAGTATTGCAGTGGTGGGGCAGTGGGGACAAACAGTTCACTCTCTCTGTGCTTGTAGGTAGCTGGGGACTGCAGGGTCACTCCTGCTTCTTTGCTGCAGCTGTCCTTGCTTGCTTGTCCTGCTGCTGTTGGGACCTGTGGCTTAGTGCATCTGCAGTGCAGAGTAGCTGGGGTGTGCCCAGCTGGCTGTGGTGAGACTCCCATAGTTCAGTCCTTCCAGTGAAGACAAGGTGACTGTGGGCAGGGGCTGAGCTGGAAGTGCCAGGACTTCGGCTCCCGAGATAGTTTCTTGAAATGGTGCACTTGTCGCTTCTTGAGTTAAACTGCATGTTGTTGTAAGAGGATTTCATGCACCAGGTACTGCCACGTTAGAAAACCTGAGTGAAAAATGCCTTTAACATGATTTCTTCCCTAAGTTTATTGCAAATTATTTATAAAACTGTGTAATACATATTTTACAGTACCAGGTCGTAGTCAGGTCTGTGCCTGGTGTTCTTCCTTTTAAATCTGAAAAATGTATAGACTGTAATGGAGAAATTAAACCTGTAAGTAGTATACAGGTTGCACTTGCTATTTGACTGTATGAAAACTGTGAGGTATCTCCTGATTAAAGCCAGAGAGTGGTGTCTGAAATGGAAAATTGGATTTTGAAACACAAATTTGGGGCAGACGGTACCATTTCTTCTAAGAAAAATGCTTTGTACCAAAGGAAATGAGATTTGCAAAACCTGTTTCAAATCCAGACATGCTGGGCTCTGGACTGTGATGGGAAAGTGTTTATTTTTCCATGTGACTTTCAGAAAGTCAATAAAAAGTGGCGTTTCCAGAACAACAGGTATCTTTGTAGTTCCAGTTTTGCTTTGCAGTAGCTTGCCCTAGTCCTTGTGCTGCTTTTGGCATCTTTTTCCAGCCTCTGTCATAATCTGTTTCCTAAAAAAGGCTGAAGAAATAAAATGAAAATTGCAATCCTTCAAGTGCCAAGCCTCCAGGCAACAGAGATTAATGATGTACTTGGCCATGGCTTTGCACTGTTAGTTCCAAAATGTAGCTGTGGAGTAGCAGATCAGGAGAATATTCAGTCACTTAAAATAGCTGTTAATAGCATACTGACCATGATGGGTGTCTCTGTAAGAAGCATCACAAACAAGTTCCCTGCTGACACAGTTACTGGTTGTATTTTGCTGGGGAGGGTTTTTTTTTTGGAGGAGCCCAGTCTCATGGTTCAGCTCCACTTCCCATTAGCAGCCTGAGTGTGTGAAGGGACAATCTCTCTGTGCTAATTAGTCTGTGGTGCTCTTGTCCTGTGACTTGTTTCTGTTGTGGAATGCCAAATCCAAGCACAGAGCAGGAGTGGTGCCACCAGTATTCACAGTGTCTGTCCCACTGACCAGCTTCAGTTGTTGAAATATTGTGGTGGTTAAATGCATCCATCTTCTGTGTTTGTTAATTTTAAATACAGTTGAGTCCAAATCAGTGCAGAGGACTGAAAATACAGCTCAGGTGGAGGGCTGTAGATGCCCACATTGTGATCTGGGGTCTCTGCCAGGAGGTTTTAAACATTTGACAGATGACTTGTGACTGGTGATTTTGTAGTAAAATTTAATCTGCATTAGAGCTAGTCACTCTGTTTTCTTCATTTTGTTGAATCTAGTGAAACTCTTTCCCAAGAAGGCACTGGAACTGGGAGACAGAAAAGATGCAGGAGTCTAACTGTCCAGTCATGGGTGAGATGTTTCATGGCATTTAGCTTCGTCAGTTTCCCAATTTGCTCCCCTCGTGGAGCCTTTCTGAAAACATAATGAAGTGCAGAGTCTGCAGCGGCAGCAGTTTTACCTGAGAACAGCAACATTAAATTGGACACTTGTGCTCAATGAAGCCTGCAAAATTGGAAATTACTTACACCAGTGACTACTTTATTTTGCCTGTATGTGGAAATAGTCAGTGGTTTCTTACCCAGGAAACACTTCCATGATTTCTGTTCCAGTCTATTAAGGCTCAGAGCAGGCACTACTGATGTGTTGCTTTTACTTCTAAAGAAAGGCTGGCAAAAATGTGGTGCCTTGTTTGGGTAGAAGATACCATGGAAAAGGAAAGAATTTCAGGAATGAAGAAAACTTTGGGAGATAGCAGAGTATCTGAGTTTGGTGCAGACTATGGTATGTTTTGTATTTGCTTAAATAAAAATGTAATTTACTCAATGGAAGCCTCTTATTTTGATGAATGGGATTTACTCTGAAAAACATAGAAGATCTTCTCCCTCCTTTTACTTGATTTCTTTTGAGTAAGTGTTTATTTCAAAATAGAACTGTAATGAATTGTTGATAATTTTTCTTCTCTGAAGTATGTTGCAAAAATCATATGTTACCCTTGGACAGTTACAGGCTGTAAGTGAAGAAAAGGATTTCACTGTGGAGTGAGGGAATACTTCCAGGAGCTTGGACGTTTCTGGATTTCTTTTGATATGGTTTTCTCATCTTTGACTTTCCTTTTGGAAGTGAGCAAGGTAGTTTCATGAGCAGTATTGAGGGAGTTCAGATAGCTGTGAGCAGAAACCACTCCTAGTTCTCACTGTTGGTTTCATTAGCTGAAAAGGAGCCACAGCCACTTACTAAACGTTTCAAGAATTACCAATTAAAGCAGGGAGCGTTTTAGAATCCACGCCCTGCTTTAACTGGTAATTCTTCTTAATATTTTGTAAAACATGTTGAAATGGAAAGCTCGTGTATTTTACTTTGGATTTTAACAACTATTTTGGGCCACATTTGATTAAATGAAGTTGCACCCTTTCTTCTTGATGTTCACCTAACTGTTCTTGCTGAATATTGGTTGTTGGAAGCATAAAATAGTGAAGAAAATGCAAAGCTCGATATGCCGTGCTGCAGGGACACAGTTTGGTAAGCCTTGTGTCCTCAGCTACGCTGAGTGGTGACCTGGGATATTAAGCTTGTGATTGCAAAGGCACTGTTAGTGCTGTATGTAACTACTGTGCAGTTAATGCATTCTCACCCTCAGTCCAGAGGAACGCTGTATGTTGCATTCAGTAAATCGTGCTGTTCCTGAATACGACTGGCTCTTCTAAATGCAACCAGACCTATAGGTCATAGCCTGTTTGTGCATCTGGAATTGGACCTGTAGTTACATTTTTGCAACACTGGTCAACAGCAAAATGAGGCCTGGTGCCTACATGAATGTGGGCAGTGACTTCTCACCTTCTTCTCCTTCTTGGAACTATATGAGTTTATGAAGCATGCTTCTACACACACTTCTCCAGAAGTCTGCTCCAGATGTAAAGTCAGTAAGATGTCCTGATACCTTTTCTGAGACTTGAGTAGTGCTTGGCATAACTGCTGAAATGGAGTTTTTCTTGCCTCAGCTGTTGCGTTGGCAGTGTAACACTGCAGCGAGGTAGGGTGGGTGTAGCTGTGCCGTAGGGTTCCGTGGAGGGATGTGGTGCTGTGCTAGTCCCTGTCTTGAGAGCATGGGCCAGCTCTCCCTGTTATGTTCCAGCTGCACCTTGCACGTGCAGGTACAGCTGGGGTCACTGGTGTCTGTGCAGGGCAGGCACCATCCACCTGAGCCAAAACTGCACCTCAGTAAGGTCAGTTAGCTAAAACGTCATTATATGCCAATCCTGGAGCTCTAATCTTATGGGATTATCTTAAATTTGGCTATGAACCTGGCGCTGTGAGGGAGTAAATCTGTCCCTGTAAACCAGCAGATGCTCATAATTGGCAGTAGGACTTCAGTCATTGTCACATATCTTCAAGAAGTAATTAAGAGAAATCGGTAAGTAAAATAATTCTAACCGATAGAGCAACTGGACTGATTCATTTGGTTAAAAATTAGAATTTTTGTTTGAAATTGGAAGACACATATTTTAATTATAACCAGAACTAAAAAACATTGTGGTTTTATGCCTGGGTATGAGAGAATTCAGATTTTTTTTTTTCCAACACTGTCACTTGATGGATACTTCTTTTAAATTAAATTCTATTAATAGTTCATTATGTTACATTTCTGTAGATTAACACCTGTGCAGTCTGATTGGTCTGGGGAAGACCCAGTTAGGTTATAGTATATATTCATGCAAGATGTATGGGGAAAATCAGGATTCAAGTAGTTAGAGGAATCTGTATCTGTAATTTACATGAGGAGTAGCAATACTACTTTTGTTTGATGTTGGACTCATGATAAACATTAGATACTAAGTCGTCATAACTCCATAAAAAGCTAAGTCTCTGACAGGAACTGATGCTCAGACATGTTTATGCTCAGTATACTGTATGGCTGAGCTTCTGTTCTCTGTAGAGTAACAAGGCAAACCTGCTATGGGATAGAAAAATCAGTAAAATTGTCTGCATGTTAGAGTCTCTTGAGTTTTCATCTCCCACTCTGCAGCCTTGGCATTGGGGCATTATTTTGTTACCTAAATATGGATTCTGGAGCATGATTTTGGGCATTCAGACCTAATTGAAAGTAGTTAGAGTAGATCATGTCTGCAGACGTTCAGGGAGAAGTCCCAGTGAATAAAATGAATCATACTGTGATCATGGGTGAAGAGAAATTAAGAATTAATTTTTGTCATTCTCCATTTGCAGAGGAAAAGTTCCTAGGTTTTAAGTGTCCATGTTTCATCTGCCAGTATAAGGAGATAGTGATAGCTGGGAGAGCATCCCGTCACTCTACCCTTACCTCTGACCTGCAGAAAGAGGTTTTGCTTGCCAGTGAGAAAACTAAAATGGAACACGAATAGCTGCAGAAAAAGCTAACCTGATTTTGGCATAATGAGCTCAAACTTGATTAAAATTCTTTTATTAAATCACAGCTGAGTAAGTAGCCATAGAGTAATGACTGGAATGTGTCCTCTGTCTGGAAGGACTCTATTGAGCACGTAGCATGGCTCAGTATATGAGCTGATTCATTTGTACTACTGCAGTCATGCTGAAATTCACACTGATGCATGGTTCATGTCATCCTTCTGTGCACACTTTTTATTTTTAAATTAAGTAATTTTGCTTTTATAATAGAATTTTGATTTTTCAGATGTACCTTTTAAAAGGTAAGCAAGCTGAACAGCAGCTCTGTTGATCAGAAGTCACAGTGTGTTGGCAAGTAATTTTTTGTTTTGCTTGAGTTATTCAGCCAAAGATTAGATGCACGTGACTTTCTTACTTAGATTCCTGATAGTGTTGATAGTCCTCATGATGTTTATAATCATCACCTTCAGTAACCTGTCTTGCAGAACCCAGGGGCATAGGTTTAGTCTTCTCTGCCGTGGCCTTTAGGGCAGAAAAGTAGTAAACAATTACAAAGGAGTTGTGCCACTTTTTAATGGGTCTTTGGTTGCTACTTGAAAATACATTTCAGGATTTGGCATGGTATTATACCTGAACTGATCTAATCCTTTGCGAGCATGTGCTTCTTTTGGCCTGTGTTGTGAGGACTTGCAATGAAGTACCTAAGAGAAGATTTTTGTGTTTGATGAACCTTGAAGACTAGTGACAGGATTCCTGATAACAGTTCTTTGAAATCTGGAAGGTTTTGGATAAGTCTGCTTTGAAATTCTTTGTTTATAGTGGAAAATAACTTAGGCAAGATTTGGATGGGGAGGTATGGGCATTGGGAAGAATCTGAGGTTGCCTGTTTCCTTTGAGATAGTGTTGGATGGAAGCCTTTTTTTTTTTTAAGAAGGCTGAGCAATTTAATTTTTCATCTGCTGACCTTAGTGGTGTCCGAGATGCTACTGAATGTTTGAGGCATTTTACGGCAGGTGGCACATCTTTCCACTCCATATTCTGTTGGCTACACTGTTTATTCCCTCCTGCCTCAGTAGATCCTCTCTTGTCAGGATCATGGTATGCTGTAAAAGGCCATTCAGCTAGAGAGAGGACCTAGTCTCGCTATCCTGTAGAAAAGAACAGGGTTAATTTTCTTGACTCAGCACCACCACTGTCAGTAGTATGCAGATGGATGAATTAAACCAAATTAAGTATTTAAATTTGAGAAGCTTTTAGTTTTGTTCACGATGTTGAAACAAAAGGTTTTTGATATCTGTAAGTTAAATTCAATACATAATTTTTATCCCCCAAGCTTTGCATGAAAAAGTAGAAGTAATAGAAGTTTCTGTAAGTTAGGAAATCAGTACCTCTGCTTTCTTAAAGTTACAGTTGTTAATGTTAAAAAAAAAAAAAAAGAAGTTATGTGTCTTTCCCTGGGCAATAACAGAACCAAGGAGAAAATGTATCTATTCTCCCGTAAGGAATAACTCAGAAACAGATGCTTTGCAGAAGAATTACTCTAAGAGATTACAGTTAAATGCTCCATTGCCAAAATTAGAAAATTAAGTTATTGATGGCCTTTCTGAAATCATAGTTGTTTACAAACTCTTGTGATGACTGCTATGTTTCTGAATAAATGTTTGAAAAAGATGGCAAATGTACATAGAGGGAGAAGCAGAAAACATTTTAAACCGAACCCCACCCACATGGTATGTCCTGTGTATGGTCCAAGGACAAATACTTTACCTGGAGGTTTCAGCATTCACAGGGCTTACCTTCATGAGGAGGATAAATAGTGGATCGTGGGAGAATTTAGTCCTATAGAAGTAGTGAAAATTTGGTTGTTGCACAATACAGATAAAATGTTGTGTTTTAAAAAAAGCATGTTTTCTGATAACGCATTAATTTCATTTTGAGTCTCATTATTTTAGGGACAGTGAATAAACATTTTCTTAGTAAGAAAAACCATGTGTTGTGTGGTGGTTAACATTTACAACAGTGTTGATCATATCTGATCCGGTCTTCTCTGTTAGATATGAAGAAAAGTGAGTCTTTTTTTTGAGTAAGAATAGCATTCTGAGGGACAGCAGTGTGCTTTGTCCCACTTCCACAACAAAGCAAAACTAGAGCTGGACATTAAAGAGGGTTTGAGGTCCTCTTTGAGCCTTGTGGATACAAATGTAGTCCCAGTGTCCTTGACACTGTAATATCAGGGATATCTTCTCTCAAGTGCTTTATGTCCGAGGGTCAGGAAGCACAGTCTGGTTCAGCGTCCATCCATCCATCCATCCATCCATCCATCCATCCATCCATCCATCCATCCATCCCGCCTGCTGTGTTGCACTTATCCACACACTGTTCTCTCGTCCTCAGTGTTTCAGCCCAGCATGATGTTTCTTCCACAAACCACTGCACACTGGTTGCTACTCATTTCAGTCAGCTGCCTGAGAGGCAGCTGTGCTTCTGTGTGTGTGGTACTGCAAAGAAACAGACAGTGTAAGATGGTTTTTTTTTTGGACACACCTTATTTTGCAAGTAAATATGCCTGCTGGTGGTTTTGTGATAATACTCATGATGTACAGTGGATACAGAAGGAAATTGGCTTTACTCAGTGTTTAAAATAAGAACCTTTGCATTTGGTTACCAGAACAACGTCTGGGGAGGGCTTGTTAGAGTAGCTGTTTATTAGAAGTAAGTCCTTTGTGGGAATGGCATATTCTTGATGAGGGATTTGTTGGAGAAAACCATTTTCAGCTTCAAAATGAAGTATCTGCCAAAGGAGTAGAGAGGGGGACTGCATGTTTGCACAGAGCCTGGAAGAGTTCAGTGAACACTTCCTTGGGCCAGGAGGGATCTTGCTTTGGTCAGAGATAGTAAGGTGCCTTTAAATTTAGGCAAACAGTGGCATGGGACTGGTGTAAAACTCGAAGACAGCCTGAGAACAATTGTATTTACTGTTGTGGGAGTTTCTGGTCATTTTTAGTGACTTTTCCCACACTTACTAACAATTTTTAGTAAGGCAAAAAATACCCCACTCGATGTCCTGATAGAAAGATGATTTTCCCAAAACTGCCAGACACCTACTTTTTATCAACCATCCTCAGTGAATATTGCAACAATAACAACAATAATAACAATACAGGTACTGGCTTGCAGGTCCGATAGTTGTAATCTGCGTTACTGCTGTACAGCCTCCCTCCCCACCCCCACCGCCCCCCTTTCAGTTTTTAAAAGAGCAGTGCTGTGGTACAGCTTTTCATCCATCTTCAAATGTTGGCATGTCAAACCTGTAGTAATATGGCGACAACACTTCCTGATTCTGTTGCCTTTGTCTTTTCTAATATTCCTTCTACATATTCCTTTAAATTATTTTGCTTTCCCTGCAGATTGCTGGTTGGAGCTCCTCGGGAAAAGGCCTTTCCAGCCCAGCAAGCCAACAGAACAGGAGGGCTATACAGCTGTGACATTGCATCTCCAAATACAAATTGCATGCGTGTCAAATTTGATGAGGAGAGTAAGTTCTTCAGTGCTCTTGTTTTGAATTGAAACAATTGTCTGGTTTTCCTTGTTTGATGTCCTTTCCTGAGGCAGTGTATCAGACAGTTTCTTTTAGGGGTTTTTGTATAACTACTTTTTGCATCAGAGTAAGTTGTAGCTTAATTGCTAAGGTAGTGTGAGATGCTTAAATCTTGGTAGATTCCTCCTCTTTTGTAAATTGATGTAACATGAAGTAATAGGCCAGAAGTTTAATAAAATGGATGCTGTTAGTGATAAAGTGTACAGACACTGCCACCTGCAGACTATTTGGTGTTCTGTATGAAGAGTCTCTCCTGACATGGGCTTCAAAAAAAAAACCCCAAAACCAGCAAAAAAAATATAGTGAACTGTTAATATTTGAAGCTGTTTTATGATACTCTGCAGCCGACCTGAAGATGGAGAGTAAAGAAGACCAATGGATGGGTGTAACTGTCCAGAGTCAGGGGCCAGGAGGAAATGTGGTGGTAAGTGCTAAAGGACTAACTTATAAAAACGTCTTAGCTCTACAGTGCATGTTCTGAATGCTCTGTGTTTCTGTGTAGCTTGCTGAAGGTAACTTGCCTAAGTTTACTCCCTTGATTTCCTGTGGGTTAAGACTTAAATGTCTCTTTAGCACAAAAAGGCATTTGAGGTTGTTAAGAGCTTTACATTATTTTTCTATGAGTTAGCCTCTCTTTATAACCTTTGTAACAATCTAGGATGGACAGTTTATTTTCAAGGGGTACACTCTTTTTTTGTCATATATGCATTGTTTCTTTTAAATACCACTGGCTGCAGAAAGAGGGAAGAATAGTGTATAAGGCTGTAAAAAGTAGCAGGCCATCACCAGCCTGTTTCTCAAGATGATCAGCCTCACTTTAGCTTTTATCAGGAACTTCCACTGAGTAGTTCCTGTGGATTAATATGGTCATTGCACTGCAGTAAGACTACTTGCTATTCTTTATTTTATACAATACATAGATACTCTTTATTTTATATTAAACAGAGAGAAAAATTCTTGTGAGTTACGAGAGAAATAGTTTAAAAAGTAACATTCTCAGTTAAATAAACCTCTCGTGATGCTGCAGGATACCAGATATATCATAAAGTAGGTGTGCAGTGGAGCTTCCCCATCTAATTGGAGGTTAATGTCACTGCTTCCAAAACTGGAGGCAGGTGACTTCAGGAAGTGAATCTGGTTATTTAAGCATATAGAGGCTGTAATAACTAGCTTTGGTCTGCCTCAGAACCCAAAGTGGGGAGGAGCACATGGAAAATGTCCTGTTCGCTGAGTAATTAGTCATCAACTAATGATGTCTTGTCTTTTCTTTGTAAGTGGTAAATGGGAAATGCACTCATTAGATGAGTTGTGAGCAGCCTGGAGGTCACTACAGCTGGACAGTACTGCAGTGCTCTCAGTGTGGTGCAGCTGGGTGTTTGCCTAAAATTTAGGCCTTGATAGGAACAATAGAAAAGGTTTTTCAGCTGAGAAACGTGAGTTGTGCTCTTCACACAACCTGCTACATCTGATTCTTTGAGAAACACTGCTGGCAAAGAGGTTTGGTTACAGCACTTAACCCCGTGGCTATTCATCCTTTACGTTAAATATTTGATTAGAATTCTTTTCCCGGGTGATAGTCTAAAAGGGTAAGGAAGAGGATGTGTTTAGTTCTTCAGCTCTGCCCCAGTGACAGTTACTCTGTAAGTGGAACATCCAACAGAGGAAGTAGGAGCAACTTCCATCCCTTTCACTGGAAAAGCTTTCAGCTTCTGCTTAGTGGCACTTTTCTGTAAGGGACAAGTTCTGAACAGTCTTGGGTAGATGGCAGTTGAACCAGCTTCTCATGTCCTACACGAGTGTGAAAGTCCTTTAACTCTGAGAGCTGTTGGGAAACAGCCACTTCTTTCTTTGAGAGAGAGGGTGGTTTTCTCCTCACTTCTTGAAAGAGAAGGATTAGGTATCAGGAAGGGCTTTGGGGATTTAGCCCTGTGGCCTTCCTCGACCATGAAGCGGGCTGCTTTGACTTGTGTCTGTAGATGCCCAAACTTTCCCATAGGTTGCCTGTGGGAAATACTGGACTCTGCACTGCAGGTGTGTCTACAGAGTGACTTAGCACTGGTAGCATGAGGGACTGCTAGAGGAGCCCTGCCTTCTTTGGTGACCTGTGTATGATACACAGAAACATCACACATTATTTCTTCTGTCTTGCAGACGTGTGCACATCGCTATGAGAAAAGGCAGTATGTAAACACAGTGCAGGAAACCCGGGATATCATTGGAAGGTGCTATGTGCTGAGCCAGGATCTCACTATTAAGGATGATATGGATAATGGAGTATGGAGTTTTTGTGATGGTCGTTTAAGAGGCCATGAGAAGTTTGGTTCCTGTCAGCAAGGTGTTGCTGCTACTTTTACTAGAGACTATCATTATATTGTGTTTGGTGCCCCAGGCACTTACAACTGGAAAGGTATGACTTGGCTTCCTTCCTGCCTCCCCTTCCCATTTCCTCTGAGATTGCTCTCAAAGGTTGCATCCAAAGGTTTAATCATTTTTTTTAAGGGGAGAGGAGGTAATAGGGATGTAATGATCTTATCCTGTTTTTACAAAATGCTGTGTTTCTCTATCAACATTTACTGAAGTTTCTTTAAATATCTTTTGAGTGTGTTTATGAATAGAAATTGAACTTTGCACATATGTACAGCAAATTTTCCTCTTACTAGTCTTAATCTTATGGTGGGATTGAGGGCTTACTTGGACACTTCCATACAGGAACAAACTACTAAATTGGTATAAGTTACTTGACCAGCCTTTTTTCAGCTTTTGAGCAAATGTTAGATAGCTGCTGAACTCTTTGTTTATTCTGCAATATTCTCCCCTTTATTCTTCGTGAAGTCTGTGGAAACCAGTACTTTCCAAAATAAATGCTGAAGGGTTTTCAGGAGGATAACAGCAATACTACATATATTCATATCTAAATCCATGCATGTCTATGTAAAATTTCATGGGTAATCTATCTAAGAGCCAAGTGTTCTGTGTCATGTAGGAGATATTCCAAAACTTAAGGGGAAAAAGCCCTAGATATTCTTTGTTAGTTTATTTTCAGAAGCATCTAAATGGCCAGCTCAGGCTCTTGAAGTGATTTTTCCCATCACACTTCATTACACCAACAGCTGTAAATACTTTCCTCTTGAGAACATCTGATCCTCCAGCCACTGCGTTTTTCCACCTTGTACACCTGTGCCTGGTGTATGAACCGTGCAAAATCAGTGCGTTAAGTCCTGGCACAAGGTGTACTTAAGTGAAAACTTAATCTTCCACGTATCTGACAGCAAAATCTCACTGGCCTGAAACAGTATACTGAGTGCAGACACCATTTTACTTTAATTGCAGAGAAGTGCTAGGGCAGTCCTAAGAGTACTGTTCTGTATAATGGAAAAACATGTTTGTGCTTGCCAAAACCTTAATTATGCCAGTTGATAAAAGGGAAGCACACTTTTACTGAACAATAGCTTTTTTTTCTTAAATATAGTTTCTAAATATATTACTGGTGTTTGTCATAATGAACTGTAATTATTATTTTTTTTTCTAAATTCCTGTGTACTTACCTCCATTTTAAGAGAGGCTTTATAAGGCTAAGAAATACAGGATGGGTGTGGTTTCTGACCACACTGGTTCAATGTTTTTTTTGATAATTTCCTTAGTATCCCATGTTTTCCAGATCATTGTATGGCTTCTCTGTAGATCAGCATGAGCTTCTGGCACACAGAACAGAGAGAGAACACTAACCCTGTGTGCTATTCTGTGTTTGTCCCATTTTAACAGCAGTCACTATCTCATTCATCATAATTAATATAAGTTGGGAGCATTTATTGTTGTTTTTCTCACCATTCATTTGCTTTTATTTTATCATTTCATTTTTTCAGGGGTGGTTCGTGCAGAGCAAAAGAATCAGACATTTTATGATCTGGGTATCTTTGATGATGGGCCTTACGAAGTTGGTGATGAGAGCCGCCAGGATAAGAATCTAGTTCCTGTTCCAGCTAACAGTTACTTAGGTAGGATTAAGTACATGTGGTAAATCTCTTTAGGCCTCTTAAACATTTGTGATCTCAGCCTGGTGTGATGATCTGAAATGGGAGCAGATGTTTCATTGTGGACCCTGTAACATCTTAACCGTTCTGGATAATTCACAGCCTCCCTCCACATTTATCAGCCAGTTTTAAGTGTAAGCTGATACTGCTGAGGTACCAGAGACGAGCTAGAAGAGCTGCCATTGTAATGTGAGATTCAAGAGCTGTGCCGAGGGCCTACGGAATCTCAGGGAGTGATTATAATCACAGGGATGGGTCAGTACAGCCTATGGGTCTGCAGTCCTTAGTCACACAGTCTCTGCTATGGGGTATCAGAAGGTTTATCAACATCTGAGTTTCTGGATGTAGCTATTAAGGCTGCAGATTTTCTCTCCTGATAGGTGAGCACAATTCTTTTATTCTCCAAGTTTTAAAATTCCAGTGACTTTTAATAGACCTTGAAAATACCATAATATAAGTACTGTTTATATTTTACTTGTGTGTGTTGCAGGAGGTGAATCTCTTGCTCTTTGTGCAGTCAGGAAAGCAGGAATACGTCCTTAGGCCAGTGATGTTTCTGTACAGCAGTGAGATACACTTAAAAGGCTATGCTGCATTTTTGGAAAGGCATTAAGTGTGAAGAATCTTTCTGTTCCAGTGCAGATTTCTGTGGTGTGTTGATTCACTGCTTTTGGCATATGCAACAAATACAGTTTTGGTAGCCTGAGACTGGAACTTCTGTGTGAGTGATGGAAAGCTGAACAGATGGGAGGGGCATCGCTAAAGCAAAAAGGAAAAAAGCAAGTCCAGAAGAGAGCAAACTTAGAGCTACTTATATTTTAGGTGAAAGAGAACATAAACTTCTGTTAAATATCAGCAGTAATTACTGGGTGTAAAGGCAACTAAAAAAATCATCCTAAGAGCTTATGTTAGACAAGCTGATAGCATCTTCTGGTGGAATATGAATTGCTTAAGTGAAGAGTGCTGTGGAGGCTGGTGCCTTTTGCTGTGAACAGTCATATCAACTTTTTGTAGTTTCATAACCAATGCATTTATCTCCTCAATGTAAATGCTGCCTTGATTTGTAATAATCAGAACCACTTCCTAGGCAAGCCAGCTCATCCCAGGCATTACTGTTCTGTCTGTTTAGACAGTAAACAAATGTGGTTATAGGTACTTTGCTTAACTACTATTTCTTTTCTCTTCAATCTTTCACTCATGTTTATAGGTCTTCTATTTTTGACAGCTGTATCTGATACTCATCCAGATCAGTTTGTGTACAAAACATTGCCTCCCAGCATACAGGTGGACAAGTCAGTGGATGTAATGATGAATAGCTACTTAGGTTTGTGACCACTTGAGGTGGCAGCATCTGGTCAGACATAATCTCCAGACCTTTGTCATGATCCTCTCCCCTCTATCCCCTCTCATATCAAATACATTGTAAGTAAAGCATGAAGAAAACAGGGATTCAGATAATGGGGAGATGGCAAAGTAACAAGGCTTCAGAAAAATGCTGATTAGTCATGCATTTCTCCAAACCCTCTCATCCCTCCCCTAGCTGGGACTCCCTCAGTTTTCTCTGGAACTGCCTCATTGTGAATTGCTGTAATTGAGAATTCCCATAGTAGTGGTGAAGTGTTTCAGAGGGAGACCCCATCTGCTGGCTAGTATCTTCCTTCCTTGCAAAGTGGGCAGTTTTATACTTTGGCCTTTATTAGGTATATTGGTATACGCAGTATAGTCTTTTAACTTGGTTTTTCATATTTTAAAATGCATTGATTTTTATAAAGAATATGTAAGATGAAATTAATTTGAATATGTCATGTTTAGGGCTGCATTAACTTGAAATTGCCCATTTCACCATTACTGTGTAAGCTGATTCTCAAATACTGCTTACATGATTCATATGAGAATGCTTGTGCAGTACAATTTGCATGTCTGTAATAGAATGATACTTTCTTAGGAAGTTTTGTGATAATTTTGCCAGAGGCAAAGTACTCGAGCTATATTCAAGTGGTAAAGCTGTAGTTGTTTCTAAGCTGTATGGTTAAAAATGATCTTGTATTTGGTGTCCATGAAAAGCAGGTTCAAGTGAGGGATGAGATACTATGTTTTGTGGGGGAAAGAGTTCAATGTAATGTACGGAGGAGTGTCGACTTGTAAATACGCATCCACCAGTTCAAACAGAAATGGAGAATTCCCAGCCATAGGACACTGTGTTGTAGACAAAACTTGTCTTCCTTATACCACTTTAATATAGCAGGGGAAATGTTTGTTTTTCATATTAAGATGCAAGCTGTTACTTAGTTTATTTATATTTTATTTCTTTCTGTGTGAAAGGTTTCTCTCTGGATTCTGGTAAAGGAATTGTCTCCCAAGATGAGATGACTTTTGTGTCTGGTGCTCCAAGAGCGAACCACAGCGGAGCAGTTGTTTTACTAAAAAAAGAGAAAAATCAGAGAGCACTTTCCCTGGAGCACATGTTTGAAGGAGAAGGGCTGGCCTCTTCTTTTGGCTATGATGTTGCTGTTGTGGACCTCAACAGTGATGGGTATGGCTGTGGTTAACTCCTGCTGCCTGTGTTATGAAGGATAGCAATCTTGTTTGTTTTCGCTTTGGTTTTTCACATTAGAAATATAAGGAATGCCAAATCTCACCTTCCGTGTTTTTCTGGAAGAAATGGTGAACGTCCTGAGAATCAATCAGGACAGAGCCTACCTTTCTAATAAAGAGTGTTATTTAAACAATTAGTGTAAAGAGAGAAGGAGGAAACCAGTCTCATCCCCAGAGAAGGCCTTAGAAGGTCCTTGTGTGCCACTAAGGGAATAAACCAGATTGTAGTGTCGGTGGGGCTGTTGTTGCCCATGCACTCTAATGCACATTTAAGTCTTTGTTCAGCAGCTCTTTGGGCAGCTGATCTTGAGCTCACAGTCTGATCACTTATTTTTCACAGTTCTTCTACAAAAGCAATGCCTTTTTTTTCTTTTAATTCTAAGCTGGCAGGACATCGTTGTTGGGGCCCCGCAGTACTTTGACAGAAGTGGGGATATCGGGGGTGCTGTGTACGTCTACATGAACCGCCAAGGCAAGTGGGCAGGGGTGAAGCCTCTTCGCTTAAATGGAACCGCGAACTCCATGTTTGGGCTTGCAGTTGAAAACGTTGGGGACATTAACCAGGACGGATATCCAGGCAAGTGGAAAAAGATGACAATAAAAATATGTGAGATTGTTTTGCCAAGGCCAGACTTGGAACATCTTATCCTTTGATTGCATGCTGCAGAAAGAGCAGGAATGATTTTAGATGTTGCAACTTATTTTCAACAGATATTGCAGTGGGGGCTCCATATGATGGTCTTGGCAAAGTATACATTTATCATGGATCCGAGAATGGAATAAATACAAAACCAGCACAGGTATGAAATAACCTTTGCTATATAATTAGTCTTGAACAAAATTAAAGGAATGACAGGGCTATCCCTCTTCCTTTCCATTGCTATTATTGGGGTAGTGGGTATGCAGAAAAGTCACAGGGCTTTTCAAAGATTACACTGCTGACTGGAAAGATTGGGAATTCCTGATATTAATATATATTTCTATTTCTGGGGCCATCCATTGGCATTAGTAATATGTGCAGAAGGAAAAAGGTGTGTAGAAAAATAAATTCTGTTTTTTAAAAAAAACTAATCTGGTGATTTGAAAAGAATTAGTTTCTTTGTTTTCTCTTTCACTACTACTGTTTCACTTTCTTCTTAAATAATGTTTATGGTTTTTTTGAGGACCAATGTGTCCAATTTGCACGGTAGGAATGGAACTTGATTATACTCCCTAGAATACTGTTTGAATACTTTATAGAATATTTTTTCTGTTTCCAGTACCTGTAGTCCATAAATATTGTGAATAAAGATGAACTAAGCTCTCTGCAGCTCAGTAATTTCTGATACATATTGCTATTGCAAAGTAACTTCTTGAGAGGAAAGCAAACCGTCTTGGCAATTCAGTGTCCTTTAGCTGAACTGAATGCAGAGGTCCTATTTCACAGCTCCTACTTCACTGTATCTCTTCCTTCTTTTGTCTCTGGCCATAAGACATTTATGTCCACTTGTTACTTATTTCACCTTTATCACTTTTAAATGTCTGAATTCCCTCAATCTGTTTGCTTTTTAGATTCTTGGTGGTGAAGACACAAACACCAGTTTCTTTGGTTACTCTGTTGCTGGAAACATGGACCTGGATAAAAATTCCTACCCTGATGTAGCTGTTGGTTCCCTGTCAGATTCTGTAAATGTGTACAGGTATTATACACGGAACCTTAACTAATTACACCAGGGCTTTGGTTTTAGTTTCTTGAAAACAAGTTGCTTAGAAGTAACAAAAAGCTGTTTGGCCTTGAGTGTACTTTTCCTACCAGAAATTGGAAATTTGAGGGAGGACAGGGGGAAGGGCAGCAATTCCATAAATTGGTTTGTTACTTTATCCCCCTTCTCCCCTTGAGAACCTGTCTTACAATCAATACAGCGTAAGAGGGTGAATGTGGACAGTTCCTATAGACTGCTGATGTGGGCAGTGTACCTGCACCTTAGTTTTGCCCTGTTGTAACTTGGATGTCTGTGTCCTTTAATGGAATTTAAGAGTGATAGGTAATTCCATAAGGAGAAGTTAACTGATACATTTGCTGCCCTTATATAATCTAATTGTGCTTTACTGAAGGTAGAACAAAACAGAACCAACCCCCACTTTTGTAGCTAAGGATCCAAACCAGTGGGGTGGATGCAGCCTTGCTGAGCTTGCACTGGGGTGCATGAAACAGTGAGGAAGCTCTGCAGCTAAGATCTTTTGGGATTTCTGTAGCACATGCCTTCATTAGGGATGAAGTCACAGCCTTTTGCAGACCTCTGCTTTTTTTCCCAGTTTAATGTACTGTTAAGCTGAATCACTAGTAATGAGCAGGAAGAGGAGACTATCTTAGCATCAGAACTGTGAAGGCTGCATCAAGCTCAGGTCTTTGGTGGTTGCTGTCAGGTCCCAAAGGAGGAGAAGCAGAAACTCCAAAACTGGTTATCTCAATTCTGGTACCAGCAACTTTACTTTTCAGGCAGAACAGCCTTTCCTACAATTTCCTACAACGCTCCCATCTCTAGGGTGTATAGTATCTGTGTACGTAATTGTGATGTTCTTAAATACACTGGAACAGCACCCAAGAAAAGCAACTCACGTGGCTTGTGGAAGAGAACAGAGTAGATGTTACAGGAGTTGGTTAGATTATTTAGCATTCTGCTTACTTAAAAGGAGCTTTAATCTTTTGCTGATAAAGACCGGACAAAAACTTTTACCAAGGTGAGAACAAAAACTTCTTAAGGTAACAAACAGTGAAAGGAGTGTTCCAGTTAAATGGAACGGGTGGCTTATCAGCTATTTTAAACAACCTTTGGATGCTCTGATGAAAACAAGATCAGCACATTCATTTATTCATGTGAAATATCTTCTCCCTTCCAAAAAAGGCAGAGAAAGGAAAAGTTGTCAGGCTTTGTATGACATATCCAAAGTATGGTTACAGCCTACACGCAGAGGAATCAGGAAATGAAAACATTTCCCACAGTCACCCAGGCTCCATATTAAAACTCTCATGAATGTGAATCGGAACGAACTGTAGTACCTATAGTTGTTCAAAGGGGCTAAATTACTACTGGTGGTAGAAACCACTACTGAATTTTCTGTTTTTCATAAGCGTATAAAATGACAACAACAACACATTAGTGTAACCTGCTTCCCCCTCAGGATCTATAGTTGTTCTCTGTGGCCTTTGCTTTGCTTCGCTTTAAATAGTTTTCAGGTTTCTTTCTAACCAGTATCAAAGCCAAACTCTGTGTTTCTTGGAGTCTCTTTGTTGCCAATCCATGCAGGTGTGGAGGGAATCTGATATTCACATGAATTATTTCATTAATGTTAACAGAAACAACTTCTTTTTTTACCCCCCTTCTATTATTTATTCCCCATTTTCCCCCCAAATGAAGATCTCGGCCTGTGATAAGCATTAAAAGAAACATTACAGTACAGCCTGACAGAATTTATCTAAAGAAAAAGAACCCTGAGGACCCTGGTGAAATAAGGTAAATGAAAAAAAGAATTAGTCTATCAGAAGGCTTGGTTTATTGAGTTTTCTGCTGTCAAAATTCATTCAGTGATGATGTTAAAGTGAAGGGATATGGGAGTCATGCAAGTTAAGCAAATGTATCTGCATATGATCATTTTGACTTCCTGAATTTCTTCGGGCTACTGTGCTAAAGACAAGGTGTGGAATATGTTCTGTTCATAACATCCGGTTTTGAAAATGAATGTCACTTTGCCTCTTCAGACTTTTAACAAAAGTATCTTGGCTTGAACAGCTTTGTCTTTAGTAGAGACATGAGAGCAAATGCTAGGAAGTTTTTCTAATTGTTTATTAACCATTTTTTCTTGCTTTGTAATTCGATCTAGTAAGCAGCAAATACTATAGTCATAAGACTGATAAGATCAGTTAAGGCACTGTTAAAACTTTTCATTCTGTTGGACAATGCCTTAATAAAGTTAATACTAATTTTTGGTACTTCTTACAGGATGGATGTGAAAGCATGTTTTAAATATACTGCAAACCCCAGAGATTTAAATCCAAGGATAAGTAAGTTCTGAAGATAAATATTTTTGATCTGTTTGTCACATGGTTTTTGGTTTTTTCTTTAGAGCTCATCATGGAAAGATTTTCCTCAAATTATAGTGACTCATCTCAGACAGTGACTGACAAATTTAAAATGTGACTCAGTGCTAAGCTCAGCTGTTGCAGTCTGTATTTAGAGTCATACTGGTGTGTTAAGCTGTTCTGTGGATGACAGACTGAAGCTCCATAAGCATTGTAACTGCCAGTGAGCAAATGGCTGCTATACAGACCCAAACCATTTTGCCTCTCTAGGTTAATGCTGCTTTAGAGAATAATTTTAAAAGCCAATTTCATATATCCTTAGCGAGCATTATTTCTTATTGGAGGCTTACCCTTCGAACCTGTCCTGTATTCATGAAAATGGTTTTGTGGAAATCAGTAACTGAAATAAAAAAAATCTGCATTAACAGAGAAGACTGGAAGACTGCCACAATTAGCTTGTGCCACAAAAATGTAAAGCACTTGTTACAATGCTGCTGTTTCTACCTCTTGGAGAATTGTGTAGGATTTTGAGAGGAAATGAGAAGAATTTTAAGCCCAATGCCTCTTTTTCTCATGTGTTGTCTGGAGTTCCTCAGTTACTTTTAAAATCCAAAGGATGTGCCTGAGTGAGGTCCTGGTCCTTCAGGAGGTGAAGTGCTTGGAGTTCTCAGTGCCTTGGCACACTCAGTGCTGTTCCCATCTGTGCAGCACTGAATTGGCTTGGTGAAGTGATCATTTAGAGATGCACCAAGTTCAGATCTAGCAAAACACGCCTCAGCACACAGTTAGACAGCTCTAGTCACACTTCCGCTGTCAGTGTGAAAATTAACAGTGTACCTTGACCTCAGAATCCTGCTGGCTCTCCGGTGCCATTTGGGACCCAAGAGGAATCCCTGACAGCGGCGTCGGGGTATTTACAGTGGGTACCTCAGCCCTCTGCTGGCTCCGCACAGCAATTACAGCTCCCCCAGCCAGTCCCGCATGCCCCTAAGGGAACGGTTTACTTAGGGAATAACAGGATTTGGTTTAGAAATTTTCTTTAGATTCATGCACAAGGTGCCTGACCCGCAACTGTGGCAAGACAAAATTGGCTGGACAAAACATGGAGAAAGTTTTGTAAATGACTGAAAACAGTTTATGAAGCCCAGCACTGGCTGGAACAGTCTTCCAGAAATAATACTGTAAGATCATACCTGGTGAAATTAAAGTACTTTTTAATATAGCAATGATTTTTTTTTTTATAGTGACCTACTTTATTTTTTCACACAGAGATTAACTACATGTTTGAAGTGGAGAACGAGAGGCGGCAGCTGGGCCTGCCCTCCAGGGTGCGCTTCACTGACCATTCATCTGATCAGTTCACTGCAAGTACAACCCTGAGGGGACAGAACTTATGGGAGTGTGTGACTACGGAGCTTATACTGCAGGTAAGGGAGAGCATTTTATTTCTGTTTCATTTAGATCCACTTAAATCAAAAGAATGCTTTTTTCTTTTGCAGCCTCATGGAAGGAACCTGTGTATATAACTTTGTATGTAATTTAAAAGTCATATGCAATATAAAGCTTCAGAAATAGAAACCCACCATAGTTTAGTACTTTACTATTCCCTGCACACATGCTTCTTCCTCCTGTTGCAAAATATGGATAAAAGCTGTAGCCACTGCAGCACACTCTGTGGGTCAACAGAGCTGAACTAATTTAGAACAACAGAGAGGGACTAACTGCCAAAAATGGAGAGCTTTTTCCAACAGAAGTAATTGTTACAGAATTTTATAGTGTGACCGTTTAGGAAAAGAATTTTAACCCATGGGTTTTGGAGTGGATGAATGGGCAGGGCAAGAAAGCGTGGTGTGTGCTCTCTTGTCTTGGCTGCTGTAGTGGTGCTCAAAGGTGGTATTGCTCCAGAGGCTAAACAGATTCCCTCTCAGTGGCGCAGCAGGAATGAGTCAGCCTCCGAGGTTGCTTTTGACCACAGCAGATTAAAGAGCTTTAATTTATGAATAGAATAGAATCATAGAATGGTTTGGGTTAAAAGGGACCCTAAGGATCTAATTCCAACTCCCGTGCCATGGGCTGGAACACCTTTTACTAGGTCGTGTTACTCAGAGCCCCATGCAGCCTGTTCCAGTGTGGTATTTTACTGTAGTGGTGTTAATTTCGCCTGCCTGAATTATCATCTGTGGTTCCTAGGAGTTCTTAATGGTGAGAGAAATCATCAGATTGGGAAGCCAGAGAAAAAAGAAGTAAGGCTTGGCTCCTTGTGTTCCTGCACATGTTTAGAAAATGCTGGATTTATACATAGTATCAAAAGCTCATCTTTGTGTTGTTTTTTCTTCTCTGCACTGTACACTAACTATGCAATTTAAAATATTTTAACAGGAAAAAATTAAAGATAAGCTACGTCCCATTCCAATATCAGTCAGTGTTAAAATCGCTGGCCTGGAGTCACCATCCAAGAGAAAAGAGAGCGCACTTCCAGATCTTACACCAATTCTAAATTCAAATGAATCTGAAACAGAGACCACAAAAGTAAGCCTTTGATATCATATATTCCCATAAATCTGCACTTCTATAACTAACTGAATTCTAAAGACTGTAGAAAACTAAATGATATCCAAAGGAAATAACTGGGGTGGCACTGGACATGTAACTATTGGATTATTATTTTATATGTTATTCTGAACTTGTTACAACATGTTATGAACTAGGTACTGTGTTTCTTTTGCCACAAAAGTGAAGATGGGATAGCTCCCATGTTTCTTCCCTCACCCAGCAAGTTTAGGAGGAAATGTACTTCTGATTAAAAATGGAAATCCATTGTCTCCTGCTGAGAACACTTGTCCCACATAGCAAGATAACGTACACTCTAATTCTGCCACTGTTAGGGTGCTGTAACAGCATTTGAGCAATGACTGCAGCAGTGACATAAAAGGGAGGGAATATCTCAGTTGAAAGTTCTCATTTCCTCAATGCTTATTGAAGAATTAGACATAAAGATGTACTCCTCATTAGAAGTGTACCTCTTACTTACAATTATCCAACTCTGCTTTTTAGTCACATATAAAGTTCTAAATTACCAGCATCAAGAGCTGTATCTCACACAGAAAAACTCAACAGGCAAGAATTAAAAGTCAGGTTAAAATCTGAACTTTGTCCAGCAAAGTGCTTCGTGAGTTCCATGTAGATGCTTTATTCAATGTGCTTCAGAAATCTCATTTTAATCTACTGTTGTGTGTCAGGCAGTAAAATTGCTTTGGTTTTATATAGGTGGAGTTCTTGAAAGAAGGATGTGGAGAAGACAATGAATGTCACAGCAATCTTAAGCTTCAGTATCGATTTTGTACGAGAGAGGGAAATGAAGACAGATTCACCTATTTACCAGTGTAAGTCCTGATTAACGCATTTCTAAAGTTCAAATTATTAACAAGTTCTTTAAAGAACTTTTAGGAGAGGATTTTGGAAGTGAGAGCAGCTTTGTTCTGTGTCTGGAAAGCACAGAAGTATTGAGTAGTAGTATTGGTAGAAGTATTGATTTGTCAGGGTGAGGAATGGGGGGAGATGGGATGAGCTTGAGAAGAAAAGTGGTACAGAGTTGAATGGATACACAGTGGCCACAATAGTGCAGGTGTGGACTAAAGGAAAAAAAAAATTAAGACCTGGAGAAATGAGATTCTAAACAGCCTTGCAGTATTTTATTGTGTGCAGTTGTTAATTATTTTGCAGATGAAATTTGACTGTGAGAATGACAACTCGATATAGTAACAGTCATTAGCCCAAGAGAAGCAGTTACAGAGAAATGGAGTAATCATTTCATTTTAACACATACCCCAGCACCCTGCTGCATCCCTCCCTCCTTCCTAGAGAGACAGTGAAATTAGAACAGGGTAAAACAAACAGAAGGAAGTGTATCTATTTACTGCCACCAGTGGGACACCTTTAGCAGTGAGTGCCACATTCGGAAGCCAAACTCATGTACGCTTTACAAGAAAAAAGCAGGGCAGTAGATTGATTTGGAGAAAATTCAGCACTACATGAGTCACAGGCAAGTGCTGGTTCAGAAATACTATAAACTGCTGATTACTTGAGGGATTTATCAGCTTGTTCTGTCCTCTTAACTGCTGGCCACTGTCAGACGAAGTACTGGTGTGGGGAAAAAATAACTATTCATGTGTTTATGGTTTTACTGTAATTCTCCCCTAATAAGAGGAAATTCTATTTGAATAAACCATAATAAGAAGCAAACTTGCATACACATTTGTTTTCCTAATGCGCACAACCCTGTACATTCTGTTTCTGTAGTGAAAATGGCATGCCAGTGCTTGTTCTGAAAGACCAGAAGGATATTGCCCTGGAAATAACAGTGACAAACAATCCATCTGATGTAAACAATCCACAGAGAGATGGTGAAGATGCATATGAAGCTAAACTAATTGCAACTTTTCCAGACAGTCTGACATACTCTGCATTCAGAGAGATGAGGGGTTATCCTGTAAGTACTTTTAAGAGGAAAAAATACTGAAAAATGTAAAATATTTTCAGCATATTTTAACTTGTAAATGTATTCTTTTTAATCAGGAAAAACAGCTAACATGTGGTGCTAACCAAAATGGTTCTCAAGCAGAGTGTGAACTTGGAAATCCTTTTAAAAGAAATTCTAATGTAAGTTGCACTTACTTTACTTAAGTTTTAAAATCTCATTCTTGACTGCAGTCATCCAAAGTTTCTGTGTGTCACAACTGGAAATTTGATTCAGATCTGTCTTTTTAACTCTAGAACTTAGTAGTGCATTTCTATAAAATTTCATGTATCAATGTATCTTATAAAGAGCTCATATATTTTGTTATCTTCTTTCTTGTTTAGGTAACCTTCTATCTGATCTTAAGTACCACTAAAGTTAATGTCGATACAACAGACTTAGACATTAACCTGAAGCTGGAAACGTAAGTTTTCTTTGTGTGCATGCACCTGTGCTGTGCTTTGACATACAGTTGTAAACATTTTGAATTCATTTATTTGGTTCACTGAAGTAATTTAATAGTAAAGAGAAACCCACTAAATTTGTAAAATAAACACCATTGTTTCCTTTTCATTGTAGAACAAGCACTCAGGTTGATTTGACTCCAATTGCAGCCAGTGCTAAAGTGGTTCTTGAATTGCTTTTATCACTCACTGGGTAAGTGTTGATAGCATGACAAACTGGGGGGTCTGGGGACAGTTTTGCTGCAGGCTCATTAAAATCTGATCATTCTCGTTCCCCACCCCCACCTGAACAGAGTTGCTAAGCCTTCTCAGGTATATTTTGGAGGTAACATCGTTGGAGAGAGTGCTATGAAATCTGAAGATGATATTGGAAACCTCATAGAGTATGAATTCAGAGTGAGTAATTTAGATTAATACCAACAGCTGCTTTTAATCAAATGCACAGCTTCTTGCTTTATGCATATGAATACTTAGAAAAGTTGCTATATTGAAATTGGCTTTCTTTGTCCCAAAATCCTGACTTCTTTATCAGAACACGTAGTTTGACTGTGGACTAGAGCTTCTTTTAGGCCTTGGTGTTTTATGATCATATTCTGAGGAAGTGGCTTGAGGCTGCCTGCACACTTTTTTTTTGGAGCAGTTCATGTACATTCAGTTGTGTGGCATAAAAGCTCCTGCAGGGAGGGAACACAAGTTAAAGCAGAACCTGCCTGGGGCCTGCCCAGGCCTTGGCTGGTGCACACAGGCAGCAAGAATGGGCTGAGGACAGAGCCAGTGCAAGGAGATGATGCGAGAGCCCCTCTGAATGTGTGGGTCTATTTCAGTGTCTTGGTCTTCTGCATAATACATCCAGGAGAACACTAAGAGAAATGAAAGTCCATCTCTGTCAATCCTTTACTTCTTTCTGTACCTGCATGTATGTATTATAGCAGCAGCAGTTAGAATACCTGATTTAGAACTTGCTATCATGATCAGCAACACTAAGCAAGTAAAAAAGAGGTTGGGAAAAAACTTCCAGACTTATGAGAGCAAGAACTTGTTCTCTCTCTGTGTCAGAGTTCCTCATAAACTTGCAGTTTGCCTCAGTTATGCAACCGACTGATTTGTTAACCCAAAACTGGAGTTGTTTCACGTGAAGATAGATTTCCAAAAATCAACAACTAAAAGTTCATGTTGGGGGATCCTATTCGTTGTATGTATTACTTGCTCTCCAAGTATGCTAGTTTTAGTATATGCTTTGTCTTTGTACTATTTTGACTGCCTTTGATCTGATTTAAATTTCCTGTTAGCTGCATGCTTAAAGCTTGTCCAAGTCAATAATGTTTCCAGGAAGAAAATCCCTCTAAAAAGTATTTCACAGTTTAAAGAATGTTTGTTTGTTTGTTTGTTTGCTTTAACAGGTAACTAACTTGGGCAGACCACTGAAAACATTTGGCACTGCTTCCCTAGATATCCAATGGCCAAAAGAAATTAGTAATGGCAAATGGCTGCTTTATTTGATGAAAATAGATTCCAAAGGCTTGGAAAAAGTCTCCTGTCAACCTGAGAATGAAATCAACAGTTTGCATGTTGCGGTGTGTTACCCTGTCTTCTGTTCCTCAATTGGTACAACATGAAAGCACCCCATAGCAAGTGAGAGTAAGGCATAAGAGCTTGCCTCTAGAAGGATTTATTTTTTATCTTAAGAAGCTCACAAGTACAGTATATGACCAATGTATCAGTGATTAAGCCTATTAGGAGACTTCATAACAGCTAATCAGGCTAATCTGCTAAAGGATAGATGCTACGTCGTGGTGACTGTTTTTGCAGTGGGCACTGCTGTCATATGCTCTTACACAGGATGAAACTGCTGATTGTTCTAACAAATTTCATCAGCATTACTGAAAACTGTTCAGTAATAAAAACATCTGAGTTCTTATTAGAAAAACAGTAAATAACTGTAAACATCTTCCCAGCCTGGCGGCATTCCATGTACTTTTTTTAAAGACAAAGGGCTTGAACTTCAATTCTATTTATTTACAACAAATACAATAAAAAGCAATTTTCATAGCCCTGGATTGTGCCTATGTAGAAAGATCTTTTTCCTAAAACTTGAACCACATTTTTTTCTTCTTCATATAATCTTAAGATCATAGAGGAGGAGCTTTTATTTTCCACCATTAGAACTGCATGCATATAAACCTGTTTTTGTCTGATCATTATATTAGTTAATATAACTTACAGTGAGTGTAATTAGTATACAGTTAAAAAACCCTGCATCTACTGACCTCAGAACATTTTTACTCTTTTAGCATAGTCCCAGTAATACCCTTTATCTAGAAATAAAAATGGAAATAGCATTGAAAGCTTTATAAATATAAAGCTCCCTTGCCCTATTAAAGAAAATAGTCTGTTGGCCATTCTTTAGGTAATCTCAAATTTTACTCTTAGCAGTAAATGTAGGTAAGTAGGGATGTATAATGCTGTCAGTCATGTGCTGATTTTGGAAGAAGAAAACACTGAGCTGTAGTTTCTCTGTTGTATGAATTAAAAGATTCTTATGATAAACTGCTTTTAGTTTTTTACTTTCATTTTTTCCTTTTAGGAATCCCATAACTTGAGAAGGAAGCGTGAAGTTGCAGAGAAGCAGACTACAGACAGCAAGGCATTTTCTTTATTCTCAGAAAGAAAATACAAGACCTTGGTAAGGATATTGCACCAACTATATTCTTGTCAGATACCTCTCCCTGCACTCGAAAGAGGGCTTTTCTGAGTTTGGCAGTGTGAAAGAAATTCTCTCTTAATATATCCAAGTATTGATGCTCTTAAAATTTGAACATTTAGATTATCTACTATGAGAAGGAACTAGGAAAGAATGTCTGCATAGTTACTTACATTAAAATAAGCAAGTAATAACTTCTTCATTGAATTTTCCCATTGCTGTCAGTAGAAACAGATAGTGGTTCTTGCACGTAAATTGGATTATATGCATAACACTTTTAATCTTGGAATGAGGTTTAAACAATCTGTGAAGATGTGATCTTATTTACCTGTAGAAATCTGTACTTGCAGAGCTGCAATGTGAATGCACGCTGTGTGGACATAAAGTGTCCCCTGAAGGGTTTTGACAGCAAGGCATCCATTGTGCTGCGTTCCAGACTGTGGAACAGTACCTTCTTAGAGGTAAGTCCTCCTAGCTGCCATTTTTGAAAGGTTAAGAGTTCTTTCCTGTTCTGTGTCTAATGTTCATATTTTATTTTGGAACAGGAATACTCCAAAATGAATTACCTTGACATTCTTGTTAGGGCTTCTATCAGTGTTCCTGCTGCAGCTAAGAATGTTAAACTCACAAATGAAATTACTCAGGTAGGTTCAGTGTTTAATGCTAACCACATGTTATGGTTGTGATTGTTCTAGCTTATCTCCAAAGACCAGGGATGAAACAAATTTGAAACCAAACTATCTAAAAGTTTAACTTTTCAACTGAGTTTCGAATTATTGATCATTTTTTTAGGTGGCTGGAAAAACTCATTACCATATTGAAATTATACCAGTGGGAACTTTTTCTTCAAAAGCATTTTGTGGAAGACATTTGTTATAGAAGAGATAAAGACTATATAAATTGCAGCTTTCTAATTAAACATGTACCTTCTGAAATACTCTTTCCACCTGCACATTTTCTGTCCTTCAGGTGCGTGTTACTGTATTTCCTGCAAAACCAGTAGCCCTTTATACAGGAGTTCCGTGGTGGATCATCGCGGTGGCTATCCTTGCTGGAATACTCATGCTTGCACTCTTGGTATTCTTACTATGGAAGGTGAGCTTTTATTCATCTGGTTGTTTTTTATTTTCTGGTCTGTAATTGACAAGATAGCAAACTAATTAAGTAAATGATTAAGTATTTGGAACTCAAAATAGGGCAAAACTGCACAAAACATACATTATCAGTTTTTCAGTTTTGCAACATTTGGAATGAAAATGGTTTTATGGGCAGACTTGTTATGTAATTTTTCTTTTTTCACATCCTCAAAAGGAAGTATTTTGAGCTCTGGACAAAACTTGAGACAAATGTTCAGAGGCCATAGTTTGATATAGCTAATGGGAGCCTCTGCAGTTAGGTGTAAAATTTCATGTGAGCTGTTTACAAATGTTTTATCAGGGCTCTGTTCTCATAACATCAGAAATACCATTAAACTGATAGCAGATGAAAATAACCAAAAGCCCAGTATTAATACATAGCCAAATGTGCCAGTGAATTTCTGTATTACTGCTTTTTTATCTTAGAAACCGTAAAAGAACAAAAAAAGAGGTATAGAAAATGGTTAACTATTTGCAGAAGAAAAAATCAAGTACCTAATGACCTTTGTAAAAATGCCAATTATCTGTGGTCCCAAGTATCCCAGAGCAGTCCTTTTATTCTTAGTTTTTAGAGGTGTAGGCAGTTAGCATTTGCTGTTATGGGACAGCAGAAGGTTATTAGGAAGAGGAGGTGAAGAATACCCGATCTGTCACTTTTTTCCAGTGAAACTGCAGCCGTTAGCTTTGAGGAACTGCTATTTTGCTGCAGTTCACTTCCTATAGGATAGTTCTCATTTCCTTATTTTTTTAAGAAATGCCCATCTGCTCCTGCAAATATTCCTGATGAATGAATAATTTGGGTGGGCTCCTAGGTTCGTAACTACTAGTGTTTTACTGTGCATGAAAATATAGGCATTTTTTGCATGCATGCACAGTGTAAAATGTTGTTTTTGATGGCACAGACTGTGCTGTTCTGTGAAGCACAAACATTGTACTGCAAAGACAGATACATCATTGGTTTAAGACAAAAGCTTGTATTGAAGGGGTCACAGCAGTAACTGGTTTTGTTTTACGCTCTGTGTTTTTTTTTGTCCTGTGCACTAGTCCACAAACAGGTTTCTGTATAGGCTTCTTCCTGCTCTTCACAGTCACCTTCACTTGCTATGGACATACGTTATTGTAGCTTTTCTTAAAAAAACTCCAAACAGATTCCCTACAAATTTATCAAAATGCCTCTGAAATAATATTCTCAGGTTACTCTGTTAATAACTCAGGTTATTCTGTTACTATATACACAGTGAGTTAGCCCAAGAAGTTCTCAGGTCTAGAAACAGCTGAGTTCTTGTGATGATTTTTTTTTTTTTTTTTTTGGTTTGCCTGTGAAGGGGTAATGATAAGACAGTTCACAGAGTTAAGTCAGTTTTAATAGGTTTGACTTCTTCAAGTCCACAAAAATTGACTCAATACCTTGCTTCCTTGTAGTGTGGTTTCTTCAAGAGAAATAAGAAAGATCATTACGATGCCACATATCACAAGGCTGAGATCCATGCTCAGCCATCTGATAAAGAGAGGCTTACTTCTGATGCATAGTACTGATCTACTTCTGTAATTGGTAACTGATGGTATTTTTTAATTTCTAGCTGTGGCACATGCTATGGTTGCAGTGGCTAACTATGAAGCTTTTTCTGCATAAGTTCTATTAACTTTTGGATTTCAAGCTATCATACTTGCTTGCTCCTTCTGTTGACAGATTTTCAGCTTGTGGTGCATGTGAACACACAGAGGTGTTTACCCTGGTCTGAAATGCTTCTTATTTATTTATTTAAAAAACATGGTGATCTGTTGCAATGGGGTTTAGTATTTTTTAAAATTTATGCTTTAACATTACAAGTAAGTCTTTAAGCTTGCAAGATGGGAATCAACACTGTAGAGTTAAGATGTAAAGATAAGACTATATGGAAAATACATAAATTTGCTTTACTAACCTTTAGTGCATGCTGAAAGGTACATGATGCTTATATTGGAGAAGGGTTTTCATAATGAGAATTTATTGCTGTGGAAACATCTGTTTTACCTGAGTTCTAAGGTGTACTTCTTCTCTAGGAATACACTTTGCAGAAGCTACAAGATGCATGATCATTTATGCTTCCAGCAACCTTTATTCCGCTTAAGATAGTTATATGCATGTACATTGTATCCATAAGTGATGCCTGGGACAAGGGGGTGTTTTTGAATTCTTAATTCTTAATTCTTAATGTCAAAAGTATTTAATGACACTATGGGATAAGCTAAAGATTTCGTCTTTGCTCACTGAAAATTTTCTAAAATTCAGTTCCACCTAAGTTGCAATGTTGAAAAAACCCCAAATCATTGACCAAAGAGAACCAAAAACTCAGCACCTCTTATACTGTGAACAAAACCTTGCCTACTTTAACATCTTACCCCCAGTGGTATCTAATGACAGCTGGATGGCACAATGTCTCTTAACCTGAATCTTGCCCTCAGTGATCCATAAGGACGTAAATCTGAGTGTGCACCAATCATCATCTTTGTAATACTGTGGCCATAGCTCCCTTTTGTTTTGGAAATTATTTTAGTCCATTCCTTGATATTCAAAATCAGTTTTTACAGTGGCTTTGAATAAAAAATTCCACAGCACAAATAAGCTGTTATAGATTTCATCCATGGTGACTTCCCATGGCAAACTAAGCAAGACTCGTACTTCTAATACAGCATGTGTGGTTAGTTCCGGTGACTGAAGTTGAAATGGTGCTTTGAAAACCAAGGCCCTTAGGGTAACTTTTCTTGAATGTTCTGGAAGTCTTTCTGTAGGTTCTTAAGGGTAAATCATGTCACCATACAGGAAGACACTGAAGTACATACCTACCTTTGATTCAGGAGAAGCAGCTTTCCTGTGTGTAGCAGTAAATGTCCTCATTAGATGAATGAACAGCTTTGTACTGGAGGGAATCTTTTAAAGGTATTTGATTACCGTGGATAGTCAGAGCATGCCCTTTGTCTTTAACTGCTGCTGAACAGCTAATGCAGACCTCTCGGCTCACATTTGTACAGCTACGTATGCTACATTTTTGGCCTACATGCTTTTGTTTTCAATTTTCTTATCTGCTTATTTGTGTGAAGGAAGAATTTACTGCCTCTACAATTGCAGTACTTTGGCAGCAACTGACACCCAAACCGTTCTCTTCCTTCTCTGCACAGTGCGGGTTCTTCCGGCGTTCCAGGTACGAAGACAGTGTCCCCCGCTATCACGCTGTAAGAATTCGGAAAGAGGAGCGACAGATCAAAGATGGGGAAAGCAAAGACCTTGAGACAAAACAGTGGTTCACCAAATGGAATGAAAATGAGAGTTATTCTTAGGCAAAAATGTTGTTTATCCACAAAGTTCAGACAGAGGTTAAAGTTTTCATTCATGGAATACTGATGGAGTTAGACCTGTGAACACTACGGACATTCAGCATTTGATTTTAGATATTACGACTTATATTGAGGCTTTTATTTGCACAGTTAAAATGGCTTCAACAGACTTTATCTGCGTTATTTAATTTTCACACTGCCTCTTCACCCCGGTAAATCTAACCCACGCTTTAGAAAATACTATGCTGATTTGGAGTCTTTTCTGCAAAATAAGCAAAACCACTACAGCAGACCTTTAACTGTGATCCCGACCTTCTTCCTAGGTATGTAAGGAATGCAGGATTAGGGTCAAGATGAGTTCTCCATTGTTTCCTCAATGCATAGTGCTTTATAAAGACACAGTGGCCTTACCACACTTTGTTCAAGTATAACTGAAGACTTGCAAGTCTGCTTTAGTCATAACCTTTGCCTGCTGCAGTAGTTAGGGCTTAACAAAAAGCATCATCTTAAATTACATGTGCAATGGGTCATGTTGCTTGATTTTGTTTTTGTTTTTTTTTTTTAAGATCAGCTTGTGTGATTCTTGCTCACAACAAATATACACAGGTTCTTGGTTTTTTTAAAAGAGAGGCTTGAATATTAGATGTACTTTCTGTATATATATATTTTAGTCATTTTTTTATTTATTTTTATTATAAATCATTGTCTTTGACCAACTGGTAGGCCAAAGACTAATGAATTTTCAAATCCACTGTTCTGGTTTTTGTGTTTCTGTTTTTGAACTTCAGATTATGAGACCTGAGGCTTTCACTGCATTTTAATAAATCACAGAAGGTGCCAATGCTTTCTAAAATGTAAATATTCATACAAATGATGCGTATGGGTGCTTTCTTTTCCTGATACTTGTAACGTCAGGTCCTGTAACATGATTTGTGTATTATTGTGGACTGTTTAACAATTTGGACACCAAGCAGGAGTAGTGTTTTAGATACCATTTTATACTTGCTGCAAGAAAGTGAAAACTCCTTTGGAAACTGCTTTCCAGCTTCATAAGGACTTCCTGGTTGGTAAAAGGCATTGACTACTGCAACTGTTGTATAGCACTTGAAGGAGGCTATAGACGTCTAATTTACCTTAACTGTAAGGATCTGAGCTGATCCATGTTGAGACTACTGAATCGTCTTGAACACCTGAATGTTGATAAAAGTAGAACAATTATGTTATTAGTAATCTGGTTATTGTAACATAGCTGAGAAAATGATTTAAAGAGTTTACTTTTTTACCCATGTTCTAAAGCCTTGGTACTATTTAAGAACAAAGATTTTGCTCATGATTGTGTATTCCATGTGATACAAATTCTGCTCAAAAAGTATGCATGTTAATTGCTTGTAATATGAACTATGCAAAAACCTCTTGGTACTTTTTCCCCTCATAGGGTAAAAAAACCTGCTAGAAGGGCAGTTGTCAAGTATCTTATTGATAACTTTGAATGTACCTTCTTGGAAGGTGTGGTCACCTAAAAAGTTACCTTTAGTGTTAAGAAAGATGAGTCTAGTAAACGAGATAATCTCAGTCTGTTATGACCCTGACTTTATGAACACTTACATATTAATTCAGATGTTACTCAATTTTTGAGCTTCTAGAATTCTAGCTTGTTTGCTTAAAGGCTCAGCAGCATCAGAAGCCAGGCTAATCAGGGGCTAAGAAGCTTGAGAAATACCCCTCAATATAAAATCAGATTCTGGTCCTCACCTAAGAACATGAATGTCTTAGCAGTGTTAGGGTTCTTGAAAAGTAAGTCATGTCACTGATATATTTTTATCTCAAAATTTCATTATACCAGCTAAGAATGCTACATCATTCCATGATTAGAAATTACCTGTGGATATTTGTATAGAAGTGTGAAATAAATTTTTTAAAATTAAAGATGGTCTTGGGAATAGTGATTTTATCATACTTAACGGAGGTGGCCATAGCTTTGAGTTCGCCAGAACAGGCTCAAAGTGGCAGGCTTTAACAAGTTCTCTCACTCTCAGCAATGCTGTAGCTGTCACTGCCCTGCGCCATGAAAGGGGCTGATAAGGAGCTGCAGGAGATAAGGCACAATCTCACACTCGCAGGCTCTCTGCTGCTTGCTGCAGGTGCCAGCACTGTTAAAGAGTCAGAGCACCACGTGCCAGCTCCCACCAGGACACGGCTCCCCTCTCCTCGCTCTGTGTCCCGGGGATGTTCCATGCAAGCAACCTCCTAAAAATTTTCTTAAATACTGCTAGATGAGTATTTAAGTAAGTAGTGGAAATGGATACATCCCCAAAACTGGTCAAGGACTTTGCACACTATTTGTATTTAGCAGTGTAAATAGTGACAAAATGTCAATAAAGTGACAAAAATGTAAATGAAAGTGACAGTCAGTAACACAATTGCAGGGTACAGTTTTGAGTCCACCAAAAAAAACTATGGAAAAGCCAAAAATATTCAGGGAAAAAAACCCCCACCACACCCAACAGAGGAAATGTGGCTTATCACCACTTCTGAGATGTCAGTCCTCACTGGATGCTTTGCTCAGTGTTGCTGAAAGGCCTTTTGATGCAACAAAGCCCAAAGATAAAGGTTAGCTGCATATATGCTAGGCTACTGTTTGTTGTTGAGGCCAAGAAGCTTCCAGAACTAGAACCAGAAAATGCTGCTAGACCCTTCAGAGCATCTCAAAGATGAGAACTCAAGCTGCTCTTATTAAACAATTACTCTCCTTTACATAATGCCCGCAAACATTTGTCTACAAGAAGAAAAAATACTGACTGGCAGAACAGTGAAGTAGTTGATCATAGTAAGTTTAGTACAAATCTATTATATTGGGCTTTATATATATGCTCATATATACCATACACCTAATAGTGATATATGTGATATATAAGACTTGATGTTTACTATATACAGTGTGTGCTTTTGTGCAGTGTATATTTGTCTTTATATAAAAAGTAGACACACTCTATATAGTCCAAGGTACATAAATATAATGTTGGTAACCTGCAATACTTTCCCCTATGTTTAACTGTCACAGCACCACAGACATACCTTGTGAGAGAATACACCTCTCAATATAAGGGACCACCACAGTTTCAATAGTCACCTATCCGTAAGTTAAATGTGGAAAAAGAGAGGGAACATCAGTTGGAAATCAGGAATCAGCACATGAAGTAAAAGGAAACTTCTGAAAGGGGCACTGAACCGCCAATCCCCATAAAGCACCCTCCTTGCAATGCTGATCATCATGGCTGCAGCGTGTCTTAGACTGCACAGAACCAGAGCACTGCTCATGTTCCATCAGCTGCAGTAACTTCTCCCAGCACAGAGCAGGCAAGTGTGTCAGCAGTTGGTTTGCAAAGGCCAGGAAACCAAGCTGTGATGAACCAACCAGACAACTGCAGCCAGTGCTCTGAGGAGGGAACAGCCCGTGGATGTGCGTGGACGTGCTTCAGCTGCCTTGCAGACAGCACGGCTCTGTGGCACAAGAAGAATGGCAGCAGAGTATTTCCCTATAGGGATTGTGTAACCAGTTGCTTCAGTTTTTTATCCCAGTCCTCAGACATCTCTCAGTGTCTGTCTTCCCAGGCCCCAAAGTCATAATCCATACTGTACACCTTTTACAGCCTCATAAACCTTGCTGAGTCCTAACCTTGTGAGAAAAGCACAGCTAAACTCCTTATCCCAAAAGACTGCTGCTGAAACGGGCCTTAAACCCCAGCCAAAGTGTGACATTGTCACAATAAAGGGGTTGGGGACCTGCAATTTGCATTTTTTTATACGGCAAGAAAGACCTCTTTCTTCCTTTTCTAGCTCTGCAAAATGGTTGTTTGCAAGCAGCACCTTTTCAGGCTTCCATACCTGCCTCAAATATCCTAGAAAACACAGAGAACAGTTTTTTGCAGGAAGAGGTATCCTTGCTGCTGCAGACCAAGATAAATCCCCCTCATCGCTGATACACAATGCTAACTATGTATTTTATCTCTCAATCCCAGTGGGGGGATAGGGAAGGAAGGGACAAAAAAGTCATATACTTTTGTCAGGAACATATGAAATAATGCAACTGGTAAGCTGATTAAAAGGAATGTTTGCAGGATATTGCTTGGTTTCTTGAAGTGGAGGGGTCCAACAGTACCGCAGTACAGAGCCGAGAAGTGCATCACTGCCAGCCAGCTTACAAGGCACTCTGATCGATTCCAGCTTAGCAAGGAGGAGCAACATGAAAACAGCCATCCTGGACCTGGCCACAAACTCCAGAGTTTAATTATACACTGCATAAAAATAAACCCATCTATTCTTAAATCTGCTTTAGTTTGATAACTCCTATGGAAACCTCTCTGTATTTTTGACCAACTCTGCTGCCATTCTGATATATTTTAATTTCTACCTCTGCTAAAAAGAGACCAAAGCCACATAAGCCAATGTAACCCTAAGAATTTGTCTAACATAGCAAAAGCTCAACTTATTGACAAAAACAAAGACAAACCTAAGACCAACAAACAATGTGTGCGGGTTAAGTATGGAAGCTGAAAAGAGACATGGCTAGATGGGCCAGGTGACTGTGCAGGCATTGCAGCAGAGCATATAAACCAGAAAAGAAAGAGAAAAGAAAAGAGATATCCTAAGGATATTCATACCTGGCAATTTAAGTTTTTTTCTTAATCTGAGCTGCACCTACTTTGGAGGACATTAAAGAAAAGAGCACCAGTACATGCAGCACTCAAGAAATGACGACTTCCAGTATTACCCTAACAAACAAGAAAGTCTTTCTATGGAACACCCTGCAATATTAAAACTTAAAAAAAAAATTAAATTTAAGTTCAACTAAATGTTGTGTTTTCAATTCTTTTGAAATCTGAATTGTTCTGTCCCATTTAAATTATGGATCCAGATGTATTAGAATTTCAAGAACACCAATAAGCATGAATATGAGTAGGAAAAATGCCAAATAACAAAAATAATACATTTCTCCTTTCTGGTTTGCATAAGAATTTGCAGAAATTAGTACATCAGAGTCCTGGCTGGTGTCACACTGGATCATATCACAGCAAGCCCCTATAAAATCATCAATGAGAGAAAGAGGTTTTAGGGGAGAAAGAGCATTCAAAATACTCTCCAATATTCTAACAGAACATGGTTACATGGATCAGTATCTGATCAATCATTTAAACAAGACCAAGAAAACACCATTAGGTAAATAGAGAGGTTCTTCTCTGAACACAGCATTTAAAGAATTATCCACCATTTTATCCACACTTACTTCTGTGACTGCTCATCCTGCACAACTTTTCCTGAGAAGAGCGCTCACTGTTTACGTGACTGTGTATGGTCTCTAGCTTACAACACATAACGATTTATTTAACCTCTGGCAGCCTTTGCCATGTCTTGTGGCTGGAGACTGCCGTCCAAAGATAACTTTAGGCTCAAGGCCAGTTTTTAAGGCATGTCTGTAAAGCTGAAACATAAAACAATGAAACAGAAATACATAGATGTAAAAGATGAAGCCAATCCAGAGCCATTGTAAGAAATTGCAACAGTTTACAAAGACTCGATGTACTGCTTGTAGGCACTGCTTTATCTAGCACTGGCTCACAGCTGAGAGACCATCATAAAATGGTTTTGAGCACAGCAGTTCTCAAGTACAAGTCCCACACAATTACAAACTGGAGCAGCACAAGCTACTCCTCGGTGTTCCCGGGGCCTACAAGCAGCAATAAGCAAAACCTGCCAATAAGCTGTATTTGTAGAAGTCTTGCAGAGATAGACAAGCTGTCTGTTCACCCCATTAGCCACCACTCCCTGGCCAGAGCAGAACAAGCCATTCAGTTTCCTGCATAAAGATTAAGGTATGGTTGGATTACAAACCATCTGAGAAAAGCAGGGTGCAGTTACTGCTCAGGACTGCATCTAGAGGCTAACTGAATCAAATGTTTTCTGTATTTCAATGCAACATTTAAAAGAATTATGTAAGACAACCTTAAACGGGGGGCAATCCAACAAAGCACTGAACGGATTAATGTGATTGCTGTACCAAAACTATTCCTGCTCTAGTGGATGCCATGGGATATCCACTGCCACTATCATATCACAGACAAGTCACAGGCACAAGGTATGTTTAAAGGAAACCAAACAATATTGAAAAGTTGATTTAATAAGATCAATTTATGGGGCAAATACCAGTATCCACAACAAAAAAAGGAAATTATACACGGCATGATCCACTGTTGATATTCCTGTTTTCTCTTTTCAGGAATGACACTGGGAATCATGCCAGCATAGCTCCACTGGAGATCAGGTTAGCCATCAAAGGATTGCTTATCCCTCTTGCAGGAGCACCCACTGCCAGCATGAACCAAATTTGGTTCAGACATCAACAAGCTCCCCACAGGCTGGAGACCCTCTCTTCTTTATTTTAATCAATATGGTAACTACAGTACATTCCACACTATATATGTTTCTTCACTGCGACTACAATCTACTGTTAACAGTAATTATAAGGGAAGGTCATAAAGGCACCTTGCCCACTGAAACGCAAAAGGTAAACTGGGCTAATCCTTGTTACTGAACAGTATTTCTGCATGGTATAGTGTGGAGAATAATTTGATGGGTGGCACTGTTGCAGAGGCCGAGACCCTCTCTTCTTTATTTTAAATGTTAATGGTTAATGGTTATGGTTAACAAAACCATAATAATTAGGTAGCCAAAATTTTCCCTCAAATTACAACTGGAACATAGCATTAACCTGCTTATAGGCAGAGAAGCAAGAGGTGACCGCACTGTCACTCTGTGGAACACCATGAACTGACTTCAGACATGGGGGAATTGGGATGGTGCATTCCCTCCTGCACCTCCTCAGGCCTGCTCTACGATCGCAGGAATTACCTCCCTCAATTGCAGTGCAAATGAAATGGCACCATTCTTACTGGACTTTTTTCCTCCAAAATTTCAGGCAGTTACAAACTCAGCTTATGGCCAGGATGAAAACATACTGATGACTAAAGCCAAGCATCTCCTGACCCAATAAAGAGCAGTACCAAGAGAGGCCCTTTGAGCTCTCCCAGACGACAGCAGGCTGTGACCAGCACGTCTCTGAGTGCGACACCTCCTGGAGCTCACGAGCCCTCAAGTCTGCCATACTAGAAAGACCATCCCCCTACAGCCCTCGAGGAGCAACTCTTGCCTGTTGAGAAAGGTAAACAGCTTTGACGTACTCCACTGAACTCAAGGAGAACTTCTCATCCTAACTTTGTACACAGGTATATATGTACACACCTCTGTGCCTTTATGTGAATTATGGCCTATGCAGTAACCAACAGAGTGAACCTTGTGTTCAAACTCTGCTAGGTCACTAAGTTAAACTCAAATAAAATACTAAATTATTAAAGCAGGTATGTTTACCAAAACAAAGGTAGGAATTATTGAAAAATTCATATTATTTGAAAGTGACAAAGTGCTTGCTTAACATAAGTAGCTAGAATTGTTAGAGCAAGCTGAGCTATATAGCTGTATTGCGTAGGTCAAAGACGGATCACAGTGAAGCCTGGAACTAACAGCCGACACATTACTAATAGTTAGAATAGACAAAACTGTAATCTAAATATTACTTAAAAATTAACAGCTGGAGCAACCACATTATAACATGGACTACAGAACTGACTGAAACCCCCACAGAAACAGACCTAAGAGGATGTGAAGATGCCCACGTGGCAAACACTTGGTAACAAAACAGCAAAGCAATGAAGGGCAAGAAGGGCCCAGACTCTAATATGGCTATTGATCCGGACTGTCGTGTGAGGGGTGTGGAGTTTAGACTGCAATAATTACCCAAGGATTTCTTCATCTGGAGTCCATCTTTTGAGGAACCTAGCTCAAGCTACCAGGTATTAAAATTAATCTGTATCAATAAATCTATCTGATGGAGATGAGAGCCTAGTGTCAAAAAGTACTTTAACATCTATACTGCAGGAAGTTTATCATAAATGCTTATAATCACTCTTAACCGCCTTTTTTTTGTTAGTATTCTAGATATTTCTACCACAGCAGGACAACAAACCATTCAAAACAGAGTTTACACATGTTGCATTTTAACAGGCAGTAAAGTGATTTACTGTGACACACGGTCCAAGTGCTTTTCTACCAATACAGACACGTATTGTGCTCATTGCTGACTAATTAGGAGTGTATCTGTAAAGGCAGAAGCCCTATTCTTCCTCTGTGGTTGTGGGGGCTTTTTCGTTTGTTTGAATCTCTTTTTCCCGGTTACTGAAAGATCCTCTGTGGTTGTGGGGGCCTGGGCAGACACAGGTGCGACAGCGAGAAGACACAGGGCTGTTCAAGCCCGGCCGATTCCCTCGGGTGAGGCTCTGCCCTCCCGTCGGCCCTACGGATAACGCCGGCGCTTCCGTGTGTTTCTGCAGCTTCCCGTTCCAGCCCGCGGGTCACCCATGCCGGGAGCCGGGTCCCCGCCGCCCTCCAAGGCTCCTGCCCGGCCCCAGCCCACGGCGAGGGGGAGCCCGGGGTGCGCTGAGCCCGCATGGCCGAGGCCCCGGGCACCCCAATGCCAGGCCAGCGCCGCTGGTGCACGGGCATCTCTCCACCTCGCCGCAGCCCCTGCGGTCCCGGTCCACGCACCCACAGCTCCCCCGGCCCCCTCACGGCTCCCCGCCCCTGGGCCAGTGCGCACCCGCAGCCCTTCGCCGGGCAGGCGGCGACACCGGCCCCAGTAACGCCGCGTACGTGTCCGTGGCCGGGCTCCTCCACGAAGCAAGCGTCGCTTTCTCCGGGCGGGCCGTCAAGGCGCTGCGGGCAGCCGAGCGGCCACCTCAGGCGCTGCCGGGCGGCTCCGCACACCGCCGCCCCGCTCCCTCAGAGCCGCCCTCTCCTCCGCCCAGCGCCGCTGCGGGGCTGGGCCGGACGGAGACACCCACCCCCCCTCAGGCACCTCCTCCCGGCGGCGCGGCGGAGGCGGCCGCGGCCTGGGCAGGGGCCGGGGGAACGGCGCGGCGGGAAATGGCGGCTGGATCGGGCTGAGCTGAGGGGACGGAGCTGCACCATGAGGTTGCTGCGCGCCCTTCTGCGCGGCGCCGCCCCGGGCAGCGCCTCCGCGGGCAGCATCCCGCAGCAGGTGGACTTCTACTCACGCTTCTCCCCCTCGCCGCTCTCCATGAAGCAGTTTCTGGACTTCGGTGAGTCCCCGCCGAGCCGCCCTCGACCGCTGCCCCTCCTCCCACAGGTGCCTGTGAGGAGCGGGACGGCCGCGACCCCTCACCCCGTCAGCGCTGCCCGGCTGTTGCTTATCTCTTTTAATGATGTGCTTTCTGGCAGAAAAGGGCTCTGCTTCCTTCTGGGGCAAGGGAGTCCAGTTGGCTCATTCCCGGACACTGCAACTATGACAAGGTTGAAATTTAACTGAAAAGTCCAGTTTTTGGCACCACCAGGGTAGTAGGGTGTTTTCCTGCAGAACCGGCAGTGTTGGGGAGAGGGTGGGAACAGCTGTGACAACTGGTGGCGTTAGAGCAGTGATTCAATCAGGTGAGACTGGTTAAGCCTTTTGCAAAGTAGCGTAGGCCTTCTAAAGGCATTTTCCAAACACGTGAAACGTTTAGCCTCAGCTGACACTGAGGGAGTGAAACAGTATCACTTCTCAGTCGCTTGTTTGTGCCCTACAGAAACAGCCTACCCAAATGTTGCTGTTTTAGAAGGTGCATAAGAGAAGGAACAGGATGCAGACACCAAGAGCCATCCTGGAGCATTTGGAATCTAGTCTTGAAAATGAGTAAATCAGTAACAGGATACTCAGTCATATGCTCTGTGCCAAAACCACATGTCCTAACGCTTCCAGGTTTGACTGTCATCCTGGAAACAAAAGGGTTCACAGGAATTGTTCTATTCTGCTTCAAAGCAAAGACCACATAGAGAAGAGTTGTGTAAGTCACACTGAGAAATCTTTTCAAAGCCTGAGGTTGGAGTCATTCTATAATGAATTGTTTCTATACCCCAGGCGCTTTGTTGTGCATACATGTTTACGTAAGCGTTATATATTTAACTAGTTGATAGTTTCATGGCTTTTTATAGTTTTGTAAGTAAAACCTAAGTGAGAACTAATCCTACAACCCCAAACTTTGTATAAGCAGGAAGACTTACAAAGAAGACTTTCTCATAATTATCTGCTGTCACTTCCTCCATCTATTCAATGTTCCACTCGTGGCAATGAAACGTCTCTGACAAGTAAAACTCCAGATTCCTACAGGAACCCCACCGTATGTTCTGTTGCTACCATACTTTCAAAGCAAAGAATCCTACAATTCAGAGTTTGCTTTGACCTGTATTATTTTACCACTGCTGATAACATAATGCTTACCGTAAAATCAGTGTTTATTTTCAAGGCACACTATTACCTTGTGTCAAAAGATAGTCTACTTTTTTGCTCTTAGCAGTACCTGAACATAAAGTAAAAATAATCTTGGAAACTTTAAAATATTTTTTCTCTCTTTTGCTTAAGGATTTAATCACAGAGAGTAAAAGCTGATAACAGAAAAAAAAAAAGAATGTAAGACAGAGACAGTATTTGTCTATAACATTCTGTAGCCATTATAATCTCAAGTGTTTTCGTTACGGATTTTTTTTTTTTTTTGCTCCTTTTGCTAGAGTGAGAGCAGGCAAAGAAGAAATAATAAAATCTGGTAAAGCTAACTTTAAAACCCAAAATATTCTGTAAGCAAATTTAGGTCTGGTCTTGGGTTATAAGACCACAGTATTTTCTCCAGGAGTCTTACCCATTCTTTGCCTAGATGTTGACTGCACAGGGAAAGAGAGTAATTTGCCTGTTCAATTTGCCTGCCCTTATACTGCCTTCCATATTAGACCCAGGATTGCAAAGGTAAGGCCTTCAGATACAAAAACTATTTTGTGGAATGTAATTTGCTGTGTATATGAGGCATTTAAAGATTATATTTACATTCTAATACCTCCAATCTCATTTATTCTTGGAATTTTACCCAAGAAAAGAGAAGGGTCAGTAACACATGCCCGAAATGCAATCTGATGAGGGAGAAGAATGAAGGGTTTCTAGGCAGAGGTCATATGTAGCCAATGCATGCTGGTGCGTGCCATTGCAGGCGAGTTTCTTGTAAATTATTCACTTTTTTATTAACTGATGTTCTTTCATCAGTGTAGTTTACAATGTGTCTGAGTCTGCATGCTTTAAACTGCTCTATTTCAATTTGGTGAAGATTTTTCATGTTTAAAGCACTCCCAGCATCCTTTGATCTTTCCTCATCCCTTCTTTTAATCTTCTTCCCCAACTCCCCCTTACCAAATGGAAGGAGTGAACTGAGCAGTAACACAGGAGTTAATTTTGAGATATCTGTTGTGAAACACTCAACCTGAAGTATATACTTCACTGCTGCAGATGGGCAGGTTAGGGAGTCCAGATGCTGTTTATGTGACAGTCTGGAAGTCTAGAATGAAGTCTGGCTGATAATGAAGTACAGCATTTCTTAGTCTCTTCCCCACACTGCACCCTCCTTTCTCGCCTAGGAAAACAAGCTTTGTGGGCGTAAATGTAGGTCCTGATTTTAATAACCACATTTAATTGCCACCTGCACAGATGACACTTGCTCTTACAAAAGGACAGGTCAGTTATCAACAGAGGCAGTATTTTCACTTCTAGCTTTTAAAAAGGTAAAAATTTAAATGTATTAATGTCCTAATGGCTAAGCAGAGTAGCTGTCCTACTTTCATTTCTTTCTCACTATTCATGTGAATTCATTCATCTGACTTCTGTTCCTGTAAGACTGAATTTAAACTACAACAGATTTAGTTGAAAATGAGATCAATATTACTGAATTTATTTTCTGAAAGTGTTTGAGGATGAGTGTTGGTAATTCACTAAGATCAGTGATCAAAAGCAGGGTGTATGGAACTGTGATACTTCATAAACAGTTTCCTGCGCTGGTTTCATTTGCTTCTCTGACATGCTCAGAATGACATATTGTTTGATCAGTGCTGGTTAGAGTCAACGTTTGCTGCAAATAAAATGAACAATAGACATGGAGAGAAGCCATATTTAAAGTTATATAGTGTGGGTCTGCAACTGTTGCATTTGTTTCTCTTTATATATTGAAGATTCTCATTACTGCCATAGGGAGATTTCAGTATGTGATAAATTTTGAAATACAAGTGGGCTTCTGCCATGAAGGAAACACTGGCTTACCAGTCTGGCTGAGTCAGCTTTGGAACCAAGGCATAGGCCTCTTGTGCAAGAAGTAAGAGTTTGTGTAGTTCTCTACCGTAAGCATTGACTTAACTCTGATGTCATGTTGGTCTTAGGATCTGAAAATGCTTGTGAAAAGACTTCATTTATGTTTCTGCGACAAGAGTTGCCTGTGAGATTGGCAAACATAATGAAGGAAATAAGCTTGCTTCCAGACAACCTCCTAAGAACACCTTCAGTTCAGCTGGTGCAGAGCTGGTAAGAACAGTGACATTCCATTCCCTGAGGGGTGACCTTCTGCATATACACAGGTTGGAGGAACTCACTCCTACTGAAAGAACATTCATAGGCTTGTTACTTGGAACATTACTTATTTATACTGAGATATTAAATACACCAATGTCATCAGAAACTAAATTTACAGATGTGGGAAATAACCTTTAAGAGCATTTAGAGAACCCACAAGGGAATTGAAAATAATTAAGTATTGCACAGACTCATGTATGAGGATACAATTTTTTTTTTTAACAACAATCCACCAGAACAATGTTTAATAGGGAACTTACCTGAAAGTGAAGAAGCTAGTTGAAGCAGAACAGAAGCAGACTAAGGCACAAAATATAGTAAAAACCATTTACAAGACAGGTTACTGCAGATTGAGAGTAAAGGTATAGAAAATATGAAGAAAGAGCAATAGGAATCTCTCAAAGCCAAAACATAAAACAGCACAGAGAATGTGAAGGTATTAAAGTAAAAAAGACATTATTTGAAAAATAAAATTTGCTTTCAAGTAAGGAACTTAGGCATAAACTTTTTAAAAGTGAAAGCTAAACAGAGATTGCCTGGCAACTGCTAAAGGCACAAGGATTTCTGTAAGGGTTTTTAAAGGTAAGAGAACGCAATATCTTCCAGTAAGTGGGATTGACTAGATGACTGAATATGAAACGAGCTATCAATGAAGACGAAGGCTCTTAATGAAACACTAATGCTTACATTCTCATGGTACTACATTACATTGATCAAATGGGAAATTAATTCCATTTGGGCAAACACAAAGTAGAACACAGGGAAGAATCTCCTCTCCCTGTGTGCTTGCTTGCTTACAATGGAAAAAGACATTTTGATGCTACTGGGAATATTTTTCTGGATATGTCAGTTGATGGCAAGAAGGAAAATAGTGTTAGGACCTAAATAACAAATGGGGAGGAATATAATTGTACCACTGTGTTAGCCCATTATTCCCCTGAATTGCATGCAGCTTCATCCTGAACAGAAAAGACCAAGAGGGATAATCAGAGGGTTGGAACAATTTCTACGTGAGGAGAAACCAAATAGAATTCTTCAGCCTGGAAAATAAGTATCTAAGGAAAAGGATGGCAGAAATACTTAAGTCGTGAACAAATGGAAAGATTTTTCTAACAACAACTCACTGAGGCTGCAAATAAGTGATCACCTAAACATAAAGATGATATTTTATGCATTCTAATAGAATTGTGGAATTCATTGCTCTGGAAATTTTGGAAGAAAACGTCATAAATAGATTCAAAGGTATCTTAACAAAATTCACAGGGGAGACTGGTAAAATTATTTGGAAACTTGCAACATTGAAAGACCACAAATTGCTAACCAGAGAGAACTGGGGAGGCATATTAGAAATGGTCTTTATCTTGTTTGTTTCATTGACAGGTATGTCCAAAGTCTTCAGGAGATTCTTGACTTCAAGGACAAAAGCTCAGAAGATTCAGGGGTTATTCACAGGTAAAGCTTTGCTGTCACGTATGATAATATCTTGTTAATATTGTACGGAAGAACTGGCAAGAAAACGATAGCTTAAAAAAATTTCCTATCTCAAATCTTTACAGAAGAATTTCAGCAGTGTCATTCCCTGTCCCTAAGAGGAGGGTACATTAAAACAGGAAATTAAGCCCTTTAGCATAATGTCCTTCTGTAGAATGCTCTGGTCAGTGCTGGCTGACCGTAAGGGCCATTTGACAGGCATGGGTTGTTCTGCATGAAAACAGTTGGTATGATTTTCCCTTTCTCTTGGCAGTAACCAAGATAATAAATAAACAATAATTTTATAATAGTCAAAATAGTTGATTACTGGTTGTTTCAATGCTAGTCACCTGAAATATGCTGTGAAGACTGACCTGCCTTCTTACTGCAGTAGGTACACATCTGGTATTTTTGTATGGAAGTCTTCATTTTTGTAGACAGGCACTCTGTTTGCCAGAGTATTAAATTCCCTCAAAAGTGAAATACTAACAATGTATTCATTTCAGTTTTACAGATACCGTGATAAAAATCCGGAATCGACACAATGATGTAATTCCCACGATGGCTCAAGGAGTAATAGAATACAAGGAGAGCTTTGGCATCGATCCCGTGACCTCACAGAACGTGCAGTATTTTTTAGACCGCTTCTACATGAGTCGCATTTCAATCAGAATGCTCCTTAATCAACACTGTAAGTGCCAGTGTTCAAAGGAGGGCAAATGATACCTGTACCACGTCAGCTGTATTTTCCTTTAATGTTTAAGTGCTTAATATGTACTAAACTGCCACTTGGGATACTATTTGCCTTTCCATTCATAACTCATTCTTAGTACAATTCTTAGAATATTTATTAATAGTAGGCTTTCAAGTATGGCGAGGACTGAAATTATAGATTGCCTGTGAATTTTTCATTTAGCAAAACTGAAGAGACAAACTAAAATTATGAAATTATACTGGATATTAAATAAAGTTTTCTTTTTTGGCAGCTTTACTGTTTGGTGGGAGAATTAATCCAGCTCATCCAAAACACATTGGAAGCATCGATCCTAACTGCAATGTTGTTGAAGTTATTAGAGGTAAATTCAGATGATAAGAATCCTGAATATGTACATGAATGTCTATACTTAGAGCAAATACACATCCTGATATTCTTTCCTACCTGGAGCAGAAGTTTTATTTAAAAGTGTAATACAATTTTGTTTCTTTTTCCTATAAACCCAGTTTTTGTGAGAAAGTACACATCTCCCTGACAGTGCACAGTACTTCTAATTTTTGATTTTATGGCAGACTCTAAAGGAAAAAAAAAAAAGTGAGAGGGGGAAATGTAACTTCCTGTGTTTATTATTATAGATGGCTACGAAAATGCTAAGAGACTTTGTGATTTATATTATATGAGCTCTCCAGAACTTATCCTTGAGGAGTTGAATGGTAAGTGAATATGGGCAAGGCATGGTCTTGAACATCATGATGGCTTCTTCTAGAGGAGCTGGTGGTAAAATGTTCTCCTGCTTTTCCTATCGTTCATGTGTTCTCTGTATCTACTGTAATAAATAGTTTGGGTTAACTCTGGCAAAATGCTTTCCCCATTCCTCCCTTTAATTGGAAAACTGACATGAACAGAAGTTTTTGATACTACAGCTGTTGATGAACAGATTTTAGCAGGCTCCTTCCCTCCTTAAGAGTTCATGTGTCTTTACCGACATTACTGCATCTCACCCCCTCTGCATTTCTTGCAACACTTTCACGATTTATAAAAGACATCCCATTCCATCTTCATTATACCTGTGAGAAGTTATTAGAAAGCAACTATGATATGCCCTAATCAGTGATGCCATAGTGGGTTTTAAGATTAATTTCTAAAGCAGCAGGCAACATTTAAAAATCTTGATTATGACTTTTGATTAACATACAACTTTTCAAAAGATTTCTGTTCAGATTTTCCTTTTTTAAATTCAACAATACAAATTCACATTTTGAATTACTGTGGGAATGAATAAAAGATACCTCATTTGCTATTTAGTTATTTAGACTCTCTTCTCTCCAGCTAAATCACCAGGACAGCCCATGCAAGTGGTGTACGTGCCATCACATCTCTATCACATGGTTTTTGAACTTTTCAAGGTCTGTGCACTTACCATTAATTACACAATTCTTTCATACATCTTTGTTTGCTGAGATTGTATTGCTTTGACTTTTTGAACCAATTCCAGATAACAGTGTGTTTTTGCAAGTGCAAACTTCTTGCCATTTGGCTGCAGGAACACAGCTACACAGTGTTATTAGAGAAACAGCAATTGCATAGAAAATGAACAGCTTTGGAAGATGTATCTCTTTTACCTAGCCACTGAATACCTTCTAAATAGACAGCTTAAATCTTAAAACATATGAAGACATTAGTTAATAAAGCAAGTGAGAATAAGATATCCCAAAAACTGTGTATCTTCAAATCTGGTAAAATTGTGTAAGAGGTCCTAAAGAGCTTTCTTCAAGCAGTTCAGTCCTAGACTTTTCTTGGACTTTGTGTCATATTGCATGTACTATGTGCACTATAAAGAATTCTAAAACAAAAACTCTGTACATTGAACTATTCATATGTTTCCTTTAAAAAAACTAAGTATTTGAAGTCTCTGTATTCTAATAAACTATGTATATACTAGTAGTAAATAAACCAGAAATATTAAAAAACCCATTCTAAACTAATATACCTTTGTTGTGATTCTTAAATACAAGATAAAAATAACTACTAAATCGATGTTTTAAGATAATATACAAAGTGAATAGGATTTAAGTTGTACTTGAAAATTACAGAATGCAATGAGAGCCACCATGGAACATAATGCTGATCGATGCATTTATCCTGCAATTCATGTACACATCACGTTGGGAAATGAGGATTTAACTGTGAAGGTACTCAACTTTTTTTTTTTTATTATTTTGTTTAGGGGTTTTTTTCCTGTCATGAACAGCATATTAGTAACTTGAGCTGCTGATCTGGTTCTATCAACAAATTGTATGTGGTGATGTATGTAAGCAAAAAGACGATGATGGAATTTCACTTACTGCCTCAGTAGGAAATTCATGAAGAGGCTGCAGTCACACTGAGGGTTCTGCAATAGCATCCTGTACTTGCTTGTGTCCTACCTAGCTTAGAAGCAACCATGACTAAAATCAAAGTAGCATCTTTATACAGTTGTAATGTCAGCATTTTTTAAGTGACAATGGCAGAACTGAAAAGAGCAAAATATTTATTGTATATTCCACACCAAAAAACCCTCCTGAAATACAGTTTGCAGTTTCTTCTTTTTCTGTACAACATCCATGTTGGATTTCAAAGACCAGCTGCAAGCACTGGGTTTTTCATAGGTCTAACTAAACTGTAGTAAAACAATTCCTTTGACTTAGTCCTTCAGTAATACGTTTTAGTAAATTATACTTAAATGGCAGTATTCTTGAGGAAAAAAGATAAAATACACAGAGAACCTGGCATTTGCTAAAAGGTAAAAATAGTGACTTCAGTCAAAAGTGTGTTATGAACAAGATAAAAGCAATGCACAATTCAAGGAGAATTTCCTTGCCTCCAAAAGATTATGAATGCTTCTTATGGTAGTACATTATGTAATGGTTTGGATAAGGGATGAAAGGGAAGGATTCATCTGTCTCTGGTCGTTGTTGGAGATGAGAATTAAAAAAAACCCTGTACTTAGTAGCGACAGTTTCAAATAATGTTTTACTTGAACTTTCTCTGGCTTATTGTTTGAGAGAATCTGTGTTTTATAAAAACGTATTCAGGGATATAAAGCTAAATGCTCCTTCTTGTTCCAGATGAGTGATCGTGGTGGTGGTGTTCCTATGAGGAAAATTGACAGACTGTTCAACTACATGTATTCAACAGCACCACGTCCTCGTGTTGAGACATCGCGAGCTACACCTTTGGTATGCAAATCTTTTATACCCTGGCATCGTGGATATGTTTAATTGTCACAAAAACCATACAGCCAAAGCTATGAAATACTGATTTTATAGATATTACACTGAGTAATATCTAAATATTACTTAATTCAAGCAATTCAAGTATTTTTCAAAAAGTAACTGGAAAATGGCATAAAACACTGAAGATTATTTAAATTTGTTCAAGATTCTCTTCTTCTCTACTAAATCTAAAGATCAGCCACCTCAAGCAGAACACTTAGCTATGCTGCACGCACTGTAGTGGGAGCAGGGTTCTGAATTATTTTTGTAGCCCCTGAATGAAAGGAAGAATAATTATAGCAATGACTTTGGATCAAGGCCATAGTTCATTTGTATTGTGCAGTCAATTGTACCAGCCCCCAGCAAGGATGAAGGTACATAGATGTGACAGGGCATACGAAGAATCTACTTTGGTCTCATGTGAATGTAGTAACTGCACAAGAAATAAAGCCTAACTCTCAGAAATTAGGATCTCTGAACAGCTTTCCTGTATTTATTCTCCCACATTGCATCATTCAAAAATAGTTATCCATGTAGATGACTCTGCAACTCACTAAACACTAGATCTTTACAGAGAAGTGTTGTGTACACTCATTGGGAGATTACCTCTAAATTTAGTATTTAAACAAAAAAAATCACGCTTAACACTTCAGGGCTATGTCCTGCTACCGCAGTCAGGGCTTGGTAGAATTTTAGTATAAGCTGAAAATTCATAGACATTGTGTCTTGAACCTTTTTTGTATGTTCTGATGATGAAATGTATCTGACTTAAGAACACTGAGTACTTAAGATTAGTAGATCCATGAGGCATCACACACACAGAGCACAGTTTTCTCTAATGGCATCTCTTCAAAAAGCTACCGTAATGGAAGTGTTATCTACCAGCCCTGTCTGACAAAGGAATGAAACTGTTTTCTCATAATCATAATCATCCATGCATTATTGTGGGTTTGGGGTATGTAATAGCTTCAGGGGGGCATAATGGTTAACACCTGAACTCCTGTTACTGTCAAACATCATGCTTAGTTTGTCTCTTTTACCTATTAAGTTAAAACAGAAAATGCCACTGATTGATGCAATTAATGGAAATACACTTTTTCTCCCATCAGGCTGGATTTGGTTATGGCTTACCCATATCACGTCTGTATGCACAGTACTTCCAAGGAGACCTGAAACTGTATTCCTTAGAAGGCTATGGTACAGATGCAGTTATTTACATCAAGGTATGATGTAACACTCTAACATTTTACATTTATCAGCAGCTCTAATCTGAACTGCTAATGGAGCTCCGTGTTCTGTTCCAATAACTTCAATTAAAAAGAATGATCAGCTACAGCCTTTTCTCCTTACAGGCCTTATCAACAGAATCAATTGAAAGACTCCCTGTATACAACAAAGCAGCCTGGAAACATTATAAAGCAAACCATGAAGCCGATGATTGGTGTGTGCCAAGCAGTGAGCCAAAGGACATGACCACTTTTCGCAGTATGTAGCTTTTTCCTCAGCAGTTCATAAGAAGTAGGTTTGTCTGTAAAGGGAATTTAAAAGACCTGATTTATACCAAGATGTTGAGCCACTTTTGATAGGTGAAAGTAAATTTAATTGGTGTAACAGAAAGTTCAGAGTAATTAGGCTTTTCTGAAATTGAAAAAACAACAGTCACCAAAACCCCCAAACCTGCACTTACTTATAAAGTGAGGTCATACTTCATTTGTTACACTTTCTATTTATGACTGCTTTCAGAGCTAAGTCAAAGGAGCAATATTTTGGTTTCTATAGGGATCAAGGCAACGTCTATCACATGTGGTATTAGTTCATGTAATTACAAAATAGTTTTATTATAAAAACTATTGAAAAAGCTCACTGGAACATTTTTCCTTTATACAATACTACAGATTAATAAAAAGCTCATGTAAGAAATATCAAGCTCACTGCTATACCCTTGCAACTGTACGGCACTTTGTGTTCTTTTATCTTAAGCATGCTGAAGGGTTAATTTTGCCAAGTTAGATATTTTGCCTACATACATTGCCTACATCAAGGGGTTTTTTTTTCAGCTGTAGAAATCACACGTCTCTTTAGGGATAAAAAATCTAAAAAAGCATTTTTAACTGCTACTACTGGTTTAATGTATCTCAGGTATGTGGCATCGGTTGTATTTCTTTGGTTGTAATGTGAATATATAATAGATGTGAAAAACTTATCTTGCCCTGATCATTGTGAATTAAAAAATAGCATTGGCTTGTGTACAGTAGAGAAATGTTGTCTTGCATTTGTCTGTATTTCTGTAGGTCATACCAAAATGCAGTATCAACATTCTAGCCTTCGTAAGATCTCAGACTTGGGTATGTCAGGTACAGCTGTAAATGCAAACTATTTTAATAAAAAGATTTAAAAAATTTGTCTGTAATAGGGCATCTCTATTACTTTGACAGTATAAACCATCTTCTCAGGATTAATTAAGTGGAATTAACAGTTTTTGAAAATAACTTTGCATTTGTGATATGCTTCTAGCCTCATTTTTGTAGTAACTGGAAGTCACACTATAACATAAACATGATAACCAGAATATGTTAATCAGTCAAAGACAAACTGTAAAAACATATAGGGGAAGATAGAGAGGGGAATGAGTATTACATTTCAGATACAAAATCCTTTTAATAAAAAATTCAACTTAATGCCTACTGTACCAGCTTTGTTCAAATCATACACAGCACCTCAATCCCTGTCATTCCTGAACATTTTAGGAGTGGTGCAGTTAAAGCCGTTGAGAACTAACCCTCTTCTCAGTTAATTAAACTGCCTGAAATTCTGTGGTTTTTGTTCTGCAGCAGACATGCATAATCCCTCAGAAACAATAAGCGTAGCTTTTGCTAGTTTCCTATCTCTGCACAGAGCAGAAGGTGAGATACCACAAGTGAAGGGGAGAGGTGGGATGTTGGAAACTGAAGTCATGCTACTCTAGTTGTAGCTGAGCCAGACTCAAGATTTATCACCTGCTACCTCCCTAGCCCACTTCTTCCAAACAATGAAATGGTTTTCTAGCCTGGTTAAGCTAATGTAGGTAACTTTAATAGAAGTGCATTATAGACTGGGCTGTATACACAGCTAAACTGACAGTCTGAGGGAGGATTATTGTAGCTTAATTGCCACCAGAACAGTAGGGTTACCTATTCCACTCAAGCTTGTGGGCACCTTGAGGCCCCTATTTTCTTCTTTGGACCTGCAAGAGGATGTGAGAAATGCCATATAGTGTAAAATGGGGCCTGTACAAATGCTGAAAGGGACACTTGCAGCTATTGCTTTTGCTAAACTAAAACTGAAAGTTACACCAAGGGCTTTTAAAAACTCAGGTCTGAAGCTGAGCATTCTAGGCTTTAAATCTTTTAACTAACTCTATTGATTTTAGTAACATTGGACAACCACAAGCAGTATTTCTGAAGGAAAGCTAACAGTTTGTTTTCTACAAAGTCTGTTAAGTGTTATAGACATTACTGAAATAAAGTCTCTTTCATGTTCTCAGCTAACTACCAATTGAATTCTGATTATTAGAACAACTTGCTGTGTTATTATATTTATGTATCTAACTCTTCACCTGCACCCCATATGACTGTGGTGAAAACACAAATGTGTAGTGCTTTGATTTACAATATTTAATCCTAGTTAAAAATCTGATCTTTGATAACTTTCAGTTTCAATAGAAGTGCAAAAGACAATTTTTGTGTTTAGTATTTTCATTATTATACTGAAGTCATTGCTAGCACACTGGTTAAGTTAAAGTGGATCACTACAGAAAAGTAGTATACTGTCAAAATGCTGAGATTAATAGTTTTGTATGCAAATTAACTCAGTCTTGCACTGTAAAATTAATCTTGGTTTGTGTTAATTTTTTGAAAGAATCACTGCATTTATTCATTAAAACTATTGTAAAAATTAAACTCTGTTGGGTGAGTGTGTAGCCTGGTACTGAGCTCGTTCCGTGCAGCCAGCCTCCTCTTACAACATCTGACAGACGTTAAATGCTGGGGGCTGTGATCATCAATGTTCTCAGGTGCCAGGGGAGTTTATCATCCCTGCTATGGCCCCTCCTTACCTACAACAGCTCTGCACACAGGGAACCTCTGAAACCATTATTTCCACTAGTCTCCTTCATGAGAAAACTCTTCACAGGGTGCAAACAGTTAGGCTTAAAGGGAAAAGGTAATAGGGAGTTCTATCAATATTCTGTGTTCTAGCTGGGAAAGCACTCAACTTTCTTGACTGAATTAATTAAAGGGTGGTTTTATGTGGGTGATCCTGAGCATCTGATGATTCCATACTTGTAATTCCTTTTTCTTTTATCAGTAGGGCAGCATTCCTGTTTGGTTCAAGGTCTGTAAGTTTGGCATACAACTCAAAATTACTGCAAACAAAGTAAATAAGTTAAATCTTGACCAAAGAATACATAAAACCCAAATATAACCTCTTTAAGAAAGTAATTATTACCAAGATTTTCAAACTTTATTTTGGAAATGCCTGGTGTGCAGAAGCATTTCCACACAGTCCTTTTGCTGAAATTCTTAAGACATTTATACAAAAAAATAATAAATGTGAAACACCAACAGTGAAGTTCATTCATTTAATTAAAATGAAAAACAGTCCATAGATTTAAAGGAGAACTTGGTCCACATAAACGAACTATGTAAGTTTTGTTCTAGTCCATTCTAGGGTGGAACTGATTCTTAATCTAGTCTATGTTTCTGGAATAATCTAATTCAAGGAAGTGCTCTTGTAGTATCTCTAGAAAATAGTATGTAAATATACAAAACACCAAGTCATGTTCTAAGCTATTTCAAGAATCAAATCCTCCTTTAAAGAGAAATAATCTGTAGTCTACAACTGAACATTTAAATACAAGGCAGAAACCCAGTGCGTCAGTGATAATTTTTCCTACAATTCTTCCCTCAGTATTTTAGGTTTGAAAAACAGTATTGTTTAAAATTAGCAAATATATAAATTTGGTCCGCAAAAAATCTTGTAGCATGTAGAAAAGAGAAATACATGTATTGCAAATTGATCTTATTCATAGCATAAATTTATAAAACTATGTATTATTTAGGAAAAATAGGTTAAAAAGGATCTTATTTATAGGCTTAAACCTTGTCCCAACACCATACAGGTAGTGTACAGAAAACTTAATATGCTTAGGATATGTAGTTTGTGAAAACTACTTAGTATTTCTTGTTATTTTCTCAGTAAATTGCAACACATAGAATTCAAAAACAATGTGCTACTAAAGAGAACTCTGAATGAAGTCCCAGAAGTACAAGAATTAAAATAATCCATAAATTTGAAATACATGCTTTCTTTTTAAATTAATTTGACATTACCATTTTCTTAAACTTAATTTTTACTATACATCTTTAGTGGCAACAGATGAACAGACTGTCACAGACTGAATTTGTTGGCAGGATTTTTCTATTGTCCCTCTATCAGATTCAACTCTATCAAATGCTAGTTGACTAATAATGGAATGATTTTTAATACAGTATTCTACTTTTCACAAACATCTATTTCAATGAAAAGGGCATATGACACCTTAGAAGCAGAAATGTTACTTAAGGCAGAAAGTTAAATTATTGTCTATTAGTACAGGCAGAGTCAACTAGAAACAAAAATACTGAAAATATTATTTCATTTTATTGGGCTGTAACGGGGAGGGACCACAATTTAAATGTGAAAATCCACCTACCACGTTGAACTGTTGCACTTTCCCTCCTCCCTCAATTGTACAATTATATACAAATCTGTTGAACCTCCTCAGGATTGGGCAAGTCTGCTCTAAAATAAAACGGTCATTTTAGCAGCTTGATTCAAGAGTGGCCACCACTCTGCCAGTCTTGCGAACTTCTTTCTCCTTCTTTTGAACCTTTTCCTTCTGCTTTTCCAGTTTTTCCTGTGTTTTTCTAATATCCTTAATTTTTTTCTTTATTGTTGATCGGTCATTTTGACTGGAAACTCCCAAAGCCTTCAGACGGGGAAAACAAAACAAAACCTCATCAGTAATTTTTTCCAACAGCACTGTCAACAGTGCTTGTGCATTAACAACACAAGAAAGTATTATTCACTTTTCTACAAGATAGTCTGTTTGTTTGAAAAATAAGAACTTAGGGCCTCAAAAGCATTGGAAATAATCATCTGGGTAACAAGGTAGGTAAGGAAACCAAGGCCAACTCTTCAGTTTTGAAATAGCTGTTTCGTGTTACATTTTACAAACGTGTAAATCCCTTAGAATTTCCAAAAAATAACATCATAAGTAGTAGTCTCCAGATATTTTTCTAGCTCTTTTTATACACGAGGAATTTTTATGCAGTAACTACTCCTTAATTTTAAGGATTTTAAAGTGTGTAATTAAGAAGTGACTCAGGAAGCAGACAGTACACTTCGATTTGCGATCGGCAGGTGGCAGCACCCGATCCCAAGTGCCTGACTGCACTCGCGCTGTGTCCGTCCGAACAGCGTCAGGTGCACTTTGAGCTTTAGGCATCAACATTCAAGGTTCCACAACTGGAGAGAGTCATTGACAGGCCAGTCACTGGTATTTCCTCTATGCCCATGAAATTTTATAAAATACAGGACATTTAGTGTTCCATGTCTATTTAAAATGCAGGCATATTTTGGAGACTGAAGTTAGGTACCTTTTCCCTGCCTAAGCCCCTCAAATTCTACTATTGATCATTAATAATAATTTGCCTTATGCCAGAATAGACCAATGAACCTCTTGCCTGTCCAAAATGCAGTCTGATAATCTAACAAGAAAGAAAAACTGCAAGAATTCACCAGCACTATAAGGGATACATATACAATACAGCTTTCCAGATGTAAAATGGCAAAAAAAGGTTCAAAGGATTCAGAATCCATATTTTCAGCAGAAGTAAAAGCCTGAAACATTTACAAGGTCACCAGATAGGATTGTAGTCTTCCCATTTCAAGAGGAAATCTGGAAGAAACAGAATTCTAAAACTGGATCCTGCACTTCTATTTGAATTGGCTGGAACTTGCTTTGATATGACCTTATGTTGAGATTAGGTGACAGATGTATCAAGACTCCTTGGACAATTATGCTGACTTTTATTTTCTCAGGATACAAACAAGGAAGCATATTTGTTATTTTTCTGGCTATAAACAGCCTGTCTTTAATTCTACAATCAATTACTATCTAACTATACAGTCTCCCAGTATTTCAATAGCAAATAATTCAAAATAAATAACAAGAAAAAATAACTCTATCCCTTAAAAAGCCACAAAACCAGTAAACTGGACTTCGTAGGTTAAAAATATGTCTGAGTAAGCAGTGAAACCTATACAGTTACAAATCTATCCCAGGATATTCACATACCTTTAACTTCTCACTGTCGAGCTGCATTAACTGCTGTCCATCTACGTTCATAGCTGTGAACTCTGTAATATACTGCTCCATGTTCATTCCCATTAACCAGTGGCATACTTGCTGGGTGGTCCATTCAGAAATAGGTCTACTGTGCCATTGATTTTGCTTTCCTGTTGTTGTAAATTCATCATCCAGTGCCTAACCAATTGAGAAAAGTCACCATCAGCAATATTTTACTTGACGGTATGCTGAATTCCAGTTGCCAGTTGAGTTTGATTAACAAAGTGCATTTTTAAACATGCTCTACTCTAAAAGGACTTAAGTTCTTGAAATCAGTTTGCCTGGTTTACTATGAACAAGAAGGCACTACAACATTCAACAAAAACTATGTCAGAAACAGAGAACATAGATGGTAAATTGGACCTATCCAAACAATCAACCCACTTCCTTCGTTAGTTGGTTACGATAGTTCTATCTTAATGTTAGATGCTACCTTACAGAGCATGAAGAATCATCAAGCACTTCAACCCTATTACTGATTATTGTTAAGTGATGGAAATCCAGAATAAATGCAATCCTAGTAGCCAGTAAATCTGGTGAGTGTTCTAGGTACAGCTTTTCTACATTTTGTATGTTTGTAAAAGAGAGGACTGTTCATTCTTTCAGCTAATGCTATTACATCAACATTTTAAAAGGTCTGCCCAAATAGAAGATGACCATTTCAGAAACATAGCAGCTTGTAGACTTCCACTGAAAATACACTTTGCCAGCTCACAGAGCTTTTGAGGTATCCTGCTTCAATTTCATTTTGCTTCTGAGGGGGAAAAGGTACTGCTGTTTGTCCTGAAGCACTGTTACTTCATCACAAAAGAAAAGCTACACGACAGAGCTCAATGTCTGTAGGGAAGAAATTAAAGTGTGGCACTTGAATCAGCAACATCAGTTAACTGAAGTTTTTCTATCCAGAATCATCTCTCACTAGCTCACGACTGAGTACAGGCTGCATTAGACTTGCAGACTGCTCCACTGGCCGGTTTCCACTACTCATCAAAGATATTTGCAAACAGCAGAAAATATGTTCCCCTTTTCCAGTGAGCCTTACACTCATTTGTACACAAAAACCATGGAAACAAGCATCTTTCTAGTGATGGATTTGAGACATGACCCTGTTAAGTTGCAGATGAACAACTACAACTGCCAGCCAAAGGGATCTCACACAAAATCCAGCTTATTTGATGAAATACTTAGGAGAGTTGACTGATGTAACAAAACAAGTGTGGTGATTAGAAGTCAAAGATGAAGAGATGTAGACCTGCCACATGATCTGATCATACAACACACTGGATCTGGGCATGCAATATGGAAGACATGTATGAGGTGAAACAAGATTTTCCAATTTCCGATGTAGTGAAGGACTACACGTAATTTAATACGGTTTTGCTTTCCCTGGTCTGTGAAACAAGGGACAGTGGCTACATTAGGAGGCAATGCAGATAAACAGGAATGAGTTTGTAGAGCTGAACAGTTTGTGCTGAGGTCCTAAAATCCACTCTACAAGCATTTCAAAGGATTTTCATTTCCAAATAGCTCTAGTCTGATCAGAAGGACTCAATGGCCACCAGCAGCTGGAATGCAGCAGGACCACTGTTGGAACACATCTGATTTGATTTCCAAGATAAATCAAAGTGAGGCAAGTGGGAACAGAGTATTTATTTCAAAAATGAACTCCCTATCCAAATCAAAACTCTTACGCAGATATAACAAGTGTGAACACATCTGCCTTTCTGAGGTGCAAAAGAAGAATAGCAATTTGCATAAAATAACAGCAAAGGGCTCTAGAAGAGGTTTGGCTTGAAGTGCTCTACACAGCATCTGTATCAAGAGAACTGGAGCACTGAGTCTTCAAGCTATCAAGCTTGAGATGCTTTGTACAGAGAAGATTAGGTGAATAAATTACCAAGGGAATTTTAAAATGCACATTTATTTTAAATAATTTTAGATAACAGTACTCCCCAACCTGATACTGCAATAAAATATATATATTGGTAACTTTGTCTCATACTAGCAAGTGTTCATGAATAATACATAAAGAAGGGGAACTACTTTGCCTTTTAAGATGAACCTGTATCTCAGCTGTGGTCTATCAGCCACAAGAAATACTAAAATATATGCTGATACATATGTATTTTTTAATGTATCTACGTACTTTTATCATTTGGGGGGGGGGTGTATCTATATATCTCCTTTACATGAAAAAATGTGTAAAGTGTTTTTATTCCAGTTGGAACTCATTCTAGATTTACTGAATCTGTGCGAGCCATGCAAAATCTTCACTTCTGCAATTAGAGTCTAAGTACCTGAAGATATATTCTTGTCAAGAAAAAAAAAAAAAAAAAAAAA